>CM072153.1:0-245000 GCA_036850595.1 Rhyacichthys aspro | reverse complement strand
AATGTATGGCAGAAGCACCAGTGTCCACAAGACTTTTCCAAGATCCATAATAAAACAGCTAGCGCTGATGCTAATGATAATGCTAGTCAGCATAACAGCATTAAATATTTAAATAAAACATACATTTCAATAAACCACTTAGGTAAGTAGCAAGACTTAAATTTATTTATTTAAATAGTAATTTGTTTGAAAAAAAAAAAAAAAGGGCAATGTGAACTTGAATTGCACTTAATTAGCCAAATTGCTAATTAGGTAATATCACATTAGTTTGCTAAATCTCAAGTTTAGAAGACAGGATGTGGTGAAGATATAGAAACCATTTACAGTTTTGACAGGCCATAACTTAGCAACTCCAAGCCCATGTTTAACAGATTGAAAACTGCAGTGTAGGATGATAGCTGACATTTTAATTTATTTGGCACAAACAGTTCAAAAGTTATGTTTTTTGGAACTTTGATATTTCCAATCAGCCTGACACATAAGCTGTTTGGTAGATGGACAGTTGGAAGTAAAATGGAGGTAAAGCAAGAGGCCTGTTATTTTCACATGGAATGACCTTCAAGCCACACCCAAGACAGCTGCTGTGTCTGATAAAACTGTTGTTGAAAGTTTTCAAAGACAGGGGGGGTTGATGATTCTAATGTAAATCAATGTGCACGTGTCTGATGGAGAATTTTAGTCTTCCCTTTACTCATGACCTAAACGAAAAGCGACTTGTCATATAAGTTCTTTCCCTCTATGTCAAGGCCAACACAACACAGACAACTCGGCTGTGTTGAGTGTCCCGCTCCGGGTTTTCAGTCTGTCTTTCTAGTGTGACTACTTTCTGGTCCAAGCGCAGCTCAAATATTACCTAACATTGTCCAAGTACTGAAAATCAAGATTTTTTAGCGTGAATAAAATGTATTTATAAGAATTACTGTATTATGTTTATTATGTTTTTAACTGTTTTCTTGGTCTAAAATATCACTTTCACAAATTTCCATTTCCTGATGTAGTGTGTAATACACACATCGTAGTGTTTTGTTGTTGTTTTTTTGGCAGGGGGTATGATCTAAACACAATGTTGGGTTTTGGCAGAAGAACCAGAGATTTGGTAAATTTGATTTTGAGCTCAGAGCTTAAAGACATTGGTGTAAGGGTTTAAAAAAATCTGTCCTGGCAATTGTGAAAAAATGCTCCAACCTGAACATAGTGCAGAGGGGGCCCAGGGGGGTAAAGTTGAGGGGGGGGACCTGACCCAACTGGATGTCACACACTGCATGAGCTCCAGTGCAGAGTCCCATCGCAGGAGGGGGCAGCAGCCGGGACTGCTCCACACTGACAGGATGCAGATAAGACCAGTTCCAAAGCATCTCAGACTCCACCAACTGAGCATAGACTGTGGCCCGGTGGGGGACAGCCTCACAGCATGCCTGCAACACACACAAGCCAAGTTTCTGCTCATTTCAGTATGACAGTTTGCTGAAAAAATTGAGCTTCCACTGACCTTGTACAAACATACATAAGTTTTCTTTTTACATGAGATATACAGTACTGTGTTAAAGTTTCAGACAGGTGTGAGGATATGCAGTAAAAAAGACTGCTGTCAACAATATAAAATTTAAATGTTTTTTTTTACAAACTGGAAAAGTGAGTGAAAAAATGAAACCATTCAATTTTTCTTTGTAGAGGCCAAGCCAATTCTGATTTGATTTGAATTTGTCTTCTGTTCTTCCAATTTACTTTTCTATCCACACCTGCATAAACCTTCAGCACAGTACTGTACTGAATGTCATGTGTCTTTGCTAAATTTGTTAAAATGCTTCTATGCTGTAGATTTCAGATGTTACAATAATGTACATTGCTCATCTACCTCTTTTAAAGTGTGTTTTGCTCTGATTAATCCCGTCTTTTCGCGGTTTGCTATGTCACTGTATTAGAAGCACTAGTGACAAATTATATGACGCATTATATAGGAATCTTCTCGCAAGTTTATTTTGAGTGTTGCATTTACGCAAGAATTGGCAAGGATTACAGCATTTCATTGCCTTTTCCTTGTAAAAGCAAGTAATGTATTATCATAAATTTATCTTTCCTGATTTACTAGTGTGGGTTAATAGGTATATTGTTTGACAACTGCTATGTGAACTAGTTGCATTTATCTCTGGAAGAGTAACAACAAACATGTACAATATCTCTTCAATCAATGAGTGGCATGTGTGTAAACTGACAACCTTCTATCATTTGTTCTAACTTGACAAGCAGGGGAGACTATGTGTACAAATCAGTTTCACTGAGATCACAAGTTTGGGACTCATAAACCAACACCTCCTTTACACAAAGCAGATTTTTTTTCTGCATCCATACGCTTATTTTGTTTGAATTTATAAAAAAATAAAAATAAAAAAAAAGTCATCAAATATGCCTGTAAAATGGAGCAGAGACTCCCAAAACCATAAACATGACATCTGCTGGTCAGAAGTATGGAGAAATGCAAGGCTACCCTTTCCCTAAAGTCTAATCTTAGAGCAGGGCGTCCAATAACCGGAAGGTTGGCAGTTGGATTCCTGGTACCTCCTGTTCATACTGTCGTTGTGTCCTTGGGCAAGACACTTCACCCACCTTGCCTCCAGTGTCTGTGACACTGGTGTATGAATGTGTGAGTATGTTTGGTGGTGGTCAGAGAGGCCGTAGGTGCAGAATGGCTGCTGTGGCTACAAAGGTAGTTTACCACCACCAGTGTGTTCCTGTGGAGTGGATGAATAATGAACCTAATTGTGAAGCGTTTTGAGTAGCATTGAAAAGCGCTATATAAATCTAATCCATTATTATTATTATTATTATTATTATTAAAAAATAAATCTCCAACTAACACCTCAATCATGTATTCTTGGTGATCTGCACAACTCAAATGAAAAATCTAGGACTAATGTATGGTCAGAATATATGGTATATAATGAAAAACTGGAGCAGTCAGAGCACACCAGCACTAAGAGAATGGGTAAACGAAGTGCTTGAAATAACTGAATTGAAAGAAAAAAAGTCCGAAAGCCTGCAAAACTGTGACAAAAAATATGTAGATATATGGGCACCAATCGAAACCTTTTTAAAGTCATTAAAGATTTAACAGCATGATAGCACAAAAGATAAATAAATATTTAATTAAAAAAAATTAATTTATGTGAAATTATGTGAACATATGATTGTGTGGTACCTGCACATTTTAAAGTGGCCTCTTATTGTGGCCAGCCTAAGGCACACCTGTGTTAATCATGCTGTCTAATCAAGCAAAAACGTGTTGCATTTATATTTATGTTTAGTGTATTTAAGATACACATACAGCGAACTTTACATTGATCAATTTGTGAATAATATTACCACAGCTGCAGCCAGTGACAGTGGCAAAGCAGTCTCTGGCATGAGTTTTTTGGTTTAACCAAACCAGTTCCTTTACAAAATGAAGACATAGTTTATGACTAAGGCCTGGTCTGTTGCGGTAGTAAGGGTCCTTCAGCTCTCTGTCCCTGGGAAGGGGAGCTTTGGTGTGTTTTTATCTAGCTGGCGATCCTTTCAAAAACACTGTGGGTTGTATCTTGCGGCGATGCAGGAGTGGCGGAGATCAAGACAGTGGTAACTATGCTATTATATATTTCTCTAAATGTTTACATGAGGAGACAATGGGGCATCAGAAGCAAAAAACAGGAAACTCACCCAGGACGAAGCTAAGGGTTAATCCTGAGCTTGATCTGTGCATTTGGAGCATTGCCTATTCCTATCCTTTTCCAGGGTGTTCATGATTCTCTGCCAAAACAGAGTACAGTCCCAAACTCATTGGTGCTGCTCTATCATCCACATCCCTCATCTCACACTGGGCCTAAACCAAGTTCTCACCGGTGTGACACCTGTCGGTGCTGTCTGTGCATAAATATCCACTTGGCACAGAGCCATGAGGAACTTTCCTTGCGTTAAGATGCACAACAGGAAAAACAGCTTGTTCTTTTGGTGCTGTAAGTGATCAGAATGTGATTATTTACGTTTTTATTGGCCTCAATCACATGGACACTGCCATGTGACTGAGGCCATTTAAAGTGCGCATGAACTGGGAAACATGAAAAAGGACGGTTTTCCATGAAGTGAGTAAAGGAGACATCCCTGTGTGGTTTTGTTCTTTCTTTAGTTCACTTTGATACCAAATTAAATATCTAAACATGCTGGCTTTTTGTATAAAATGCTCTGTGTTGACAGAGAGCATGTCTAGACGTGTTTAGTTTCTTTGAAGAAATGGTGTGGTTGAGGATTTGCACAATTAAAATTAGCAAACATAAAAACGTATATTGTACATATTGACACTCCCCTCAATGAGCTTCCATTTGTGTCTCCGCCTGAGTTGAGATAAGGAAGATATGGTCCTGTGGTCTGACCGCTTCTTTATAAAGTATATCTTGCATTTAATGTCCATCATAACTTCAACAATACATGTTATTTTGACAGTGCTGAAACAGAGACAGTGTTAGTAGTTTTTATGTGATGTGCCAAATAAAAAGAATGGTTTCATACATTGTAAAAACAATGTTATGGTTATTTCCACAGTTTTATGCATTGTGCAGTTTGTGCGTGAATATGAGCTTCTGTCCTGTTTGTCAGAGACACGAGGCACAGAGTTGTGTTTTACGCAGCTGGCTGCCAGTTGTACGTAAAATAATTTTAAATACCAAGTTTTAGTTTTTGCTGTTATTACCCACTGTAATGATCACATTTTAATGATTTCTGTATTACACATGCACCTGACCAAATAGTTCATTGTAATTTGTTGATGGTGATGATTCTTTTAAGGTGGCACTCCATGACAAAAAGGTTGCAGAACCCTGGCCTACACCAAAAATCACAGAAACGAATAATAGTTTCTGTCAAGCTTTATAGCTATGCAAACCAGTGTCTCTTCATGTCAGAGCAATTTAAGTAGTGTAATAATAAGCATAGAGAAAAACGTTCCCGACTGAATAATATAAAAACCCAACTAGACTAAATTAGATATTTTTTATTTTATTAAGTTGGGGTATCACAAGTAAAAGAAAATGTTCAAGAAAACCAAGCCAAGGGTAGAATGCAATGAAAAAGACGAGGATGTGTTATCTCAAGTTAGTAGCAACATGGAGGACAAGGGGCAACTGGATGCTAACGCAAAAGACGGTGATGGTGTCTGGTTTAAGTCTTCTTTTGAAAGAACTATAGAACTTCAGGAAAGACATTTACGAGCAATTTAATGACAAGAGAAAAGACATATGGTGTCAGTAAGAGGCTGGATGAAGAGCTAGACTGTTGGAGCTATTGATAGTGCACTACAGCGACGGCACAGTGACGTACAACTCGGCACATGAGGCAATGGCGAACATGGTGAAAAGCGGAATATCAGTTCAAGCAGTCAATATCAGCCCAGCCACCCTTCTAGAACAAGGGTACCAGGAAAATGTACAACAGTAGCATGGCTTTAAGGAGCGTCTCCAGGCATTTCGATATTGGGACCGTTGAAGACGAGTAATATCGCATTTGGGTTGGAGCTACATTGAAGAGGTAATTTAATCCCTGGTTCCCGTAAATAACATGAGGAAAAGCTTGTTGTTTCATTACTATGAGGCTTTATGTTTGCATTGCATTTAATAACTTGAGAGTGATTATAGTTAGGGCATTTAGATACAAGCAGTTTAGACATTACAGCCCTATGTACCAGCTTAAAGGGGACATTTCATGCAAAACAAAAAACGCTTTTACATACTCTCTGCATCTATAATAGTGTTTTTGGGGTCTCTACTAACTACTGTTTTCTTTGCTACAGCATGACAAAGCCAGTAATCACAGTTATATGAGTTTATAAGCTTACATGTAGATAAGAGGCATGCCACTCCAGAATTACATTCTCAAAATCTTACTGTTCTAAAGCATTTCACAAAACATGAAATATCAGTGAATAAACGAAAATGGAAAAATAAAGGATGAGAGGATGTTTAATATTGTGATGTGTGGCTGCACAGAGGGCTGGAGTGGGAGCACTGAAGCGTGTTCAAAATCTTTCAAAATCCTAGCTGCTAACGGTAGTTTTCAAACATTACCAACATTGGCTTAAACTTGGTTTACAGTCTATTACAGCTTTTCTTTTTTGTCCAGCTGCTGACAGTGGTGACCTTTATTCTCCATTAAGCACTGGACAGTACGTGAACCATCAGGGGGAATGCCTCTGGCTAACAAGTAATGCCTTTTCCAAAACATTTTACTTTAGTTTGTCAGTGTTGTGTGAGAAGATTTATTATTAAAGCAACAGTGGTGACATTTTACAGAAATACTAAATCCAATTCAAGTTTAAAAACCAAGGGCATATTATTATGGAAAGTGTAAAAAGAGAATAGAAGTGTAAAATATAGCAACACATACACAGGCTGTTGTACTCAGTGGTTTAGTTTTGTTACTTTACTGGTGTGTACAATCTATATATTTTTTCTGTCCATTTAAGAAAAGAAGAGAATGTTAAACAACTTCGTTAGAGGTCCTACAATCGCAGCCTATGAGCGTCTGCAAAATGTAAATATTCTGAGCCACAGCAGTGCCCTGAACAAATCTGATGAGACCTAAATGAGGATGACACACAGGGTCCTGTCCACAGGAGCCCTATAGCCACATCACTAGAAGACTTCACAGTCTACGGCCTAAGTATGTAAAGGACTGCTGCTTCACTGTCTGTCTGTGTTCACAGCTGCACAGAGAAACTATTCTGGAGTGTTTTACACTACATTTAGAGTCACTCTGTTTTCAGAGTCTTAGTGTGACAAAACAATCCAGTTCTAATCAGCTGCACCTTATGTGCAAAATGTGAAATATACTGAGACCAAATTAATCCTTCATGCATCATGACACTTCCTCTGTATTCAGTCTTTGGACTGTATATTGTCACAGTGTCTGGATGAAGTGTTTTGACTTGTCCATAGCAGTGTTCTCTTCCTCTTGTTCTTCATCCTCTAGACTAAGCCTGGAGTAGTCTCATGTAGGACATGAAACTATAGTTTTAGTTAGCTTCTGCAGCCCCTGTTCTCCTCACTCTGCACTGACTCTGGAATCACACACTCTCCTCCAAAAGTAGAGCTGAGGTTGATGTTGAAGCCTGGAAAGAAAAATATATTTGTCAAACAAGCCAAAACCCCAAACTCTGGTAGAAATGCACAGGACTACATTCTGTATACTGACTGATTTATCTCAAATGTATGGTGCAGTGTTTTTACAGACAGTAGTCTACAGGCTGCTGTGTGATGTCTGGTAATAGCAATAGCTACGGATTCTATGTGTATAATAATAGTAATATTCTTTGTTAGGGGAATTCTTTATCTCTGGGCTAATAGAGACAGTACAGTGACAACAGAGTGAATTTTAACATTTTTTTTATCTTTTACCACAGACTGACGGTAGGCTGTTGTTTAGCTTCTATAAAGGTTCATTAAGTTTTGAGATGAATAGAGACGAATAAAGGCGGTGACAAATACATTTCTTTGTCATTAGTTAACAATCCAAAGTTGTACTCCACAAACTCTGAAATAACCGTAGCATTTGCACATCGACATTTTGAACATTATACATATATCCTACTACACAACCAAACAGCGAACTCAAAGACAGGACAGAGAGATATTTGCACAAAAAGTTATATTGTCAGATAATACTGTACCGTGTCAATCCCACTGGTCCGTTTCCACATTACCTTTGCTCTCTTTGTCGATGTTATAAACACAGTACCGTCACTGTGGCCGCCATGACGCAAAGCCATTAAGTACAAAAAAACGACAAACTCTAGGTTGCCTCCATGTGCGCAAAAAAGCTGCAAATTGCCTCTTTAAGTACAACATATTTTGGGTTTACCAAAGAATAAATGGGGCTGCTACTACAGTGGCCAGTTGAACCAATTTAAACACCCTAGTCACAGACTTTATCCCCTGCATTTAGTTTGTCTTAAGGTTTTGCTAAAGATAGATTAACAAATATTGTAGTATCAGTGGAGTGCGTAATATATGCCGTATATTACAAAAGTACACGTGACAAAATAATGCTGCATAGGTATATCTGTATTATTTCTTTCAAGACTACAAAATGGGACATGTTAAAATCTGAGTTATAAGCCCCACAGAAACACACTGCATGGAACTAGTGGTAATACAGACCTGGACAAGGTTTTGGTGAGCATGTTCATAGCTGGGCAAGGCTCCTTCTCCAATCAGTTCTGTGTCAAACAACTCAGTGATCAGGATGTTGGCCTTCACCTGCATATCTCCATCTGAAAACAAACCATTGGGCTGTCAGCCACCTTTGTAAATGCTCCTATTCCATCAGGTTGTCAGACGGTCTTTCTAACAACTTATTATTTAGTACAAGTATTTTTAGGCCCGAGTCCCTCAGCGATGGTGAGGAGCCTATTGGAATCGCGAAAAGTGTGCAAAGCGCACTAATCTAAGTCCAACCTAAGTCGCGCTTGTCATTGATCATTGCCATGCATATAAGTTGCCTGTGACGTGCAAAGGAGCGTTTTTTTTTTTACCCCTATGGGACTTTTGACACCCTCACCGTGGCGGAACAAAAAATATTAATATGGCCCTGCCCACAAACAAACAGGAAGTCGACCATCTTGGATTGAAATTTCAAAATATACTTCACATTTTAACAAACTCGTCCTCAGGCGTTAGCCTGAATAAGCTGAAATTAGAAAAGATACTCTATAGATGTGTGCCATCAAAAGTTATCTCTAAGTTACTCTCTCCAAAAGTATTACGCTTTTCATGTGGCACAGCCACAATTTTTGTCAAAAGTGTTGTTATTTTTCTCAACTTTTAAATTGTTATAACTTACTTGTCCATTTCCGGCTCAAATTTTATTCACTTTTTCACCACTCCGCCCTGAACACATATGTGGAAATAGTGAGAATGGGTGCGATAGCGCCCCCTGGAGTTTCAAAAGAAAATAGCTATGGGACTCCCAAACATTTAGTTTGTCAGAACAGCACGAAATTCGGTACACACATCCATGCTATCGGGACAACCAAAAAAGTCTCTTGGATCCATGCCCTAAATTCAACCATGTTGCCGTGCAGTAACAACCCAAAAATTTTGTAAAGTTTTTGAAAGTTTTCTGTAAATTCATGAAATTTGGCACATACAATCCTCATATGTCCCTGAGCAAGAAACTCCATTAGACACATGAGTTACTTACAACTGTGTTGCCATGGCAACGCTCTAAAATATGAAAATACTGGCCTTATGCAGGGCCTGTGCGAGGCCTGAGAGAACTTTGTTGTAAATTAGTTAAATCTGGTGAAACACATTCAGTGATGAATGCAAAACTCTGTAGGGATCATTAGTGAAGTGTCACAAATAAGAGTTGGAAAAGGGCACGATAGTTCCCCCTGTAAAAAGAAAACCCTGGGATTGCAATAACGTCAAACAATTTTGTGAGCCGTTACTAATGGGATCTCTTTGAGGTCGTTGGCGATGCTCTTAAAAATCGGCACCAGCACTGGGTCGCGACCAGTGAGGGCAAATCATCGCCACTTGCAGCTTTAATTCATTTTGTTTTCATTTTTGTTTTACATCTTGTATAATACATACATTTCCATGGAAAAGTAGTTCCCCCTTCCTAAATTCTCATTCTTTTGCACATTGGTCACACTTAAATGTCTCAGATGATCAAATAAATTTAAATATTAAGATATTAATATTAAGATAACCCAAGTAAACACAAAATGCTATATTTAAATGGATTTAAATGTATATATTTAAATGTACTAGTTTTTTAAGCTCCAGTTAAGGTTTTGAAATAATACAACAGTAAATTAAGTTTTTCCATAAGCAGAAAGACAAATGATTTTGGGAGAGCATTTTAGCAGCTAAATACTAAAAATCTAAATTAGATTGTGGTATTAAATTATATTTGATTGTTTTCATAAATTCCAAGATATCATAAGCTTCAATCTAATAAGTTTAGAAATATTACCAAAACTAATGTTTAGCTTAAATTTTAGACATGTAAATACACTCCAGATACACAATATATGATTGTATATGATATATTAGTTTTTCCCCCTCAAAAACACTTATTCCTTCGTGCATCTGTGCAGACAGTTTTCAGGGATATACCAGAGTTTGTGGACTAATATTTCTATGCTGGATTTATTAGACATGTAGAAGTGCAACAGAACAGTTTGTGTCAGTTTTCTCAACTGGTGGTTAATTATGTCGTACTATGATGCAAATAATAGAAGAAAAACTGAAAAGCATTTAAAACTGTGGGGGTTTATTCTGCTGACTTCCCAGTTGAGAATGTGAAGACGTCCCATTCTATCTCCTGCTCCATGTTTTTTTTTTTATTTGCATTTTAAGTGCTTACGGAGCAAGTTAAAGTCAAACACTGCACATTTACAATGTTGTGTGGTTTTATGTAAAGTGCTTCCACACTTTTCATGGCTCAACTATATCTCTTCATTGACGGTTAAATGCGAAATTTTGCATTTGGCCTCTGCCATGTTTTGAAATGCATGTTTACATGTGGCAAAACGTTTTCTGTCACATGACTAAAACAAAGCGCATCATTGGCTGGCTGCTGCTTCATGTGCTGTACTGGTGGATCACAAACATGTGGTGGCTCATTACTGCCCCCTTTTGGGAGATTATTAATTGAGTAGTAAATTATTTTAATAATCGATTCTAATCGATTTCATTGATTAGTTGTTGCAGCCCCAGTCAGTTACCTATCAGTTTCTATGAATACTCCAGTCCCACTTCGCCATAGTTTGTTTGTTACAGAGCAATCCACATCAATGAGAGTGAGAATACTGGAGCGAAAGAGAGCGGAGGTAGCACAGGACGTTACGTAGTGGCAGCAAAACTCCTGCAAGCTAACCTTGTTGTGATCAGATACATGTGTTCACAACAGACACTGCCGCCACTTGGCTCAACAATACAGCCATGAATGGGCAATTTTGACTGGACCATATAACAACACAGCTTCCATGCAGCAGTAATTCATTGACTGTTGTCTCCACTCACGCAAATGCAACCACTTCAAATTTTCGCTCGCTCACCCTAAAAAGCATATGACGGATATATGACCATTTTAGTTACAGTCTAGTGCCCTGCAATAGGTGTCAAATAGAATAATTTGATTAGAATGAAGCAAGAGAATATGCATGCTCCATTGCTCGGAGTGTGTTTCAGTCAGACCTGGCCCCACAGTGACTTCAGTGGAGTGCTTGTTTATGATCTTGATTTTTTTTGAGAAGCCGTTCTTCTCCACAATGCACTGCGCTGCATCAGCCATAGGCTTGAAAACCTACAAGAGGAACAAGTCAGTTTTACTACTAGTTCATTTAATGTCAACACAAGAACATCTTTGAATAAAAATTATAACACATATAGAGTATACATCTGTACTATCAACCAGCCATTTGTGACACTGCTGTCATTAATTGATGCATATAAATAAAATTCCGTAAACTTTTCCCACACTGTTACGTGTTCTAATCTGACCTACCTCCACAGCATAGCAGTAGTCAGCTCCTGCAGTGACAGCCATCATTGACAACAGCCCAGTGCCAGTGCCAATGTCCAGCACAATGACCCTCTCCCCACGAGCTTTTACCCGTGTCACAGCTGCCTTGATGCCCTGGTAGTACTTCTTATTCTGCAGCAGAATAACCCATTTGCTTAGTCATTTTACATAAGCTTTGTGTTCAGGGTTAATGGAATGAGTACAAGTACACTGCCAGCCCTCAAAAGTCACCCACAGTATTTCATTGAACAGCCTTTGGATAGTGTTAGGGACTGATATAGTTCTTGGTAGACTGTAGTGTAGCAGTATACTCACTCATTTTTCTATGCAATAAAAGTGCTTTTCCCATATTTCTCAGTCTCATATTACAATATGATGATACAACATGGTATCCAAAATAAAGTCAGATCACCCCACGATGATGTTTTTGTGTCTAGAAACTGTTTACAGCCAGCGATCCATTTTGTTAAAAGTAATAAAAGAGTTGACATGTTGTGAGGCTCTCACCCTGTCATGATCATGCAGCATGTCAGCATAACAGGACCTGAAACAGAAACATTAGGAGTTACATATCTTGTGCCACCGGTATTAGCACTAGCACAATATTACCGCTCGTGTCAACCGCTATTTGCCTACGGGATAAACGTGGTGCTACCTGGCTATCTCCTGGTGGTAATCGTATTCTTCGCTCTCCTCCAAAGCTCCTGTGGTGGGGTTGACTCGTCCGCAGAATGTCTTCATCCCGGCCTCAGTTCAGACTCTCGGCTGTTTCCAAACCGCTTTACTCCGAGCGCTCGGCAAAATAAACAGGATTAAAGTCTGTGGGTTATGGAGATAGCGTTACCTTCGAGCAAGCTACCGTCTTTTCCGATTGCGTCACAAGCGCTGCGCGTGACGTGCAATGTACGTCTGGGCTGCGTCTGTTTCCCAACTGCCAGGATCCTCCCTTGGGAGGAGTCCTCTGGAAGAAATCAGCTGTAGAACGTGTGTTCCATTTGGTTCCAAACCCCTCCTCCCAAGGACTGAGTCCTCCATTCTGGACAAAATACCAAGGATGCATCTGTGGATCCTCCGTGGCCTTTTCTCTACCCACAATGCACCGCAAAGGTTGAAAAAAAAAAACAAAAAAAAAACGGTAGAAAAGGAAGTGAGGCTTAAAGCGGGGAATTTTCAGTTTACATACAAGTGTAAATTTGTACATTAAAAATTTGAAAATGTGTTATTTTGACAACATTTGCCACTTAAACTTTTTTAATTGATATCAAAATCACGACGGCAAGCGGTCATCATTGCAAACACTGCAAGGCAATAATATATATATATATTATGTAAACAAAATTATTCTCTATTCTCTGTTCTCTTTATGTCATATTATATCCACTTAGTTAAGTGGCTTCCAATGTTGTTTATCATGGTAGTTTTTATCCAATTATAATTCAGCTAGCTTGTGTTGTCAGGCAAACTTAATTTGCGTGAGACCTTCAGAATCAACAGAGCAGGCCCCTGTGCACTGTAAGTGAACGGACACAGTCAGTTTCAATAGCCAATCAGATCTCGATTCTGCAGACCAGGGCCAGCTAGAAGGTCTTACGTTGAACTGGACGTGTACGCGTCCTGTGATTGGTGTAGCTGACGCTATAACGTACTGTATATATGTTACCATGACAACAGGAAGTGCAAATACGCAACGAGATTTCTTTTTGGTTAATTATGGTTAATAATTGCACAATCATTTTATAGTAATGTGTAATGGCTTTATAGCTTAAAGTGTTTATTTTATTGGTAAAATTATCTGTGCTTAATAAGAAATTATACTTTTTATGAGTCACGTGATCTCGCGAACCGGAAGTCTATTTGAGCAGTAGCGGGACATAAAAGACACGAGAGAAGTCAGAGAAATACGAAAAACAGTGATAAAGACTCAAATATCTGCCTACGAAATCATTCTACTACTGATCAAACAGGCGCACACGGTAAAGTTTATTTGTAACGCTGTTATAGCCTTATTACAATGGAAATGTGTGATTTATGTGAGTTTGAAACATCGTATTTGTCTTTATTTTAGTTTTCACGGTGTTCCACGGTGTCCCACAGTGTACTAAGGTTTTTTTTTTTTTTTTTGTTTTTTTTTTTTTAATTTATTTAAGTTATGTACATGACAATTTCATAGAGCCAGGAAGGCAAACATATACAATAACTAACTAAAAATATAAGCGTAAATACAAATAAAAGGAAGAAAAGAGAGAAAAATAAAATAAAATAAATAACAAATAGGATAAACAGCAAATAATAAATCAATCTTTTCCATCAAAACTAACACAAATTCCAAATCTTTTGCAGATACTAATTGTTCTTAGAGCTTTCTTGTTATCCATTGGGGCAAGAGACTGTAAATACAACTGAAAGTATTTAAAGAAAATACAAAAAAAAGGTTTTTCTCCAGAGAATTTACATTTGTGAATATAAAATTTGGCCAGCAGTAGCAACAAGTTTATAAGAAAGGCCTGCTCTTTTTCGTTTTTCTTATTTGAAACAAAACCCAAAATAACATTTTCATAAAACAATTCAAAATTCCCATGTAACTAAATAAATCTTGCTAGATCTTTCCATAGTTTAATTGTAAAATTACAGTGCCAAAAAAGATGTGGGACAGTTTCAGGTTGCACAGAACAAAAAGAGCAAGTAATGTCAATGTCTTTCTTAAATTTTTTCATATAATACCTTACAGGATAAATTTTATGTAATATTTTAAAAGAGATTTCCCTGACCTTATTAGTGATTATGAATTTCTGAGGCAGCAACCAAACTATTGGCCAAGAGATATTTCTTTTCAGTTTAGCCCAGTGGGTGGTGACATAGGGCTTTGTTGAGATCTCTCTTTGGAACAATTCGCGGATAGCTCTATTATTACAGTGTACTAAGGTGTTTCACGACGGCTAGCTAGCCTGGAAAGGAAAAGGGTTTGTCATTTCCAGACGAGCAATTATGAGTGGTACGTCACTGAAGGCCTAAGCGTGAAATGCACGGCCCGCCACTGATGTGTATGTGTGTGTGTGTGTGTGTGTGAAATATATATATATATATATATATATATATATATATATATATATATATATATATATATATATATATATATATAAATTTTCTTCATTCCAATGTACTGTGTGTATATGTTTGTATATATGTATATATGTATATATTTACAGTTCCACATATACATAATGCCTCAGAAATATTGATAGATGCTTGCTGCAATTGTTTTGGATCTGTTTTCATTAATTTGTGTTGTGTATGTTATAAAAAAAATAAATAAAAAAAAATGTACGTCTGGGCTGCGGCTGTTTCCCAACTGCCAGGATCCTCCCTTGAGAGGAGTCCTCTGAAGGAAACTAGCTGCAGAACGTGTGTTCCATTTGGTTCCAAACCCCTCCTCCCAAGGACTGAGTCCTCCATTCTGGACAAAATACCAAGGATGCATCTGTGGATCCTCCGTGGCCTTTTCTCTACCCACAATGCACCGCAAAGGTTGAAAAAAAACCCCCAAAAGTTAGAAAAGGAAGTGAGGCTTAAATCGGGGAATTTTCAGTTTAAAAACAAGTGTATATTTGTATATTAAAAATTTGAAAATGTGTTATTTTGACAACATTTGCCTCTTAAACTTTTTTTTATTGATATCAAAATCACGACAACAAGCGGTCATCATTGCAAACACTGCAAGGCAATAATAATAATTTATTTATATATATATATATATATATATATATATATATATATATATATATATATATATATATATAAATAAAGAAATAACATACAAATTACACTTTAGGCATGTAAATAATGTTACAAGATATGCAAATAACAAAAACATTTCAGCAGATTTACATATTTCTTCCACAGACTGGTAGGAGTTCGTAAGCAGTCTCAGAGAGGATATGTACAATCTCATTTTATCCTTAAAACCACATATTGAAGGAAGTTGTTTTCTCCATTTCTTTTTGTGGACATTTACCCATAACGATAATAATGTTAATCAAGCTAGATGTTTCGTTAGTAACATCATTATTGTATATATTGAATATCTTGTGATGTAAATTGTAAAAGATCACTGATTTTCAGATTCAACCTATTTTGAACGTCTTGCCAGAATAGTTTTATCATTGTACAAGAAAAGAACAGATGTTCTGGATTGCTGTGACAAAAGTCACATGAGTCAACTTCAAAGCCAAATATACCCCTCAATGTTTCGGCAGCTGGATAGTAGTTATTGATTATTTTAAATTGCATTCCTTTTATTTAGGGCACAATTGGCCATTTTAGAAACTTCCAATATTTTATAGAAACAGTTGTTTGTTGTTTGTTATTCAATATTTAACTTTTTTGTTAAAGTCCTGGTATAGAAGATTTTTAAATTTATTAAATATTTGTTGTCACATTTTTTATCTGTTATTTTAATTTTAAATATTTTAATTGGGTTGTTTTATTTTAATAGTTGAGAACATAATAGTATTTTTTATTATAATATTATTATTCTGTATCAGAGCAGGTGCCCTACAAATTTTACTGTATTCTCTTTAAGTGCATTGAATATCAAATTTGTTTTTTAAAATCATCTAGCTGTCAAATTTCTCCCTTGTGATCTAAAATATAATGTACAAAGATTATGTCATGATCAAACCAGCATTGGTTGAAAATGGTCTTTCTGTTATTCCACAAGGTGGCACGATGAGGGGTAAAATTATGGGTAAATATAATTTTCCCATGGTAGTTCCAATTTGCTTATAAAATGAATTAGATAATTTCACTGGAAGGTTTGAGATCTCAAAGTCACATTTTTACAGAAAATTTTATAATATCTTATAATCAGGGCATGAATATAAAGGTCATATTTCACATTTTTTTAATGTTAAGGCGTAGACCAGATGCTTTAGAAAATACAGAGATATTCTCCAGTGTTTTTCCAACCATTGATTTATCTTTCAGGAAGAAGACTGTGTCAACTGACTAAGGCGAAATTCATAATCGAAAATTTAATTCCTTTAAAATTTGGATGGTTTATTATAAGATAAGCCAGAAGCTGTGTGCATAAAATAAAAACATTTTGGTGATGCAGGGCATCCCTGCTGAATCCCACATGTTACATTTATTCTAGGTGTTGTTCCAGGGTCTAAGGAAATAGGTTTAAGGACTATAAATGTCTGTATAGATAATTTTTTACAACTGAGCAAAACGTTTTTCTCACATCCAAAGTGTTCTATGTTCATGTTCTATGAAATCAAAAGCTTTAAAATAATCTATAAATAATAACAGGCTTTCTGTTTCCAAGACAGACTGATAATACAGCATGTCCAGTACTAATCTCACCGGAGTGGCACACAGAGGACACACAGACTCCTCACAGGGGGAAAGGCTGTTGGCCAGCCCAGGAAACTGAATATTAGATTTATATAGGTTATTGTAAAAAAGTAGACTTTTCTCTTTTTATCTGTTCTTCTATTCTTGAATCATCCTTATTTAGTTTATACATTTTTTTTCTTTGGTTTGTCTAGATTTTTGTGCAATATTTTCATAATCAATGTGCAATTTCACTTTAATTACATTTTTATTCTGGCCAGGTTGGCTTTTTACTTTGATCTGTGTGATACTTTTTCTGCTCTTACTGTTCCTTTACTGTTGCAAAATGCAATTCCCCCATTGCAGGACTAATGAAGGTTTTCTTATTCTTTTGTCTCTGTTTCGTGTCATTTTCACCATACACTGTACTGTACTGTGTTTTTTGGTCACACATTTCAAGTATCAACAGTGTGCCGGAGCTTATCAACAGCCATAGGAACCACCCTTGTCAGGATACCAATGACTTCTCTGTTTTCATTGTCCTTCTCGGGTAACCCTATAGCCTGAGGTCCCATCTCCTCTTGTATCTGGCACTCGACAAACACTTTTCTTTCAGGGGAGCGGTTTTCTTGTTGTTTTTGTTGCTTGTCAATGTTTTCTTTATTGCCTTTGGTGGAGTGATGGCATCAATATGTATTTCAATGTTTTCTAGTTGGCCTTACAGGACATCAAACTTTCCCATTGCTGATTGGACATTGTCAATAGGTGTCCTGATGTTCTTCAGTCTTTCATCTAGACTGTCAAATCTTAATGTGATTGGCTTAAGCGCTTCAACAAAACCTGTTCCGTCAGCTTCTTCCTCCTTTGCACCCTCTTCTTGACTCTTTGTGGGTTTAGGCCGTTAAGGGGAGTGTTGTTCGTGGTTGGCTGAGCAAAAACTTGTCTGTGCTCCATGTCTTCAATTTCTTCGTCTTTGTCAAGCTTCTCTTAGCGTCTTAATGTTGTAATCATGGTTGATGATGCTAGCTTGTCCTATGTTGTCCATATTTACAGTGATTAGCAATCAGTATTTCAGAAAATATCTATTTTTTCTGTCTCAAAGTTTTCCAAAACAGTTAAAAGTCCCTCTGGGATAGATACTTTCTTCTTGGTATCAGAGACACAACTGCTCACTCCGCTATGCCTCTTTCAGTTATGCATTGAAAGAGACAGTTGCCTGCCTGTTACAGCAACAGCAAGTGTAAAATAGCTGAAAAAAAAGCTGAGTTGGTGAGACAGCATGTGAGGCATTTCAGGTAGTCACACTTAGTATTACACAGTTAAAGGTACACTTGAAACAGGAAGTCACCCGCAGAACCCTTTGCTAACTTGTAGCCTACATGACACCAGCGTTCCCCCTCTCAGAGGAGTCTGTGCCATGGCTGAGGCCCAAACTTTGCACCTAATATCCCATAGATATTCTGGATAATCTGTTGAATTTGGCTTTGAATTTTTGATAATATAATTGGCTAAAACCCTTGTTCTTGTAAACAGGGTTTTAAAATATAACAAATAATACATATTTTGAGTAGAAAAACAAAAACAGCTGAAAAGAAATGATGGTTTGAAACGGTTGAACTTTACATTTCAGTTGAAGCACATGCAACTAATTAATTAATTTTGCAGCAGAGTTGCTCATTCTGATTGGTGTGCAATATGTGGCATGAGGGCACAGTATTAAAGTATTCAGCCCCACCATGGTATAATAAGCCAATATAAACTTAGTTTGTCAATGTTTCTTTAACTAGATAATGATTTACTGAACACAGACCAGTACATGTAATCACGCACACTTGGCAGTGGGCAGGCAGAATGCCACGGTGAAAGGGGGCACCAGGATATCTGTGAATATGGGTCTGTACCCGCCTGGCAGAGCAGGGGCACTCTGCTCCAGAAGGCCCAGGACTGTTCCCCTTATGTCACGGGAGATGTCTCCACGGATGTCCAGCAACACAGACACATGCTCCTCACTGCAAAGAATTTTTTTTTTTTTTTTACTTCAAGTTTGTATTATTGTGACAGTTGGCTTTGATGAATAATTTTTTTTATTTTACAATCAATAATATACATAACATATAAATGTAATGTATAATACAATGTAAGATATTGATATTGAGACTACCTGATATCAGGGTATTTTGCTGCAAGTCCAGCCACTTCCAATGCTAGCATTCTAGGGTCTTTGAGTTGTATGAAGTCAGCCAGGACTGGGAGTAGGGCCAAGGGGTTCACTTCAGGCACGGACCCTTCAACTTCCTACACAGACAGAACCAGAGGCAACTCAGAATTTAGAAGCTAGCAAAATAAGTGTATCATTCAGTCAACTGATTTTCAAATCAAAAATCAAAACTATTTTTTATGTGATACAAAAAAACAAAACAAATAACGAATAACAAATGACTTGGATTTTGCTTTTTGATTTGCTCTCAAATCAAAAATAGAACATTTTCAAAAACCGTCTTGATGTCAGAAAACAGACTTCCTCCTGTCATAAGAGCACCATGTAATATCACCACTTCAGTCTAAGTAAATTATTGTACCTGATGTAACTACAGTTCTAGGAGTGTGAGCATAGCCCACCTATAGCCTTTCTGCTTTCTACTGCATGTGTGACACAGTGGCTCCCCATGTCCTCAGCCCAGTCTATCTGGGTCTGAACAGCAGAAGGAGACTTGGCGGCGGGCACAGCAGGTGGGTCAGGAAGCGCCGGCGAGACTGGACCCATGAAAGCAGAGCAGCACTCTGGGGAGAGCGAGGCACGCAGGGCAGGCTGGCAGCCGCAGCATAAAAAGCAGGCATGACAGAGCTGGGTTAAAATCCTTAAGGGAGGGGCAGGAATGAGGGGCATCTGTGTATATGTGTGTGTATTTATTTTGTGCTAAAAACCCGTCATTCCGAACTGCTAGGAGCAACAATGGTTAAAGGTCCTATATTATACTATTTTGAACATTATACAGTGTATTTTGGATACATTTAGGTTACCATATCACGTTTTGCAACATGAAACACACAATAATGATCTTATACAAGCGGTTTGGATGAGCTCTTATCATGAGTCTAAAGTGAACGGTCTGATTTTGCGCTGTCACTTTAAGGCTCAGCTCTCCCGTGTTGGCTCCGCCCACTTCATGACGTCATGCTAGACTGTGCAAGCTGCCGCTGGAAACAGACTGAAGTAAACACGGTGCATCGTAGTAATAACTTTTTCAGCAATGGCTTTGAGAGTAACTGAGCCGTACATCTTCGACCCAGACTGACTCTGAGTTCGAAGAACATGAGCAAACACAAAGACCTCGAAAGCTTCTACAAGACGTTTCTGCTTGGTAAATGAGAAACTATTTATTGTGTATGTTTCTATGGTGTGGCACGTAGCTGTAACTGCTTCTGTTTATAGCTGCACATGTGGAAATTGCCATACAATGCCTCTGAGGGATAAATAGCTCAGCTCTTTTTCCAGTTGAACTCAGAATTGACCAAGTCCTTTGGATGAGGGATGAAACGTCTTCAACGCCTTCAACGTCTTCAGCGTCTTCAGCGTCTTAAGCGTCTTAAGCGTCTTAAGCGTCTTAAAACTTACGTCCAGATGCCTTGTCAGAAAACCTTTTCTTGAAAATGTCCTGGATGACTGAGAACCTCCACAAACATGGTGCCAGTTCATGTAATTTTTGCCATGTTTTTGGTCATTAGAAAAAACAGTGTCCATTATTGAAGACTAGTAGCCGTTCTCCATCTCCTGCTCCAGTGATGTTATGTGCCACTGTTTCACACACTAAACCAGTTAGTGTTGAGTCCAGTGATAGTTCAGGGTTTGAACCTTTTATTGCCAATGCCTCTGTGTCTCTTGTTGGCAGTAATAAGAGTGCTCCTATTAAAGTGCTGCGTGATACTGGTGCAAAGCACTTATCCATTGTTCTGTCAGTTCTACCTTTTTCATCTGAGACAGAGACTGGAGACTTCATTGTAATGAAGGGTATGGAGCTTTGTAATGTTCCTTTGCCATGCCATGACTTGGTCTTGGATTGTGACCTGGTTAACCAGGTGTTTTTCCTTTTGGGGTGTGTCCAGCTCTTCCTTTGGAGGAAATTTCAATGATTTTGGGTAATGACATTTGTGGCAGTGCTGTTTGGGCTGATAGTCCACCTCTTCCTCCTGTTGTGTCAAAGCCTTGTGAGATTAAGTGGTCACCTGAAAGCTTAAAGAATCTTCCTGAAGTTTTCCCAGCCTGTACAGTAACACAAGCACAAAATTGTAATTTAGCTAGTTCTGATCGGTCAGTGACTGAGGTTACACCGATGGTGGAGCCTGTTGCTTTTCCTCTTCTCCCATCAATTTCAAAAGATGAGTGGATCCAAGGCCAGAAGTCTGATTCTTCTCCCTGTGTGTATTGGGATGAGGTTGTGCCAGTTGAACAGTTAAATGGGACTCAGGGTTACTTTGTCCAAGAGGGCTTGTTGGTATGCAAGTGTGTGCCCTATGAAGTTGTGGAACAGACAGTGTTTCAGGTTGTGGTGCCCAGTCATTTTCCCAGTGAAGTATTAAAAAATGATGATGGCCATTTTGTAGTCAACAAGACTTATAATCTGACTGTTCAGCTGAATGTTTTTAGCCTGATTTATGTCCATTGGTCATGCGCTAGTGGATTCTGAGAGTTTGCTTGAGAAAAGTGCTGTTTGTGTGTATACTTTTAGGTTTGTGTATCTTTTTAGCTGTGTTGCCTTTACTGTTTCTCTTCCAGGTGAAGCAGTGCCATGGCTTCTGCTGCAGTTCTGTGGTCCTGGGAATGGTTTTGATGCAGGTGTTTTTTGTTTGTGTTTTTTTTCTGTAGTTCTTACTTTTGTGGCTGTGCCTGTTTGTTGTCCCCTATGGGACCACCTTTTGATGGAGGGGGGTGTAACGCCCCCATGTGGCAGCAGGGTTAAGCTGTGGCTACTGATTGCCTGGGCTGGCACACCATTGGGCCCCAGGTTGGCCAAGTCAGGTGAGTATTTTACCAGGAACACCACTGTGACCTGGGATGCTTGGTCTTCCTGTCTGCTGCCACCCTGTGGCCTCCAGCACCTGTGGCAGGCTGCCTGTTTCCTTTTTGGTTTGAGTCTAGTCTAGTTATCGTATAGTTGAGTTCGGGTTGCTTTTCAGGTTGGTTATGCCTGTTTAGGTCTTATGTTTAGTTCTGCACTTTACAACACTTGCACATACACTTTTCACTTACATTCAACACCACCACTACTGATAATGCAGACTAACACATCCCATACTGTAACATACTTTCTTTACAGATAATTTGCTTCAATTCAGTTTGATCTGGTTTAAAGATTATTTTGTATTGAACCTTATTTCTGCCTGGTGTCCTCTCACGATGATCCCTTGAGCCAGAGTCGTAACAATGTGTGTTTCACAGGGGCTCTAGACAAGGGCCGTTATGGGCCGTTTACACAATAACGCTGGTCAGGAAAATGCAACAGTCATGATATTGCCGATTTGCACTGACATGACAATGTTACGACGCCCAAAATGCCTAAAACCGTGTCGTACTACCACTGCTACCACTGTAATGTGGTTTACAAGACTCAAACGCACAGTGCATAAAGGTTTGTAATGTTTCTTTATTGAGAAATGAAGACCAGTCCAAACTGGACGCAGGGAGTACGATCTGCACACTGGAACAAGGGCAAGAACTATGGTGTGGAGCTGTGGACTGGAAGCAGGGAGCAAGGGCCACAGACAGGAACAAGGGCTGGAGGCATGGGAACAAGCTGCGGACTGGAAGCACGGAGTTCAGGCTGCGCACAGGAACAAGGGCTGGAGCTGTGGCATCGAGCTGCGGACAGGAAGCAGGGAGCGTGGGCTGTGTACATGAACAAAGGCTGGAGCTGTGGCGTGGAGCTATGGCGTGGAGCTGGACCAGGAGACGTGCTGGACACCACTGGTAGGTACATGCGGACTGTCCTGGACCAGCTTGACCCTGGAGATATGAAACCTCGGGTGAATACACATGGAGCGTGGAAGCTTCAGCCTGAATGCTGCGGGATTGATGACTCACTCTACTAAGAAGGCACCCATAAACCAAGAAGCCATCTTTTTAGACTCCACCTTGAGGGGAAGGTCCTTTGAGAAAGCCATACCTTGTCCCTGACCTTGTACAGAGGAGGCTGAGACCAGCACTAATTGGCATACTTGGAGTAACTAGGAGAAGCATGTATATGGGCTGAACAATGCCTTTTCCAAGTCCTCCTACAGCATTGGATGAAGTCTTGGACAGATGAGACACTGGCCTCTCTCTCCTGGGACGAAAACAGGGCTGGCTTGTACCCATAGGCACACTGGAAGGGGGAGATACCTGTGGCAGGACCTTTCAGGGAGTTACGGGCACACTTCACCCACAGCAACTGAGAGGACTTTGTAGGCGGGTTGTACGAAGCCACACACCTCAGGGCGGTCTCCATTTCCTGGCTGAGTCCGGGATTGAGTCTGAGTCTGAGAGGTAAGGTGGCGCCAAGAAGAGAACAGAACTCCCTCCAGAACGAAGATGTGAACTGCAGGCCCCGGACACGATATCCACTATAATGCCATGTAAACGGAATACATGCTGCTGTCTCCTTGGCAGATGGAAACTTGGGCAGGGCAATGAAGTGGGCCATCTTCGAAAATCTGTCCACAATGGAGAGGATGACAGTGGTGCCATTAGACTCAGGGAAGCCAGTTATAAAGTCTGAAGATATGTGGGACCAGGGTTGTCTGGGAACTGGGAGTGGCTGAAAAATCCCTGCTGGTGGACAATGGGATGGCTTCTGCTGACTCCAAATAGGACATGCCATCAAATACTCATGGAAATCTTCTATCTGAGTTGGCCAACAGAACATCTGCTGCAGAAAGGCAAGAGTTCGCTGAATGCTAGGGTGACAGTTAGTGGAGAAGAGTGAGCCCACTAAAGGACTTAGGAGCACAGGTTTTCAGGCACAAACAGCTTCCTGTCTGGGCAAGTGCTGGGACCTGGCTGAGCCTCCAGGGCTGACCTGATGCAGTCATCTATTAGTCAGGTTACAGCGGCAACCAGATTAGACAAGGGCAGGATGGGAGTGGTTCTGTAACTCTCTCTGTAACTGTCTTGAGAGGGCATCTAGTTTCAAGTTTTGGGAACAAAGTAGATAGGAGAGACTGAAATTTAACCTGGTGAACAACAGGGACCAGTAGACTTGAGGGGAGGACAGGCATTTGGCAGTTCTATTGTATTAATTGTTTTTGTGATCTGTCCACACCAGAAATGGTTACTCAGCTCCCTCCAACCAGTGGTGCGAGCCAACTTGACAGCCAGCAGTTCTCTGTTGCTGATGTCGTAGTTTCTCTCAGCAGGGGTCAAACGGCGTGAGAAAAAGGCACCCTGATGTATCTTCTGGTCCCCTTAGGAAGATCTCTGGGAGAGAACTGCACCGAACTGTTTTGAGGTGTCAGGAACAGTTAGGACAGGCACCGAATTGAAGCAACAGCAAAGAGTGACCAGTGGATGTCTTGAGATCAGAACACTGTAGGACAGAGGGTCCCCTACAGGCCCACAGGTAATTCAACTTAATTAGCAAAACTATTTTCTATGTCACCTGTAATATTAAGTATATTTATTGGACAAAGACAAGACAAGACACGGAGAGTGTCATCTAGTTCTATTATTTGAATATTACATATCAGAATGAATTCCAACTCAAGTTAGAGGTGAGCAAAAGAAATGTGTACTACTGACCAGAGTCTGGAAAATGTCTCTGAAATGCTGCTCATCATGAAGCATCTGCTTTGCCAGCTGTCTCCTGTCGTCTGCACTCTGACACACAAGCTTCTTCTGCATCAGAGCCCCGACATACTCAACCACCAGCAGCCAACGGCCCTCCTCCTGCAGCCGCTACACACACACACACACACACACACACACACACACATTCACAGATTATAATTATTATATAAAGGTTATTTAATTATCATCCACAACCATCCAGCACACAGTCAACACATGTCTTGTGGGTAAAAATGCTTAATCATCAGTATAGTATCAATAATGTTATTAATAATTTAATGTTAATTAAATGTAAACAATTAAAACATTTTGGTTAATGTTAATGTATCACATTCAGAACTATTTATTTTCTCACACAGGGAAACTATAGGCGATTTCTTTCAGGATGTGCAAGAAAAACATGCATGAGAGCTCTGAAAAGATTTCATCTAAAGCAGGCTCGAGAGTTAAGCGGAGAATAAGGGTAAGGGTGACCTGTTGGCATGGGGGTCGAACTCGGCTGTACAGCTCCAGGTGGTGCTCCAATACTTCACACAGTTTAGCAGTGGGGTCTGCCTGGAGCAGCCAGGGTCGAGTGAGCAGACCTGAAAAGAAGGGCTGAAGGTCCAGCTGGAGCTGATCTATGACCAGACGACAAGCTCGTCTGACTGCCCGGTCCAGCGCAACCAGGGGGCTTGGAGGAGTCCGGGTGAATTGACCTGCAGCCCGTGATGATTGTTGTTGCTGCAAGCTCTCTGTGGACCTCCTGTGTCAAACAAATGACGAAAATAGGAATTGCGTTTTGTTGACATTGTTCAGCAAAAATTGAAGAAAATGGGCCTTTGTTTTCCAGTTGCATTTTTTTTTTACTTTTTAAAGAAATTGTATATCATTAAAGAAACTAAATTGGTAATAAAAAATAGCAGGAATAAAATGAGTTTTAAGTGCAGAAACTGAACATGGCTTAGTAACACCACACAGAAAATCAAACAAATATGACAAAAATGGAACAAATTACTATCCCAGGACAATTTAATTTTATACAAATTCTCTATAAACCTAATGTGTCACTTTTACTGGAGGTCCTTAAGTGCTATGACAGTGTAAGCTACAGATACAGAAACATGTTATCTCTGTAAAATGCATCTGAATAGGCAAAGGGAAATTACAGCGCCATGAAAAAGGAGTTGCCACCTTCCCGATTTCTTTTTTTTTTGCACTTTGGTCACACTTTCTGTCACTGTTTCAGATCATCAAACAAATTAAAATACTAGACAAAGATAACCAAGCAAACACAAAATGCAGAGAGGAGAATTCATGGTTCCATCAAACACAGCAAGTCATCCAGGTCTCACTACCTCCACCATATTTGACTGTTGGTATGATATTCCTTTTCTGAAATGTTGTGTTGCTTTTACACAAGATGTAATGGGACACATACCTTCCAAAAATGTTCAATATTTTCCAGAAATCTTAGGGATCATCCAAGAGGTTTTTTGGCAAAAGTGAGATGAGCCTTTATGTTCTTTTTGGTCAGTAGTGATTTTTGCCATGGAACTTTGCCATGGATACAATTTTTGCCCTGTCTCTTTCTTAGGGCTGAGCCATGAACACAGACCTTAACAAAGACAACTGAGGCCTGCAGCTCCTTAGATGTTCTTGTGTGTTCTTTTTAAAGGTGCGCCGATTGATCGGTCATCGATCATGATCGGCCGATCACGGCTATAAATAGTGTGATCGGTGCTCTGCAAAATGGCCGATCAGAAAAACCGATCATGCGCATGCGCAGAACAAGCGAGATTTGTCCTTAATGTTTATCCATAGCGTTTAACTCAAAAAGGCTTCTCCGGTCTGGCGGTTTTTCAAGGTGTCAAAGACGGACTCCTGGGTTCCACTGCATGCATTGCGGCTCCGCTCCGCTCTGCCACGCACTCCGCAGCAAATACGCATCCGTTGTTTTCAATGAGAGCATTTCCACTGCATCCGCTGCGTTAAGGCAAGTCATGTTGTTGAATACCTACCTTAAATAGCCTACCACAGAAGATTGTTATTTGGTTCATAAACCAACTTGCTTTTTTTGTTTTTGCACTTATAAAAACTGTGGCAATATGTTTTGCTAATAGCCACAACATAAGTTTTTTGTTTGTTGTGGAATGACCAGTAATTGCTTGTGGACAATTTTAGAAAATGGAAAACCTTTACTAAGTAAAGGAGAAATATTTATTTACTCTTAGTCAAGTCCTGCAACGTTGAGAGCTACCTGTGGATTGGCAGAGATTCTTTAATGGTTTACACCTATGTTTGTTTTGGGGAAACCTGGCTGTTACTTGAAAAAAAATTACAAAATTATTAAATAAAAGAACAATTAAACAGTTTAATTCAGTGGTTCATTTTTGTTTTATAGCATTCTTAATTTAGCCCTTAAATACACATTTAATGTGATCAGTATCAACTGTGATCAGTATCGGCCGATCACAATTTCAGTGATCGGTAATCGGTGATCGGCCTCATAAATCCTGATCGGAGCATCTCTAGTTCTTTTGTGACCTCTTGGACGTTGCTCTTGAGGTATGTTAGGTAGGCTGGCCACTACTGGGAAGGTTCACCATATTCTCCATTTGTGGATAATGGCTCTCATCATGGTTGGTTTGGAGTCCCAAAGATATAGAAATGGCTCTGTAACCCTTTACAGACTGATAGATCAGGTCAATTACTTTGTTTCTCATCTCTTACTGAATTTCTTCGGATTGGAGAATGATATCTTGCTTTTTGAGATCTTTTGGCCTTACTTCACTTTGTCAGACAGGTTCTATTTAAAGGGTAACGCAACCCCTGGTCAGACCTTGACTCCACCCACGAAATTTGAAAAGTCTTGGAAAAGTGGGCAGAGCCCAGCGGAGACAGATGGACAAGCTGAGGGCGAGGTTGAGTGGGGGACGTGTATCTGAGACCCACAGTGACTGACTGATTGACAAATGTCAGATTGGTACAAGTACCTTTGCAACGGAGTGGTCCCTATTAATTCTCCTCTTTCACCTGAACTGGAGGGTAGTTGGTTTATCTGTGGACACCAAGCCTGGGCCAGATCAATTCAAATCCCAGCAGCAAAACCCAAAGCAGGGGCATTGTTAGAGAGAACAGGGGTAGTGATTGTAGAGTAACTTTAGCATTACGGCTCATTTAGGCTAATGTAAAAAACATAGACCAATGAACAAACAATGAAAAAACAGGGAGATAACCGAAATAGTCTCGCTCAGACTAATGCTGCATTCATGTGGCCTTGTATTTAAAAGCCTTAAGACTTCATAAAAAAAAAAAAAAAGGAAAGGAAGGTAACGTTAAACCTGACTGACTTGTTTGTAGTGTTTAATGCAAATATGCCTGGCTGAAATACACAGTGATCATTGAGACATATCACCAGTGCTTAATTTCTAAGTCAGTTGTTGCTGGAACGAAAAATGCAGTTTGAAACCAGGGTCTGTAGGGTCAAAACAGTCCCCGGAATGCAAGACACACGCAAATGCCCAAAAACCATGCTCTTCTTCATCTTCGCTTCCTTTTAAATAGCCTACTTTACATAATATTAAACTATAGTAGCCTACTTCATTATTAAGCCCAAGCCGGCGATAGCCGGGAAGGCCTATTGTTTTCGCTAGGGTTATTAGGCCCGAGCCGGCGATGGCCGGGAGGGCATATTGTTTTCGCTAGGATTATTATTAGGCCCGAGCCGGCGATGGCCGGGAGGGCCTATTGTTTTCGTTAGGGTTATTATTATTATAACTGTATGCGTCCGTTATTATTCCGCTTTTTTTCTGCTCTTTGAGCGCAAACTGAACATGCACGAAAAGTCAGGGAACTTTGCCCAAAATTCAAGCCCACGAGTCCACGAGAAAAAATATGAAAAAATGACTCAGTGGCGACCCCTGGAAAAGTGAAAATACATTGGGCCTATGGAAAGTGAAAGTGCGTTTTTTCCTACATAGGCAAATACAACTTGGTAGATACATAGGCAAACTTAAAAATTATATTATGGCCCCACTTCCAAACAGGAAGTTCGCCATTTTGGGTGGAACACGTGATGCCCAAAATCGCACCCCTCATTCCAAATCTTATTTCTCGTAGGATTTTCATCCAAAAGGCTCTAAATTTGGTCAGAATCATCTAGACACATAAGCCAACAAAAATTATCAATTGTTTTTTTGATATCTTAATGGGTGTGGCTGTAACGAGCCCCTAACGAGGAGGCCATTTTGGGAAAAAGAAAATCTCCTGTAACTTTCTCAAACATTGTTGGATCTGGTTGGACCCAATGAAGCGTTTGTGCACATTAATGACCTGAACACAAGGATATGCAAATTATAGGGCTATCTTCAAAACTTGCTCTCCAGCGCCCCCTATAAATTTATAATGGGGGCCAAAATTTTAGTTTGGTCTAGAGACAGGAAATTTGGTACACACATCCCTTATGTCATGCTGAACAAAAAACCCAATCACAGTGACCCCCTATCTACAACTGAATGAATGAACTGCAATTAGACATGAAACTAAATGAACTGGTTTCACTAAATATGTTTAAGAGATTATTAAATGTCTTGGAAGAAAAATCTTTGTGTTGCAGATGTTTTACCTGACAAACATATTTTACAGATTTCTTATTTGTAATTATTTTTATTGGGTTTTATTTGTTTTTATGTCTTGATCTTTTGATGTTTTAGCATTTTAATGTTTTTACTGTATTGTCTCAAGGTTCTGAATGTGTGTCATTGATTGTTGTAACTTGTAAATGAGTTGCTGTCTTGGCCAGGACACTCTTGGAAAAGAGATTTTTAATCTCAATGAGGTTCTCCTGGTTAAATAAAGGTTAAAAAAAAAAAAAAAAAACTGTGTTGCCATGGGATCGCTCAAGACATGTAATGTAAATGAATGGGAGGCGGAAATTGAACGCTAAATTGAGCTCCTAAATGTAACTGAAACGGCACCAAAGTTCACCCAAAATTCAAGACTGTTGAGTAATAATTTTGTTGCCACTGGCATACAAATCCATAAAAAGGGGGCTCGACAGCGCACCATGGAAAAGTGGAAATACATTAGGTCAATGGGAAGTGAAAGTACTTTTTTTTGCTGTAAAGTCACAAAATTTGGTACAGACATTCCTTACATGGAGACAAACAAAAAATATTATTATGGCTTTGCCCCCTGACAAACAGGAAGTCCACCATTATGGGTGGAACATGCGATGCCCAAAATCACACCCCTCATTCAAAATCCTTCTTGTCTTAGGGTTTTCATCCAAAAGGCTCCAAATTTAGGTCACCTAGAAACGTGAGCCAACCAAAATGATAGAATAGTTTTTTTTTTATTTATTTTAATGGATGTGGCCGTGACAAGCCCCTAATGAGGAGGCCATTTTGGGAAAAAGAAAATCTCAAATTTTCACAAACATTGTTGGATTTGGTTGGACCCAGTGAAGCATTTCTGTACATTAATGACCTGAACACAATGATATGCATTCATAAAGCTATCTTCAAAACTGGCTCTCCAGTGCCCCCTACAAAATTATAATGGGGGACAAAAATTTAGTTTATGTTCTTATGCCATTAGTTCCCATGTCATGCCGGAAAAAAAGCCAATTGCAATGACCCCCTATCTACAACCGTGTTGCCATGGGAACGTTCGAAATATGTAATGTAAATGAATGGGAAGTGTAAATTGAACGCTTAATTGAGCTCCTAAATGAAACTGAAACCGCATCAAACTTCAAAGACCGTTCAAACCCATAAAAAGGGGGCTCGACAGCGCACCCTGGAAAAGTGGAAATACATTACGCCAATGGGAAGTGAAAGTAAAAAATTTTTGCTGTAAAGTCATGAAATATGGTACACAAATTCCTTACATCGAGCCAAACAAGAAATGGCTGATAAACAGGAAGTCCACCATTTTGGGTATAACATGCAACGCCCAAAATCGCACCCTTCATTCAAAAATCCTTCTCCTCACAGGGTTTTTATCCAAAAGGCTCTAAATTTGGTCAAAATCACCTAGTCACATGTGCAAACAAAATTTATCCATAGTGTTTTGATATCTTATCGGGTTGGGCCACAGCAAGCTCGTAACGAGGAGGCCATTTTGGGAAAAACAAAATCTCCTGTTACTTTCACAAACATTGTTGGATTTGGTTGGACTCAGTGAAGCGATTGTGCACATTAATGACCTGAACACAATGACATACAATTCATAGAGCTACCTTCAAAACTGGCTCTCCAGCGTCCCCTACAAATTTATAATGGGGGCCAAAAATTTAGTGTGTCGTAGAGACATGAAATTTGGTATACACATCCCTTATGTTATGATGAACAAAAACGGCAATCACAATGACCCCCTATCTATAACCATGTTACTATGGAATGCCCATAATATGTAATGTAAATGAATGGGAGGCTAAATTGAACGCTCAATTAAGCTCCTAAACGTAAATCAAAGTGTACCAAACTTCACCCAAAATTCAAGACTTTTGAATCTTTTTTTTTTTTGGCAGAGCCATTGAAATCCATACAAAGGGGGTGCAATAGAACATGCCACACCCCAAAATCGCACCTGTCATTCAAAATGTATGTCCTCCCAGGGTTTTCATAACCTTGCGCTGCGGCTGGATTCTTGCGAGATTTGGGAGTTTTCCAAAACTCTTGTAAATCCATTCTTGTCCATCCATCCATCTTGTATCGCACCAACCAAACCGCTTGAGTCACGAACCGTGGACTCACCGGACTCTTTTGACCAATGATGTTGCAGCACTAACAGGTAGAGGCGGGTTTTTAATTTGAAGAAAGCAAGCGCTCTTTTCTCCTTTTTGTTTTCAACATGGCCACGCCGAAAGACGTTAGTGTTGACGTGTTTTCAGGTTCAAAATCATTTTTTACAGTTTCAAATGTTATTTTTTCAGTTTCAGATTTTTTTTTTCACATTCAGATTTTTTTTTCACCTTCAGGTAACCTTTTTTCAGTTTCAGATCTAATTTTTTCACTTTCAGATTTTTGACCCTGTTCTTGCATGGGGTGAACCAGAGCTGAGGGGCGTACCGTTGCTATAGTGACTGCATGTTCAATGAAGGCTGGGATGGGCCTCCTTCTTGGTGCGTTCAGGGAGCTTAGGGGAAAGGAACATTAAATAAACAGCATGCTTATTTAGGTACCGAGCGGGAAAAACAAGAATTTCACTTATATTTTCTTTTAATACACTTTAAAGTATAATAACGCTGCATTTTCCACTGAATACAATTAACAGGCAATAATTTATAGTATTTTATAAAGTTAAGAGACTCTGGGAACATGCGTTTCCCTCCCCCGTGTCCTTGAACGCATGATCCTGGGAACACAGGACAACAGGCATGGCGTCTCTGCAGCCCACCGACACTCAGGCAAAAGTATGATTTTGCCGTAAACAATAAGTGTTTTAGGGTAAAATTAAGGTTAATGAGGTCCGGAACAAGTGTTCTTTCTGTTGTTAAAACATACTCGCGACCCAGTTCTGCCCATACAACCTAGGCTCACCGTTTTGCTGTGTTTACATTTCGCACATCTTCCATGGCCGCTTTGGCAGGGCTAGCCTGTCGGTCCCGATATGCTAACCCGCTGTCCCGTCTGCTACACTATTATGCAGACTATCGTATTTTAGGTCTGAACTATTGTTGGACACAGTATTGGGGATAGGGAGTTATTTTTATGCACAGTACACATCTAGTTCACATCGTTTACTTGTTGTCTTGGTCCTGGTTTAGACCTAGTTTAGGTGTGGATTAGAGTGCTGTCTTGGTCCTGGATCAGTGTTTGGGACTCATTTAGAATTAAATGGTATATGAGGTGGATATTTATTGAAATGCTACTTAAAAATATATAATTGTAATCCTTTTTTCTTTGCAGGAACAACTCAGACTGGAGTTTATGCAGAGGCTTCTGTCTAAACTTTTAGGAGCCACACAAAGGACACCCCTAGGTGTACAATATTTGAAATTTGTTATCAATCAAGAGCTGATTCTTTTTAATTCACTAGCATCAATCATTGACATACCCTAGTATGTCACTAATGCTCTTATGGAGCTGACATATATTCTTAATCTAGACCATGCATGACATAGATAGGGACATTTCCAGCAGGCTTTTTAATGCCTGTGGTGACACATCATATCTTATATATCCTTTCACCCTGCAACAATGGAAGCTGTCTGTGGATTTAAGTGTTCTGGTCTAGATTAAGGGCAGGCATCTTTCCATTTGAGTAAGACTGCACGCCATGCCAGAAGTAAGGCAAAGGCTATAGAACGTTTTTTAGTAGTAAAAACAGCTCTGCCTTCAAGGACCCCAAAAAGGACATCTGTTGGGTTTGGGACCAATTTGGTGTTAAATACATGAGATAATGTGTCAAAGACCTCCTTCTAATAGTTAATCAAATGAGGACATGAAAAAAACATATGGCTGAGGGAGGCCTCTGTAACACTACATCTGATCTATGTGTCCACAGTAGACACATAGAAGACAGTTTAGCCTTGGAGATATGGGCACAGTGTACCACCTTAAACTGGATCAACCGGTGCCGAGCGCAAAGTGATGATGAGTTGACCAGCTCAAGAGTGGAAACCCAGGTATCGTCAGATATGGGGAGGCCTAAGTCTTTTTCCCAGGCTGCCTTGGATTTGTCCACCGAGGGTTTTTTAAGATTCTGCATAATATTATACAGTTTAGAGATAAGACCTTTCTTTGATGGATTTAGTGACATGATTCCGTCAACTGTCTCTGTCTCTGCGGTAGTTGAGAATTTAGGCAGTTGAGAAGTAAAGAAGTGACGTATTTGAAGGTAGCGAAAGAAGTCAGAGTTTGGAAGGTCAAACTTCTCTTTCAGCTGTGCAAATGACGACATGGTATCATCTATAAGTAGATCTCTAAAACGAATTATACCACTTCGATGCCATCACTGGAAGCTTGGATCTGTATTAGATGGCTTAAAAAGACGATTTGTGGCAATAGGACACCAAACAGAAAAACTACAAAGGCCAAACTGTCTCCTGAACTGAGCCCATATCCTCAATGAGTGTTTAACCACAGGGTTGTTAAGTGATGTAACAGAACGTAAAGGCAAAGCGGCGCCATATATATGAGGATATGACAGAATCCAACTGCTGAAAAAAGGAGCTAGGAATAAAAACTGGTAAAGATTGGAAAAGGCATAGGAGTTTAGGCAGTACAACCATTTTAACAGAATTCACGCGTCACTAGAGACATTGATGGAGTGACCACTGTGATAGTAACTGTTTAATCTGGTTTAATAAAACATCAAAATTTTCTGTAAACAAATCTTTATACTTTTTGGTAGCCGTGACTCCAAGATAAGTGAACTTAATACATTCAACTTTAAAAGTGAGATTAGTAAAGTCACGGCACGTGTCAATAGCAATCACACATTCAGGCCTATCTACAGGAGCAAGGTAAAGAATATTAAAAAGACGCCTAATATTCAAATATACCTGTCTGCTTTTGATGAAACCAGTCTGATCTCTAGATATAATAGCAGGGAGAATACTGTCCAGTCTACGAGCAAGGACTTTTGCAAGGATCTTAGCATCTGTGTTTAGGAGTGAGATGGGTCTGTATGATGCACATCGGTCAGATCTTTGCCTTTCTTCGCAATGAGTGTGATGCAGGCCTCAGTAAAGGACTGGGGTAAGCGACACAATTCACAAGACTCTGAGAAGACAGAAAAAAGCAGTGGTGCAAGTAGCAGGGAAATTTTTTTAAAGACTTCAGTGGGAAAGCCATCTGGGCCAGGACACTTGTTTGACTGCATTGACATGATAGCCGCAGTTATTTCTGCCTGCGATATAGGCTCTTCCAATCTTTTTCTAGATTCTACTGAAAGCGTAGGAATATCAAGACCATTAAGAAATTTAAAAATTACACTGGAATCCACATGAGCCTCTGTAAAATTCTTTGGAGGTGGAATTGATTGTAAAGGGTCAGTTGTGATTTGACCAGCATCTGATTGTATTTTAGAAATAGCCTGTTTTGCCTTAAAGCCTTTCAGTTGGTTAGCTAATAGTTTGTCAGATTTGTCTCCATAGGTATAGAACATGGTTTTATTTTTTAAAAGCAGTAGTTCAGTATGATGGGTTGTAAGCGGGTCGAATCTAGTTTTCAATTGTACTCGTTTTTTGTATAGGTCTGGGTGCTTATTTTGGGCATATTGCTTATCTATAATTCCAATTTGGTGGGCAAGCTCGTTCCGTTCCTTGTTTGAATGATGCTTGATACGGGCAGTATAAGAGATAATTTGTCCCCACAAGTAAGCTTTTAATGTATCCCACAAGGTGAAATAAGAGATTTCTGGATCGGTATTAGTGTCAATAAAAAAGGTTATTTCTTTCTCAATAAACTTAATAAAGTTTGCATCAGATAAAAGAGTGGAATTAAATTGCCACTGCCTGCTTCCTGGAGGAAGACCAGGGAGAGACATGGATAATGTAAGAGGGGCATGGTCAGAAATTACGATAGGCTGGTAATCACAAGAGTGAACCAAGGGGAGAAGTTGACCATCAACAAAGAAGTAGTCAGAATGTGTGTCTAGAATGTGTGATGAACCTGTGAGAAGAACGAGTACTCCCTGTCGGTAGGATGCAGAAAACGCCAAATATCACTAACACCGAACTCAGAAATAAAATCACTGATAAGGCTGGCTGACCTACTGGCTGTGCTGGGTTTGCTGGAAGATCGGTCCAAAACATGATCTAGCCAGCAATTAAAATCTCCCCCTAGAATAAGACAGTATGTGTTTAGATCTGGCAACAGAGAAAACAGTTGTTTGAAGAAATCTGCATAGTCCGCATTTGGGGCGCATACCTTAACTAAAGCTACTAATGTATAGTTTGCCTGAGACAATTACATACCGTCCATACTTATCTGAAACCACATTATGAGGTTCAAATGGGACATCATGACTAATAAGAACTGAGACTCCTCGAGCCTTATCCTCGAAAGATGAGTGAAAGCACTGACCTGACCATCGTGATAACAACCGATTGGAATCAGAGCTATGAATATGGGTTTCTTGTAAGAAGGCTATCTTGGTCCTAAGGTGTTTAAGATGGGAAGAAACCTTCCTCCTCCATTCCAGCTCGTAAAATTAAGATGGTTAATCATACTGCATGTTTAAGAAAATATAGTAGAAACTGATTGCAAAGACCCAGTGAGTGGAGTGATACCACTAAGTGACCAGCACTTTTTTCAAGTTTTTTAAAGGTTACTAAAGCATTTTTGGCCCCCCTTCCCACCCTCCCAAACCAAGACAGCTGATAACTAAACAGCAGCAAGCTCTGTAGAATAATCATCTCGCAACAATTTTCTTCCAAGTTCTAACTAAAAAACCCAATGCCCCGGCCGTTAACTAGAAAACAATAGCACCTCAGGGAAAGAGGGAAATACAATACACAAGTCAGGAGCCTTTAAATGGGACACGAAATAGTAGGCTATTTTAACTCAGGACCGAATTGCGAAAAGCAATGGAGTATATCTAAATGTACGTAACCCGACCGGGATGTACAGATATTAACAACCCATACTGATTATACAAAATATCTCGTAACGCTAGAACCATACAGCATCTACCTCATTCATTACACTTTTGCGTGCAATGTAAATAAAGCAAAAGATATTACCTAAAATGGCGCTAATTGTGGAAGAGGCAGAAATAATCAGTCTTGTAGAAGTAGTCCTGGGCCCGGTTAAAGTCCACACACCTTTCACGTAGGACCGGGTTGTTCAGGATGCTCATCAATATACGTCTGTGCCTCATCTACGGTCGTGACCCATTTTCGGGCTCCGCTGGGTAGTGTTATACGGAGTCGGGCTGGGTACAACAGAGCTGGCTTTAAACCCCGCTTATACAGTTCCATCACGTCCCTGTACCACGCTCGTTGACTTACAATTTCAGTAGTCCTCAACAATACGGATCTGTTTCCCTCTGCACCGTACTTCCCCGATGAGGAGCTCCTTTGTTTGGTAGCGGTGTAGGCGGATGATGACACGCTGCTGTCCGGCGGCCGGCTTTGGAGCTCAAGAATGCGTACGTTTTGACGCCGACTACGGTTCTCCAGATCAGTGACTTTAGCCTTTAGCTTAGCATTCTCGTCCCGGAGCGAAGAGCAGACATTCTCCAGATCCATTAGGCACTGGCTTAGGTCTTCAGAGGCAAGTTCAAGTGAAGAGATACGTTGGTCGTGGTCGTCCAAAGAAATTTTACTTTGGTCTAGTTTGGAGTCAATCGCATCAAAGGACGACTTGAACTCTGCAGACAGCTTTTGGCGGTGTTCTTCAAGTAGCACTTTAATGCCGTCAAATGTTAGGCTAGGGTTAGCACTAGCATCCCCCTTGTCAGTAACTTTCTGTCCTTTAGTAGGCATTTTGAACCAACTTTGTCAGGTCCAGTGACAGAAAGGATTATTGACCAAAAAGCGGAAGAGTAAAGACACGGCCGGAGCATGCTCACCACGCATCTACTCCATTTGTCTACCGGAAGCCCACCTTTTTAACGATTTATTAATAACTTTCCTAAATTAAATGGGGTTAATTTAAAATGTTTTGTCTCGAATCCGCTGTAAAAAAAAAAAAAAAAAGACCGCAGACACACGTGTAGGAGAAGTTTAACAACAAGCAGGTCCCACCCAGACTGCCGTGTGCACAGCCTCGTAAACACACACCCAGCAGCTCCACATGCTTGTCTCTGATACGAGGCAAATCGAGAAAGAAGTAGGTCTTAAATTTATAAAGGAGTGCAGAGCTCATACAGTACCAAGTGGCCTATAAAGGATATCTTACCTGTCTCTCCCGAATTGCTTCATCCTGGCGATCTGCACAGCTGGCTGCTGGCTTCCTGGCCGCTCAGAGACTTCTGGTTGTGGGGCATGTGCAGGGCAAGCCTCCGAGCTTGTGGCATCGCGTGCATAGAAAAATTAACGTGGTAAAAGCAATCACAGCTGCTCTGTGAGAAAAATGCTATAGAAGCTTCTGTGTTTAAGTCTGAAGAGCCTTATATTGCTGTGCACAGTCACAAGTTCAACTGAATGCTCATGCAGGTCGCGAAGGTTCCAACTAAAGTAGGCCTATTAAGAGGTATTAAAATGACAGTGAAAAGTGGCACTGTTATACCTGTATCTTACTATTCAGGTCCATCTTCCTCTCTTTCATTTTCTGGCACACTTTAGCACTGCTGAATGGATCTTGCAAGTAAGAACAGGGCTGGAGTGGAATTCTATAGTATATGAATTTCCCCACTGACTAAACAAAGGGGTTTGACTTCCACCAAAGAGAATGAGAGGCTGCGGTGGCACGGAAAAAATGGGCTCGCCATCTGGATCCGGACTCTGGACTTTGACCCCCTAAAATAATTTGGCGACCCATGTGGGGGTCCGGATCCCGAGGTTAAGAACCACTGACCTAGAGTATGATAAAAAAATGATCAAATTTGTCATTCCTTTAAAGAAAGTATAGAAAATTTAATATTAGGCAGTTTAAAAAAATTGCAGTCTACAATTGTCTTTTCAAACTCATTTACATTTACTGTATAAACTGATAATTCTTTAGATTTATCATTCCTGTGAATCACTGAACTAATATTTCATGGTATAACCACTGTTTTTTGAGGAGCTGGCACATCTGTTATTTCTCTGCATTTCCTGGTTTTGCAAACAGCATTTTTGACGTCACCCACAAGTTTTCTATTGGATTAATAAACTATTGAAATAATGCCACCATATCTTTTTATATGAGATTGCACTTCCCCAGAACTAAAATGAATGTAGAAGTATTCCTTAACACCCATAATACTTTCTGTCTCATGAGATGGGTTTTAACTGATTTAGTGACTCTGGTAATAGTCTTAAGGGCTGTTTACTCATTCAAGACTGGAGCCAAGCTTCTTAGATAGTCTTTCAATAAAGGGCACATAATACTACAGAAAAATAATTTGTTTTATGCAAAAATTATCTGAAGAGCAAAAAAATGATACAGCAAACAACTAGCAGATAGCATTAGCACAATACAGGCTATCGGTCACCCAGGCCAACTCAAAATGACACCCTGTCAATCAAAGTAGCCACTACCTTAATTATGCACAACTCTAAAGTTAAATTTAGGGCAAAAAAAAAAAAAGAATAAAAAAACTCCCCCAGAGTTGTCACGTAACAATAACTTAGCTCTAGAGACAAGAACCATCTTTTGTACCAGGCTGTAAAAGGGTTTGTTACACTTGTAAAGTAGCTATTGGATTTTACAGTATATTCCTCTTTTGGAGCCTGTCCCCTGGTGGACAGAGGTATATCACTGTATGGTGGCGCACTTATGTAAGAACTCTTTATGAGGGTGTGTTTGAGCAGCTTGATTTGAATACATCAAACATTTGAAGAAGTCACGTTGCCTTTTGCCCGAAGAGAAAATGCCCCTGAAATTTCTGTTTTAACTAGACAATGACCCCAAACACACCAGTAAGTGAGTAGCATCATGGTTCCAGACTAACAAGATTGATGTCCAGCACAATCCCTGGACCTTAAGACAGTAAAATGTGGCATCATTTTCTAAAATGTAAATATTTAATGTAAAGCCAGGACATTACAGTGATTAGAGTTTTATAATATTGACTGGAATTCTAATCTTAAGACTAAGTTAATTTTTAATTTTGTTTTAAACATAATACAATATTTGTGATTAGACAAAATAGAGGTTAATGATGCAGTACTGGAATGCTTTACTCTCTCATAAAGATTTAAATCTCATTATTGCTATTTTAAGACAAAAAAAAAAAAAAACACCTTATATTTTATATTGCAATACAGTAATCCTATAATAACAGAAAAGACTGACTTGAATCTATATCAGTATTACATTCTTAAAATAAACCAATCAATATAATTGGGACCATTGTTGGATTGTATTTCTCATTGTATTTCACTGACTTATCTGTGTATTGTTTCCTGTAGGAGGTGATCCAGAAAAACCTCACCAGTGCGGATTGCGGACTCCTATCACTTCCATCTTCTATTTCATATTTCATCACAGACATTTTACAACACATAGAATAACAAGCATTTGTTTGTGTACATTACAGAAATGCAATCCTAATGTACTATGTATTACAATACATATTTTTACACCATACTTTCAACATGTGCTGTCACAGTTTGCAGTTAAAAATGAACAATGCACGGCCTTTTTTTTTTTTCATTTTATTGCACTTTCACACAAGACATTGTAATTGTGGCCTGAGCATAAAATCCATAAGTTTATTTAGCTTTCAAACACTTTCAGGCAGCAGTTAAAGACATTTTAAGACAAGTTAAGTTGTGTTAATAATTAGTACAAACATCAGAAAAGATTAACAAAAACATTTAATCTGTTCACGTTCTGATACTACCTTTAGTAGTTAATAAGTGGGAGTAAGTATGTTTATATGTTAAATTATGTACACAATGTCTAGTTTAAAAAGAGTGCAAAGACATTATGAACAGTAGTTAGTAATTAGTACTTAGTAAAACACAGATTCTGAGGTATGGCAGACATGATCTTTATTTTCAGCTGCTCCACGTTCTTCTTTGTCACAGGTTTGACACCTTCATGTAACTGCTCCACAGTGGTTCATTGTCATCCAGCGCTGCTCATTCTAACAGGGCACACAGATAATTAATAAAATTAATGTTTAGCCAGTAAAACATGTAGAAATACAAAGATCTTTCTGCACAGTAAGTAACTCTGAGGTTATACATGTGTGACTAAATAATTGCTTCTTAATTGAAACACTAACTGTCATTAATGTCACACTAAAAGAAAAGAAATGCGCGACATTAAAAGTGGAGCTTAGTGTTGCTTTATCTATAGTTTATGTGTAAATGGAAAAAACAGGTCTTTCTAAATGCTGCATGTTGGCAGGGCTCCTGGTTTTAGTGTTATATGAACTAAAAGATCATGAAGGCATTATAAATCTACTATTTGATTGCCTTCACATTATATGCTTAAACATTGCTGTTTTATTATTATCATATGAAATAATAATGATGCTTTATTACTTTAGTGTCAAAATGTGCCTCCCTCAAATAGTGAAGCCTTGAAGTACAAAAGTTGCAAATTAGGGACAGATATGAAGGATATAATGAAATATGTTCAAAAAACGCGATTTAATTTTTAACAGAGCTACAATGGTTTATTAAAATGGTAAAATTTTGCTCATGCTTAAAACTATGATATATTAAAAATAAAAATGCTTTAATATTGATAATAGTGATCTGATATTAACAGCAGGAGTTAAAATAAACTTTGGTGTAAAGTTTTGTGGACTTACCCCGAGCTGAGAGACAACAGAGTGAGAGGCCTGATCCACAGCAGTTAGCAGCAGCCGTTAGCATGTCATTAGCTTGTTCAGCTCCGATCGACTCTGAGATGAGGGGCGTGTTTACTGAACCACGCATTTGAAAAGCCCACCGGCGCAGTTTTGCCATTGCCCTCTCTGTCCATTATAGTAATATCTTCTGTAGGAGGAGTCAAAGCGCCTTTCATGGTGGTCATTTGGACAAATTATACCAAATGGAGACATTGCTTCCATCATTTATACTGTAGTGTACAACCTTTTGACCTCAGGAACATACAGAATTTTCCGGACATGCTAACATAATATCTTTCTTGTAAACACGGCTTTAACCCAAAGGATTTACAACTCTGAAGGACCTTTCTTGACGAAAGACATGACTGATAAGACTGTGCTTAGAAGGGACGTGCACAGACATTTCGAGGGGCAGGTGCTCAACCAAGGAAAAAAGCCCCCCACACACACACACACACACACACGCAAACACATAATCGCTTGAACTGAACTGACATGCAGTTACTTTAATTATTATTACTCATTATAACAAATTATATCAAAATAACATCCTGTGTCTATAAAGAACTAACCTATAAGTCATTGGTTAGTGCATTCTCAGGACTCCTGAGAATGCAGTCCTGAGAATGGGGTCCAGAGAGTGCAGGTCTCCGGGCCTACAGATTCATAATGTTGCAAAGAGCAGCTCCAATGCCCGCTCCACATTCATCAGTGTCCTCATCTCACAAAACAAAAAACGACTAGACTACACACTAAATACGTTAAACACACGACACTACACACTACACTACACACTAATTATACACTCCAAACACACTAAATGACAATAATCAATGACATTTCTAAACTCGCTATTGTTATTTAAAACTTACATATTTGCCGCCGTAACTCCCCCAACTTTTCCCTAGCAACGAAATATCACATATTAACATATACATTTCTTTATTGGTTGATATGGTGCATTTTTCCACCAATAAGAAAGAATGTCATGTTTTTTTTCCTTGAAAGCAGATTCGCCTTTCGGGCTTCCCCCGTTTTTACCGTTTCATCCTTCTCCAAACATAAACCAAACAAGCGTCAAACGTTATGACAGTATTCAGAAAATGCATGGCATGCATTATTTATCATAAGTCGGGTTTTACTTGGCCTATCAACATAGTTAGCTTAAATCGTTCATGTGATTTGGACGCGCCGGCGCGTCCGTGGACCCCAGAGGGTTAACTAACTGCTGCTGTGCTGTCCCTTGACTGAGTGAGCCTGATACACGAAAAAATGGAGAGTTTAGACAGAAATGGGTGGGCTTTGCATAATAAATAAAACATGGATGTTTGTGATTCTGCAAAGTTACTTGATACTTACAACTTGGGGCACGTAACGTAACGACCACCCTCCATCTCCGCTCTCATTTCATATGCATTGCACAGACTAGCATACTGGTCGGCACCGCACCGTGACGCACTGACAGCTAATGCGACTCTCGACACACTTCAGTATCAGTCTTACAGGCTACTACAACTAACCAAACAACTGACCACTTAAGGTGAACGGGACAAAGATTTGCGTGCGTGCTGTAATAAAAGTTGTAGCGGTAGCTCAGCCAGAACGGAGCGTGTGCTGCTTGTGATTCGGAGGCTACGCCGCGTAGCGCTGACCCGCGGAGCATAGCTTGTCGAGGTCGAACAAGGCAGCAGGAAAGGAGGGACTTGGGGAAGGGCAGGTGCTGCTGGGTATTATATAAATTTTACCTTGAAAGTGAAATAAGATTGTTGAGCATTTACACTGCGGCTGCATTGACACGTATGTGGAGGAAAAAAAAAAAAAAACGGTTCCTGAGAAGGGCACTCCGGCCAAAGGGGCAAGTGCTAGTGCACCACCTGGGCTCTATCTGTGCACGTCCCTGGTGCTTAGCATGCATGGCGCCGCTTTATAATAATAAGCTAATAAGCTAATAATAAGTCCTCCCAAAGTCACTTTCGTGTCTCATCCCTGCATTCCTTTCCAAAAGACCAAACTTGAATAAACATTGAAGGATCAACTTTAACAGACTTAAAAGTTGCTCATTAATGAATAAAGACTTTTGCCTTTTTGAACTAAAGACTTGATAAAGGTGATAAGCCTTACCTTTATTTCTCCTGTTTATGTTGTCAATGTGAATACATGCACATCCTACAGAAATGTTTTAACTGTGAATACATATGTATATTTTAAAGGACCATAGAAACATTGCTTTATGTTTGAATGCATTGTGTTATTGGAACCATATGTTGTTGATTCATTTGGGTATAAATGAGTGTTAAATTGTTCCACAATATTTGAAGGTGGTAATATAAAACCTTAGCATGGCATCATCTTTAACTCCCCCTCCTAGTTGGACAAAGAAATTCTTCCCACCATTGCATAGACATGCCTCTCTAAGTTCCAAAAAGATAAAACCAGTTTTGAGGCTGTTGGCACCTAATTGTTCTTTTCACCTCATATATTGTTTGTGTTCGTTTTGTTCAGTTCAGTACAGTTGATCAGTTCTTCAGTTTTTGAGTTTTTCAGTATTCAGTACACTTGTTCAGTAGTTTTCATTTGTCTCTTTCTTTTCTCAGAGCAATGCCCAAGCACTCGTTCTTGTTTAATTTGTTATTTTTACTATTAAGAGTATTTTTCTTCAGTGTAGATCTGCTAGTCCAAAGGACGTGTTTTTAATTGATTTTTGATTCTATCGCTGCTACAGAAACTGTTTTCTTAAAAGTCTACTAAGAACTGGAATTGGAATGTTTTTCCAATTGGCATTTTTCATCTGAGACATAACTTTCTTTATGCCAGACTCTGGTTTAACTGAACTCTACTCACTGGTATCCTTTTGAACATAACTGTATGTAAAAAGACATTAACACTAGGGGTGTTCATGGTTAACTGATAATCGATTAATTGTCATTAAGAACTTGATCGATTAAATTTTCATAAACCGATTAATCAATATGTTGTATACTTCATACACTTTATCTAAACAGAACAGCTTCTGAGCCAACTGTTAAGACAGAGTAGCACTGCACATAGGTAATGTGTGTGCACAAGTTGGTTTATATGCACAGTTGATGGAAAAGCTCTTGCCCTTAATTGGTGCACGTTCTTAATTAATTTAACTAAGGGTGCTTCGAACAGGATTTTTGAGGCTGATCACCGATCACCGAAGTCGACCGATATCGATTGATCACCGATCATGGGTTCTATTTTATTATGTACCTTAATAAATTCATTCTTAAAAACACAGAAGCCTTTTAAATATTAATTATTAGGGGGTGGTAAAATTAAAGGGTATTTAACTGACAATGTTTTATTTTCTTCTATTTATCTACTTTTTTAGTTTTATCCAGCAAGAACAACAAGAGCCTTACAATGGCTACATCCAACTATCCTAAGTCACCCCTTAGCTTAACTTCACTTAACTTTAAATTAAAGAACTGTGGTGGTTGGTATTTTGTGGGCTTTTGTTTTGGTTTCACTGTTTCCGGGTTTGTGTTTATGTTGGGTAACTTGTTTTGGTTCTCCCTGAGGCACCCTTCCCCCGCGGCGTTGAGGAGTGATTGGACACACCGTTTTCTGCTTTACAATCAAGCCTCCTGTCTTAAGGCCAGCAGTGACACTCCTCGACGCCAGAGTATACAGATCACCTCCGTGGTATCAGCTTGCCTCCTTTTCAGCGTTTGGTAAATCTCTAGTGATCACTTGTGATTATTGTATTTAACCTGTGCCTCTCCTTTTGTTTTTTCCAGTGCCTCCTGTTGCCCTCACAGCCCAGCACTCTCCAGCAGTTCTCTTTGGTTTTTTGCACTCGTGGATTTTGTTTGTGAACCCCCTTGGCACCTGTAAATAAATTGTCTCAACCTGAACCGTTTCCGCTCCTGGGTCCTATTTACTCTCCACACGCTACAGAATACTCTGGCCACCATGGACCCAGCGGATCCGGACCCCATTCGGACAGCAATCACCCGTCAAGGATTCCGGCTTGGACAACATGAGAACATGTTACAAGGAATCATGGACACTCTCCAAACCCTCAGCAATCAGGTCTCCAGCCTCACAGAACAGCTTCCACACACGGACCACAGCGCCCCCACTGAGCACCCCTCTGTGAGTACTGCACCTCCTCCCCATCCTGCACCGTCTTCACCACATGCTAGCCTGCACAGAGAGCCCTTTGTCCCTTCACCTGAGCCCTACACCGGTGAAATTGGGGGGGCTAATGGGTTTATTTTGCGTTGTTCCCTGGTTTTTGACCAACAGCCCATTAATTACCCATCAGATAGAGCTAAAATCGCGTACACTATCAATTTGCTTCGGGGTAGAGCTGCTCAGTGGGCTACGGCTTTGTGGGAACAGGGATCCCCCATTCTTACGTCTTTTGCTAGTTTCTCTAGTGAATTAGGTCGTATTTTTGATCACCCCCGGCAAGGACAGGAAGCTGCTAAACGCTTGTTTTCCCTCGTTCAGGGTTCTAGATCGGTGGCTGATTTTTCAATAGATTTTAGAATAGCCGCTTCAGAGAGCTGGTGGGGAGAACGCGAGTTGAGAGGGGTGTTTCTCAGAAATCTATCCAGCGAACTCAAGGGTGAGTTAGCTTCTCGAGACGAGCCAGACTCGTTAGAGGTCGCCAGTCAGCTTCCTACTCAGGTCAGTCAGCTTACTCCAGCCCTCTTCCTCCACCTCCAGCTCTCGTCACCTCCAACTCATTCCCCGAGGAGCCCATGCAGGTGGGCCGGGCTCGCCTACATCCCAGTGAACGACAGCGCCGAATTCACCTACGGTTGTGCATCTACTGTGGCCAGGCGGGTCACTTCCTGGCTTCGTGTCCCCAGACGTCTAAAGGCCAGGCGCCAGTGAAGGAGAGCGCCCTGGTGAGTCAGACCTCAACTGTCCCCAGCTCTTCTGCACGCTTAACTGTTCCCTCCTGTCTTCTCTGGGGAAGAGAATCGTTGCCCTTGAAAGCGTTAATTGACTCATAGCCCAAGTCAAGTTTCGCACAGCCCCTATCACCCTCATCATCTCTGGGAACCACAGAGAGGATCTCCAGCTGTTTGTCATTCCTTCTCCTCATGCTCCCCTGGTCCTGGGTCTCCCCTGGCTACTGCTCCATAACCCCCAAATCGACTGGAAGGCAGCCAGTATTATCAATTGGAGTCCTCACTGCCACTCTCATTGCCTGCGTTCCGCCTAATCCGCTAATCCTCTCATTCTGTGACTCCTTCAACCCCGGATCTCTCCTCTGTCCCACCTGAGTATCATGACCTGGCCCCTGTGTTCAGTAAGGAGTTGGCACTCTCCCTACCTCCACATCGTCTGTATGACTGCTCCATAGACCTCCTTTCGGGGGCTCCTCTTCCCTCTAGTCGCCTGTACAACCTGTCCCGCCCCGAGAAGGAGGCTCTGGAGTCGTACATTCAAGACTTGCTGGCCTCTGGACTCATTCACCCCTCTTCCTCTCCTCTGGGGTCGGGGTTTTTCTTTGTAAAGAAGAAAGACACCACTCTTTGCCCCTGCATAGATTTCCGTGGTCTTAATGACATCACCATCAAGAATAAATATTCACTCCCTCATTGACCCATCCTTCGAGCCCCTCTGCTCCGCAAACCTTTTCACAAAGCTCGACCTCAGAAACGCCTACCACCTCATCCAGATCCATGAGGGGGATGAGTGGAAGACCGCTTTCAACACCCCCCTGGGACACTTCGAATACCTGGTAATGCCTTTCGGACTCACCAACGCCCCTGCTGTCTTCCACTCCCTCATCAACGATGTCCTACGGGACATGCTAAACCGGTTTGTGTTTGTCTATCTTGATGACATTCTGATTTTCTCCCGCACCCTTCAGGAGCATAAGCAACATGTCCGGCTAGTTCTCCAGAGGCTTCTGGAGAACAAGCTCTACGTTAAACCTGAGAAATGTGAGTTTCACTCTGCCTTGGTTGGTTTCAGTGGTTATGTCATTGCTAGGGGCCAACTGCAACCCGACCCTGCCAAGATCCAGGCAGTAACCACCTGGCCTGCTCCTATCACCCGCAAGGAGCTTCAGAGATTCCTCGGCTTCGCCAACTTCTACCGGAGATTCATCAGGGACTACAGCAAGGTTGCTGCACCCCTGACTAAGCTCACGTCCCCTAGCTCCCCCTTCCAGTGGTCATCCGAAGCTCACCAAGCTTTCACACGGCTTAAGGAGCTTTTTACCTCTGCCCCTGTCCTCAAACACCCTGACTCAACTCGTCAGTTTGTGGTTGAGGTGGATGCTTCCGACACCGGTGCAGGGGCAGTGCTATCCCAGAGAGATCCTCTTTCCAACAAACTGCATCCCTGCGCTTTCTTTTCTCGCCGTCTCTCCCCAGCAGAGAAGAACTATGACGTGGGGAACAGAGAGTTGCTGGCTGTGGTGTGGGCTCTACAGGAGTGGAGGCACTGGCTGGAAGGCACGACAGTCCCTTTTTTAGTCTGGACTGATCACAAGAACTTAGCCTACCTACGCTCCGCCAAGAGGCTGAATCCCCGCCAGGCCAGATGGGCGCTGTTTCTGAGTCGGTTCAACTTTACCCTTTCCTATCACCCAGGTTCCCGCAACACGAAACCAGACGCCTTGTCACGGCTCAACGCTCCTTCCTCGGACTCGGAGAGTCCAGACTTCATCCTCCCTCCTTCCTGTTTCGTGGGCCTGGCGGCCTGGGAGATCGAGTCCATCGTCCAGGAGGCTCAAGCGCAGCAGCCAGACCCAGGAACAGGACCTCCAGACCGTAGGTTTGTGCCAGACTTGGTTCGGTCACAGGTTCTCCAGTGGGCCCATTCATCGAAGCTGACGTGCCACCCCGGTTTTTATCGAACCCTCCAGTTCCTCCCTCAGAGCTTCTGGTGGCCCAACATGAATCAGGACACACGGGAATTCGTCGCTGCCTGTTCTGTCTGTGCCCGGGGTAAAGCGTCACATCAGTCCCCTGCTGGCTTGTTACGCCCTCTGCCCATCCCTAGTCGTCCCTGGTCCCACATCGCCCTGGATTTTGTCACTGGACTTCCCCCGTCTGAAGGTAACAAAGTAATTCTCACAATCGTTGATCGTTTCTCTAAGTCTGTACACTACGTGCCCCTTCCTAAGCTACCTTCGGCTATTGAGACTGCAATCTCTTAATTAACCATGTGTTCAAGCTACATGGGATACCCCTCGACGTGGTGTCGGACCAGGGACCCCAGTTTGCTTCTCAGGTTTGGAGGGAGTTCTGTAGAGCAGTGGGCACCACAGCCAGTCTTTCTTCAGGCTATCACCCCCAGACCAACGGCCAGACAGAGCGGGCTAACCAGAACCTCGAATCCGCCCTTCGTTGCGTCGCTGCTCACCACCCGGTCTCCTGGAGCATTCAGCTCCCTTGGATCGAATACACCCACAACTCCCTCGTCTGCTCCGCCACAGGTATGTCCCCATTCATGTGTTGCCTGGGCTACCAACCACCCCTTTTCCCTGAACAAGAGGCGGCAGTGGCAGTTCCTTCCGTCACAGAACATCTCCGAAGGATGCGGGCGGTGTGGAAGGTCGCCAGGGCGGCGCTCTCTCGCACTGCTGAGAGAAACAAACGGCTCACTGACTCTCACCGTTCTCCTGCCCCCGAGTATCGTCCCGGCCAGAGGGTGTGGCTGTCGTCACATGATCTCCCCCTCGATGTCGAGTCACGTAAGCTCTCCCCCCGCTTTGTGGGGCCATTTGAGGTTCTGAAGATCATTAACCCCTCTGTTGTCAGACTCCGACTGCCGGACTCTATGAAGATCCATCCATCATTCCATGTGTCCCTACTGAAACCCGTCAGCACCAGTGAGCTGTACCCTCCGGCCGTCACCCCCCCCTCGGCTCATTGACGGCCATCCTGCTTTCACCGTTTCTCTCTCCACACGCTACAAGAACGAATAACAGGCACACACTGGAGTGCTACATGAACCAGTAAAGAAAATAGAATATGCCATACGGTTTCTGTCGTTGCAGAGTTTGTGACAGTGAGAGCTGTGTGAGTGGCGTCTGTGCTGCAGATCTGCGCCGCTTGGTCTTAGTGCTAGCTAGCTTAAATAGTTTGCTATATAGTATGTATTTGGTTGCTTTCCTTCGCGGAGGATTTCCTTTTGACAATTGTTGCAAACAGCAAGTTTAATTGCTGTTACCCCTCAAAGAACCCACCAGACCTGAGATGGCATTTGTGTATTAAACAAGTGAAAGTCTCACGCATGTTGCTCATCGGCTGTTAAAGTCATTCACCGATCACACTATTTTTTGCAATTACCGGCTGATCATAAGGTCTTCCTTCCTTCCATCCATCCCAAATAGATGCCCAAGTCAGCTGGCTCTTTTCAATGTGGAGAAGGAGCAGCTCTACTCCAGGCTCCTCTTGAGTGACCGAGCTCCTCAACCTGTCTCTAAGTGAGCGCCCAAACGAAATTCATTTTGGCCACCTTTATCCGAGATCATATTTTTTCTTGACCCAGAACTTATGACCATAGATGAGAGTAAGAATATAGATTAACTGGTAAATTGTGAGATTCGCCTTGCAGCTGAGCTCCTTCTTTACCACAATAGACCGATACACCAACTGTATTACTGCTGAAGCTGTGCCATCTGTCTGACCCATGCCCCATTCCATCCTCCCCTCACTTGTGAACAGGACCCCCAAGATACTTAAACTCTTCTAATGGAGGCAGGAACCCTCCACCAACCTGAAGGGTACAAGCCACCCTTTTCCGGCTGAGTACAATGGCCTTGGCCTTGGACTTGGAGGTGCTCATTTTCATCTCAGCTTCCTCTCTCTCTGCTGAAAATCATCACAGGCTCAGGAAAAGTGGGTGGTTAGTTATAATGTATTTGAAGGATCTAAAACATAATAATATATAAAACTAACACAATGATTACACTATAACATGGCTGCAGTATCCATAAGCGGGGGTGCTTTTCTTATAGCTCAATCCTGGCTACATATACACACACATTTTGATGCCAGTGTAATGTTGGACTTACTTGAGCATGATGCAATTACTGATGGAGGCCAGCAGATAATGCAGGTAGAACTTATTTTTGTTGGTTGGATCTCTAAGATACTCTTTTCCAAATTCGACTAAGGCCTCTCGAAAACTGGAGGAGAGTGTGTGAAGAATGAATGAAAATAAAATCAAAGCTCAATTCATCTGTATTCCAGCTAAAGTCAAACAAATAAACAACCTGTTTAGAAGGTTCTCCATCTCATACAGCCCCATCTGTATGATCTGGTCACGAAGAGGCTGTCCAATTATCAGAGCAACTCGGGAATTTTCCTCCAGCATCTGCATTAAAGAACATACCAAGTTGGATTGTTATTGCAAGAAACACTGCAATATTTAGTAAAGTAAAAATGCAAAATCAGCTTGTTTTAACCAATGCATGATTTCAAAAGTGGTTCCCCTGCTACCTACCTAAAATTGTTATAATAATATAGCGAATGGGAAAACAACAATGCATAATTCTGTGATATTATTTATATTACTGGTGCTGAAAGTAATTTAAAATAGATCCACTGTGTGCCATTGTCTCTTTCTTCTCTTCCCCAGACTCTAAACTAATCTTATTTAAAATTAATGTGCCTGTTGACATCACAACAAGTGCACGATGGTGCATTACAATAAAATGTAATGATAACCCTCATCTCCATAATGGGTCATGTGATCTTTCTCTTTATTTATTTGATACATATTAAAATGCCAGTTGGATCGGATTGGTATCGGATACCTGCAGATACTCTTGGGGGTTGGTACTAAAAAAGCTGGATCAGTGCATCCCTTGCTATAGTAGAAGCTTTGATAGGTAAAGTGTAGCACCTGTGTTATAATAGTGGGCAGGCTGGTGTGATAAAAGCCTTCGTGGTCTGTATCTGGCTCCTGTTCTCTCTGCCAGTCTTGCAGCTCAACCTGTAGAGCTTTATACATCCATTCAGACAAACTCTTCTGCAGACACACATCATTTGTACTTAGTGGGATGGCAATGGGTTAAAGTTTGTGTACTCTGAAATTTAAACGGTTTAAGGTTGACTCACTTGAACACTCTGCACATATTTGTTCTGCAGCAGCTCCAGTCCTTCTGTAGAGATAAGTCGGCCCAGTTTTTCCTTTTCCATCTCAGACACCACCTCTGGATGACCCATCATTTCTGGGCTGAGACATGAAACAGCAACAATGTCTTGGCATTTACACATTGGCTTAAAGTCCTGGTTGCAACATTAAGAGCTTACCTGGTAAATATATTCAGCACCCAGTTGAGGACAGCAAAGATCTCTCCACTTTCCAGGTCCCAACTACTAACCTAGGCCAAATGTATGTTATGTAATTTGCTGGCAAATGCATAGAGAGTGTAAACTGTAGAGGAAGAGACTGAGTTGCATTTTTATTCAGCCACACTATACCACACTTCGGCAACGAGTGATCCTAGGTTAGTTTTTCTGCTGTTTTTTTTTTTTTTATCCATCAGCGTAGAAATCATGGCTGCCCATGTGCCACACCTGTGACTACTTACTGGTAATTATTGCAAAAGGAAATGCCTGGCCTGAAGCATGCAAGAAGGCTATCTTACTTCACTGCTTAGGAACAGAGCAACAGCAACTTTTCTAATCTTTGCCATACACTTGGTGACACTTTTGCAACTAGAGAAGGACTTTACACCCAAAGTAAATGTTGTGGAAAGAGAAACAGGAACCTTATGAAACTACAATACAGTATGCGGCTGCATTACGTGACCTTGCTTCAAAATGTGGATTTACTGAACACGTGACCATTAGAGAAAGACTTTTGCTTGAACCTGATTTAATAATAATAATTATGGATTTGATGTATATGTTGCTTTTTTGTCATTCAAGTCACTCCAAGCATTTCACAATTAGGTCCATTATTTATTCACTCCACAGTCACCCACTGGTGGTAAACTACTGTGGCCAGAGCTGCACTGGGGCAGACTCACAGAGATGTGGCAGCAATACTGCGCCTACGGCCTCTTTACCCCCAGATCCCACTGCATGCGTTGCAGCTCCGCTCCGCCACGCACTTCGCAGCAAATCCAACACATCCATTGTTTTCAATGAGAGCATTTCCACTGCATCCGCTGAGGACGAGAGACATTCTGCAGTTCTGTTTTTCTTCGACACCGGAGCTATTGCTGAAAAAGTTATTACTACGATGTACCGTGTTTACTTCAGTCTGTTTCCAGCGTAGCTTGCGTAGCTATAGCGTGATGTCATGAGCCAACAGGGAAGAGCTGAGCCTTAAAGTGACAGCGCCAAATCAGACCGTTCACTTTGGACTCATGATGAGAGCTCATCCAAACCGCTTGTATAAGATAAATATTGTGTGTTTCATGTTGCAAAACGTGATATGGTAACCTAAATGTATCCAAAATACACTGTATAATGTTCAAAATAGTATAATATAGGACCTTTAAAGGACTTACGTAAAATGCCTGTTTTGAAAGACTCTGAGAGAAACGTGCAAAGTAATGGTGAAAGCAATAGGGAGAATTTTTGTGTTTTTTTCTGCAAGAAAGCCACCTGGGCCACATGAACGGATGGCTGCAATTTCTGTTTAGGATATGGGCTCTTCAAGTCTCCTCCTAAAATCTGATGTGGGAATAGCGATGTTATTGGGGAAGATAAGAGTTGCACCAGGGTCTTTGCGGGACTCTATTTTTAAAGAATCAGCTGTATTTTGGAAATGACCTGACTTGAATAAAGCTCTTATAAGTTGATTGGCTAATAATTTGTCCAACTTGTCCCCATAAGTCTCATACAAGCAGTGTAGGATATAATTTGGCCCTGGAGGTAGACTTGGTATCAGTAGAGAAAGTTATTTCTTGCTTTATGAACTGTACAAAGTGTGCGTCTGGCAGCAACGTTAAATTAGAGTTAAATTGCCACTGCTTACTCTCTGGAGGAAAGCCAGGGAAAGACATAGATAGCATTACTGGGGCATGATCAGAAATGACAATGCTCTGATAGTCGCAAGAAGGGAACAAAGAGGAGAAACTGACAAGCACTCAGGCTAGCCATGTTTGGGATGTGAACACAGGCACAACAGACAGCCCATCATGTACATGATGAAAACAGAAGAGTAAAGTGAGCATCAAACAGAACAGAAAATTGTCACCATTTGTGCTGTGAAGTAGTAATATTGTCCGTATACTAAGCCCTCTAATGCACCAAATATTTATTTTTCACATAAGCAAAGGAAAAGGCATTGTGTGGGAGCCATCACTTCACGAAGAGTTGAGGGGCTCGGGATGCTTCTCAATGTATTTCTGTTTTTTTTCCAACGCAGTTAATCCACTTTCTAGCTCAACTGGGCAACATTATGGTAAGCTTAGCTGGGAAATGTAGAGCCAGCTTTATATTAACATTAATATAAAGCTGGCTTTACATTATGGGCCGTACATTATGGGCCGCTAGGCGGAGCATTGACATGTTCGCAGGTGCTCCACAGGAATGTGACTTTTAAAGTACTTTTTTGCACAGCTTTGTCATTTATTTGGACATTGGAGGGTCACTGGTTCTACTTCATCCGCACGCCTGGCTTTGTAGTGAATGATGATGGGAACCCGAGGGAAATCTGAATGTAACAAGGCAAGTAGCAGCAAGCTAGTGCCAGACGAACATGAGGCAGATGATGGACGACATGCGGTCCGACATTATAAAGAACTTTGAGCTAATAGTCTCTGAATCTGTTAAAAGAGAACTCACGACTGCCCTCGCTCCGTTGGAAGCTAAAATAACATTGCATGGTGACACTATTGCTGACCTCGAGCGTTCGGCTAACGTCAAGCAGTCGGATCTGGCTAGCTTATAGGCTATGGTGAGCTCGTTGGCCAGCTGGGCTGACTCTCTTTCCAAAAAGTGTTAGGATCTTGAAGGGCGCTCGAGGCTGAACAGTATTCGCTTGGTGGGTATACCTGAGAGCGCCGAGGGCCCTTGCCCTACTGAATTCGTGGCTACTTTACTGCGTGACCTTCTTGGCCTGGAGGACAAGCCCATTCTGGGCCGTGCCCATCGTACTCTCTGCGCCAGGCCGAAGGACGGGGAGCTTCCTCATCTGTTTGTGGTTCGACTCAACATGTTCCAGACACAGAATGAAATCCCACGCAAAGCTGGGGAGTCTACGCCTCTTCTCTATGGAGGAAAGAAGATCTCTAGTTTCCCAAATTTTACAGCAATGGTGGCCAAAAAACAAGCTTCCTTTGCTAAGGTGAAGCAACCCGGGCATTAAATTAAAACTCCTTTACCCGGCTACACTTTGCATCGTCCTGCCTGGAGGGCAAGTCCACAGGTATGAAAACCTGGTTCAGGCACAAGACTTTGTTGAAAAACACATTAAGAACATGGCTGCTCCCAACTCCATGTGAGCGTCACTTCTTCTTGACCATGAGGTGACCTCAGTAGTTAAGCCTTGATAAGGATATGGTTTTCTCTGTATAACCCTTGTTTGGACTATACATTTTAAATCATTTTATTTTAGTTGCTGTATAGGTCACCTGTACAACTGCTGCTGACGGCTTTTTACAACAAGTTACAAAGTTAATACTTTCTTTTACCCTTGATCAGTGCCTTGTTTCTTGCCTCCTGTAAATGTTTATGTTGGTTATATATTGCTTGACTTGATTCAGCAGTTTTTCTTTTTCTTGTACACATCTGTCCCAATGGGTCTACAGAAGCTTAAGCTGTGCAATTAGTTTTGTTTTATTGTGTTTGTTCTTTTTATTAATAATTTGTTTATTTTACTTTATTTATTTGTCCTGCCTTTGGTCACATTCCGTCGGAGAGTTTAGTTAGAGTAAGACTGCTCCTCATGCCTCTGACAGGCCCGAGTGATTTCTTCTTTTGGGGGGTGGGTGGCGCACATCCTGTTTCAGGGTTTCCCATCAATTAAATAGTTAATGGCCGCCAGAATCTTTTTTGGGCCGCCATAGTTTCAGTTTGCCAACTTTTTCGGTCTGGAGGGCGGTCCCCCCAGGCCCCCAGGGTCTTTTTTTAATTCTGTGGGAAACACTGCTGTTTGGGGGAATGCTTTAGCGTTTTTTTGGGGTTTTTTTTGCTGTATTTGTGATGTTAGGCATACTTATAGGGTCTGTACTTCTTTTTTTCCTTTCTTTTCTTTTTTTTCTATTGTGTCTCTTTTTCTCCTTCCTTATTTTTCTACAATTAGTTGCCCAGGCTGACCATCTGAACAGGTTAATATCACGCTTTGAGCGAACGACTGTCTACTCTCGTCCAATCGTGTCACCCGATTTCCATTTTTCTCCAAAATTGTCGTCTAATCGCTTCTTCCCAAATCCATTTTCTCCATCTTTCAGTAGCCAATCGCTAGCCAGCATTTCCATTTTTCTGAATGACAATGCCGACCAATCAAATCTCGTCCCGCCCACTTCTGGCTCTTTGCATAAGATGCGCTGTCAAGCTCATTGCCGCTAGACCGAAATCACCTGCCAAGCGTCGATCTGTCATTTACAAATCCACAACTTTTTCGGTCATTCTGCAAGGTAAGTCCTGTATTATTACTTTTATATCCAACTGGTATTGTTAGCAAGTTTTGTGCCCCTGCTATTAAAATACACTAGTTATTCCTCAAATGTATAAATGAATTATACTACACTTGTTTGACGTACTGGTGCCTTATTTAGCAACTCATCATACTGCTTAGGTCGCTGTTCTCTCGGCAGCGTCATTTTTCTTGCTTCATTGAGCGGCAACTTTTTATTAATCGTGCGGAAAATACTACATAACCGCCACATTTGGCAAAAAATACTTTACCTACTTCTCTAGTTATTCTCTTAGTTACGATACACCTACACCGTTAAGTCTTTATTACGCCACTGTAGCATATAGCTTTAATAAATATAATTTAAATAATAAATAATTCGCGTGTTACATCTGTTCATGGACATTAACTTTGGAACACTTGGCGATGATCATTTCAAACGGCCTTTTAAAGAGTTGTAATTTTTCAGTTTTCAGTTGTAATTTTGACAGAATTGTTCATGTTTTTTTTATCCAAATTCAATATCCTTAGCCCACTTGTTCTTAATAATTAAGTATAGATTTATTTTATTTTGCTTTATCTAATGGAGTTGTGATATGTGTGGTTTCATTGGTCTGGTTACTAATTGTATTATTACTTTCTGTGCACCTGCAGCCTTCCACACCCACAGCTCCAGTTGCAGGTCCTTCCACATCTGTGACACCGGCACAAGAGCAGCCTACGCCACAAGGGAAGTCCCTCCGCAGACCAACTTTGATTTTGGCATCCGTAAATATGTTTTGTAATCATTGCATTTGTAGATCTTCATGTTTGCTGGGTAATCACTACATCAATATTTACTATTTTTCAGTTCACAAAGCCGAGATTCGGAGGGTCACATGGAGCTGCTTTGAAGCCAAACCTAAGCCTGGCTGGGAAACATGTTAGCAGGGTAACAACTGCATCAGTAGCTCTGTACTTGTAAATAAACACAGTTGATTAGTTTTATCACCTCGTAAAATGCATATTTGAATACCCTTTTCAGGTCTCCACCTCCCCTCTCACTGACACCCCCCCACTCCACCGACTGCTACCCAAAACAGGCCCTCTCCTGCCCCAAGCCCCAGGACATTTGTGTAGCTGGTGTCTCCTCTGTCTCTCCCCCCATTGCCTGCATCAGACATCCTGCCAAATACAGTAAGGGTTGTGAATAATAATTAAATATTCAGTATCACTGCTCTAATAGTAATATTTATAGATTCATGTGTGCAGCATGTTTATGTGTGTGTTGTGTGGGTTTTAAAATTAGGAGGCATCTGTTGTCACCACTGCTGCTGCTGCCACAGCTGCTCCCTCTGTCTCCTGTCCATCCACCTGTGAGGCCCGTCCCAGTCCCTCTGCCTCCTCTGCCTCTGCTTCTGAAAGAACTGCTGCTGCCAGTGATGTGGAGATCGCTTCTGGTTTTGAGTCAGTCTGGCTTCCAGTTGGACTGAAAAAGACCATCCCTGCACAGGACCAGAAATGGGTCTCTGCTGCTCTGTGGTGCAACCAGCAGCTTTGCTCTGACCTGAAGCTGTGGTATAATCCACCAGAGCCAGTGCTCCTGTACCATCAGCCCCCCACTCCGGAGTGCTTCTTCACTCACAGGCTTCTCTTGTGGATGCCTTACCACTTGTGGAAGGTCAAAGTTAGATGCCCTGTCTGTGACAAACAGTTAACTGGCTGCACAAGAAGGCTCGTCTGGTCCTAGATGTTGACACCTATTACCTCTTAATTACAGAGACTCTTAGGTGCACATATGCTGGGTGCAACGTGAATTATCTGTCCACCAGTAAGACCGTCTTGGACCAACTGGATACGGCTCACAGGTTGGAGTTCAGGCTGATCCTGACTCAGAGGTAAATTCAGTATACAGAAATGACTAGGGACATCCTGAGCAGACTGGACCACATCAAACCCAGCATTACATCCACCTTTGGCACTATCCTAAAAATGGACCCCACAAAAAAGGTATTTTCTACTGTAATTATTCTTTATGTGAAATTATTTGAATTCATTCAGTCATTCATTCAATGAATTCATTATTCAAATAGTATGCATAAAATACAGCACAAAATTAAGTTTTAAATCAAATTCACAGTCTGTTATTTGTTTATCTACTTCATTATAGATCACCAAGAAGCTGTCAGGTGTTGCTAAAGGCACCACTCTTTGGCTCACTTCAGTGGGGAATGAGGTGGGCCAAATCATCATCAGTGTCCTGACAGCTCAGGAGGGCACTGGACTGGACCTCATGGCTGTGCAGCTTATTCAGAGGTACACCAATGCTGGAGTGGCTCCTCCTCTTCTCTTGTTTGTAGACACTGACTGCTGCAAACAGGGAGGAGGAGAAACAAAACTGAAGCAGAGGTTTGGTGGATGGCCAGATCTGGTCGTGAGGCTGGACATCTACCACTTTATTCGACGGCTGGCATCTGGATGTACCAACGAGGCACATCCACTGTACCCACTGTTTATGGGCAAATTATCATGCTGCATTTTTGAGTGGGACAGTGGGGATCACCAAGCAAGAGCTGGCACTGCACTGCAGAAGGCATACAAGGGGTGTGGAGCAGACCATCGCTCTTATTGAGGGGCTGCTGAGTGAACTGATGGGGGAGAAGGGCAAAGACTTCCTTGGTGTCCCTTTGATAGACCGAGAGAAGATGGAGAACATCTGGAGAGTGCAGAGGAGGCATGTTAGGTGCATCCAGGATGCGCCTGGTGTGCAGCTTTACACACAGACAGGAAGCACCATCACCAAAGAGGGAATCATTCTGCCCAAGTACAGATGTGCCAGGGGGTCCACGTCTCTCGAGTCCTTTCACTGCCACCTAGCCAGGTTCATTCCAGGTAATTTCAATTTGTAATAAAAATCAGAAAATGGAAATAAATAAAGCTTTTGTCAGTCTCACAACAAACGAGATAAAAACTGATGTAGGTTTGTTTTTATTATATCAAGGAACAAGTGCAAACAGGTTGAACTTTCAGCTGTACCTCCTGGAAGGCCTTAACAGGTGGAATCAGGACAGGGAGACAACCTCTCTTGCAGTCCAGCCTTCCTCCCTGCTGAGCTACTCAGGGGACCTGGTGCAGTGTGTAAACACTCTTGGGGTCAAAGTGTTGGGGAAAAAATTTGTTCCCTCCTTTCAGCCCCCATCTGTTAACACTGGTGCGTTCAAAAGTTCATTGTCTTTATTGGCCCTTTAACTATTCCCTAAAGCCATAAACCAAAACTGTTTGATTGTTTGGATATTGTATAATATATAATATAATCTTTTTCTGGTCCTTACAGGAGAGCTGATAGGGGTAGATTACCTGTTCAGACAGACTGGAGCTTCAATTCAGGACATGCAGCCTGAATCAGAGGAGACAGATCAGTTGCTGGAGGATGTGGGTGCTGAGAAGGAACATGATGAGGGTTATGAAGAGGCAGGTGAAGAGATCACTTTGGAGCTTTTATCTGCCACAGACCTGTCCTCTCAGCCATCATCTCTCAGCAGCACTTCCCTAACCCTAACCCTAACCCTTCTCTGAGCAACCAGCAGGCCAGCACTGTCATTGCCCTCTGGCAAAACCTTCTGCCGTACGACCAGCAGCGTGTAGCCTATGCAGCAAGGTACCAGCCACGCTTGACCACTGAACACTACAGGCAGTTGAAAATGAAGGCTGACTTCATACCAGGTGTGGACAGCATGAAGCGCTGTGTCTCTGGATCAGCTGGGTCTTCTGCACAGTGGCCAGATGCTTGTCGTGTGGTAGAGTCCATCTTTGTCAAACTCTGTAACATCCATAAGAGCCCCAAAAAGCAGGGTACTTACTCCCTCTCAAGATGGACTCTAATTTTCAGGGACTACAGCAGGATCCGGCAGCTCATCCTGGGAAATGGAGCAGTGATGCAGACCACCACCATGCAGCTGTACTCTGTGAATCAAACCACTCTGATACAGTGGCACAACAAAAGATTCAAGAGGCAGAACACTGCAATATTGACCCATTCATTCATTCACTCATTTCAATACCACTTCCTCGAGAGCACTGAAGCTCAGGCAGTGTTGAAAAGAAGAGCAGCAGCCTCTCAATTTAAACCTCCAGGCCCCGAACCTCTGTCTAAACGGCAGCTGTTTCCAGCACAGCCTACTTCTGCCTCTGCACCTGTGTTGCCCCCTGCCCAAAACCCTACCCCATTCATTGCCCCTTACATTGTTGTGGTCCCACAAACACCTACACCTGTTAAATTTAGCCAATCACAGTGTAAATAACCTATATCTATTATGTGTGTAAATAGTTAAATTCTGTAAATCTGTCTGTTTTATATTTTTGTATTTTTTTGTCATTCTTGTATATAGTGTAGCATTGTAAATTTGTAATATATTATAATATTTGTTTTTTGTTAACCTGTTGTTTAATAAAGTTACTGTGTGTTTTTACTCCTAATGAGATTTTTCCTAAACAAAAAAAATAAAACAAAACATAAAAATGACCATGAACCATAGATATATCACTGGAACACATATAGAACATTCTAATTTAGGCTATTATCACTATAGTATCTACGCGACACACTTGCAGTGCATTTCACGTAGGTGTAAATCAAGAACACACTCTGGTTAGTAAAAAAATATTTGTATAAACATAAGCCAGAACTGGGGTTTGAACTGGTGAACTTTGGGTCCTGAGCGCTTTAATGGTTTCTATAGGAACAATGCGTAATGTCAACTAAATTTTTTAAATATTGGCCAAAACAGGTAGAATTCTCCATAAAAAGACAGCAAAAATTAAGCAAGGGTCATCCTCTCTCCTCTTTTTTCTCATTTTTCCATTTTTTTCCCCCTTTTTTCTCATTTTTTCCTCCTCCCCTCTTCTTCCCCCTTTCCCTCTTCTTCCCCCATCAAAACAGACTATTGTTCCCCAGCTTTGTCCCAGCCATGTCCCAGCCACACTGTAAAAAGGGGGATTGAACTCAATTAAAAAGTGTTTAATAAATATTAGCAACACCTACATAAAACATCTAATATCTTATATTAAGAAGCAAATTAATGTGTGATTATAAATTCCCTGATTTTTTTAATTTGCATTTTATCATGTTTGATAGGATAAAAACCAACTCTTAAAAAATAGGTCAAAATAGGCCAAATTTGTCTTGACTTTTACAGCAATGTTTTCAGCAAGGAAAAATTGATCAACTTTACCCATTGAGGTGCACTAATTCAATTCCTGGCAACTTCCGCCCACATCTTTCTGCCCAGACAGAGCCATGTGCCCAGCGAATCCCACTGTTACCAAGGTAAGAGCTGTATTAAAACTCTTAATTTTTACCCAGTCAGTGAATGAAATTATGAACACTTATTCTGCAACTTTTGTTGCAGAATAAGTTGCAGAATAAGCAACCAAAAGTTGCTTATTCTGCCAAATATATTGTGTTACATTTTAAATTTGAATGTAACATGTGTTAAACGTTAGCCAAAAGTAATTTAGGGACTTAAAATGGGCATTTTTAGCCCACCACTGTTGTCTTAAAGTTGTTAATTACAAAGTAGAACAATATATAATACTATTTTCGGAGGCACTTGGTCGTGTTTTTCAAGTGTTTAGTCCGCGATCCCTCACCTCCCTCACAACATTAAGCTAGCTAGCTAGACCAACACTAATCTTAATGCGCAGATAAACTTAGCTCTGGAGGTGAATTATTACGGTTTCAACGACCTAACAACAATGTAGTTCTAGTGTTGCTATCATTGCTGTTGCTTTGTGCCTAGTTTAAAACGCAGCATAGAAAAGTATTTTTCCCAAATGCTCTAATATGTATCCATGTTGTGAGCTAAACAAAGTACAGGCAGCGTGAACAATGAGAATACTTTAAATTTATAGAAAGTGCACTGGCATTTTGAGCTAAAAGTTAGCTCTTAGTAAGTGTGCAAGTGTCTGTTGCGACTAGCTCGGAGCGGTGCGTGTTCACAGACAGAGCACTGGGTGCTGCACGCGTGCACAGCTTTGAGCTACTCACCGTAGACACACTGGCAGCGCCAGCAGGTTCAGTGAAATGAAGGTATGGAACTTATCTGCTCGATACGTAGAGCTGTTTGCCCTGTTTCACTCTTATTCACAAAGTGGTTTGTCGTTTGCATTGAGCTAAAGAAACTACAACTTAATGTAGTCTGCGTTTTATCGGAGTTACACAAGCCCATCTTAATACCATGAAGCCCAGACAAAATAGTTTAGGCACTGACATCAGTGAGCTGCTATTGAAAAATGCTTTGCTGTTGTAGAGTTTTCATTCACTACTGGAAAAGTTACTTTAGTCGCTGAAACCTGGTTTGTTTAATAAACGCAATAAAGTTATGAATATAAGAGCATCACAACAGAAAATCATAATAATGCTCTCCTCTGTTAATATTGTAGGTTAGGTCTTTCATAGATGTTATATTCTTGTAGCCACTGCAAATTTGTATATCAGTTTAACAATGCAAATAGTTTGTTTTTTGTCCTTCCCCAGGTACATCAAGTTTGAAAATTTAAGCTGATAGAGGTATGTCACCTACTTGCGTACATGTAATGTTGCAATACAATAGATTATACAATATTTGTAATAAATTTGCACATTTTATTTTTAATCTTTTGTAATGAATTAGATTTATATTGCGCTTTTCTAGCACTACATTAGTATTATCAGTAGCATTATTCATTGACTCCACAGTCACACACTGCTGGTGGGAAGACCTGGGCGTTATACCTTTTGCACCACCAGCAAACACACCACCACAATCACACTAACACATACACCAGTGTACCACACACACTGGACACAACTGGAGTATGAACTGTAGGGATTAAGTTTCAGACCACCAACCTTCCAGTTAGTGGAGCTAACCTACTTCCTGAGCTACTGTCTCCCTCTTTTCCAATTTCATTAAAGGTAGAATAGAAGATGTTTTTGTTATATTTTATAAATTTGTTTTTACTTGCAAATAAGACATCGGAAAATAAGAGGTCTTGAAAAATAAAATTTATTATATGTCAATTGTGGAAGTGGTGGTGCCTTAAAAACATTAACCAATCAAAAACGCTCTCATCGCGTGTTCTATTGGTCAATCAGCCTGTCAATCACTCCTGCTACATGAGGCCGGAAGCGTGCACGTTCACGTATTCTGTTTACAGCTGCTTTTGCGTTGCTACCGTTAAACAGCCTCACTTTGCAGCTTCACTGTCAGGCACAGACTGCTCCTTCATGCAGCTCCATTGTCAGGACCACATAGTCATTTATTTCCCTTTTTTCTTTTTCTCTTTTTCTCTTTATTTATTTATGTAGATAGGGGGGGACAGTCTGTTTAACTAACGTTAGCTCCATCCGTTAGCTTTAGTTTGTTCATCTAGCTACTCCTCGTTAGCTTCAGGCTATATTTATATCTAGTTAATATTTTTTGTCGTTAGCAAGGTTTTACACAATGGCTGCGAAGAACACTGATGAAGGTAAATGTAAAAGAAAGACTATGTTTGAGGTGGCTGCGAAAAGAAAAAAGATGGCAGATGAAAGAAACAAAACCAGAGTTGTTCTTGGTGCATCGTTTGAGCGATAGCGAGCGCTGAAGGCACAGTGAGGAATATGCTGCTCGACAGGTAAGTTTTAGGCTCAATGTTTGGTTGTCATATTAAAAACTGCTAGTTGGGAGTATTATCTGGTGTTTTGTCACTGTATATTGTTAGACACATGTAATGTTTGATCGCTATTCTTTTTGGTGGGCAGAAGTTAGAAGTTATTTCTTATTATTGTAAAACGTTACAGGCAGGGCTACTCTATTTCAATTTTCTAACAATCAATGGACAGAAACCTGCGTTTGTGACATTGTATGGAGAGAATCGGGGCCAGTCAGCTGTGAAGCGCCGTCTGTTAGTGTCTGGCGCGTGCGTGTTGTTTTGGAGGTGGATCTCGGAAAGAACTGTGAAAGAAGTCAGCTGGTCTTGCGCATGCGCATTTTTCAAAAACTGGCTAACAGTCACTGCTGTCTGAATGTTCGCAAACATCTTCTATTCCACCTTTAATCACATAGATTTGCCATAGTCAAGCAACAGTGTAATATTACCAAAGTTTACTAGTTTATGTTGATCTTTTGTGGTGTAATAAGTAAAACAGTTGTATCTATTACCATAGGTTTTTTCCTATGGGATGGCAGTGTAAACTCTGCAAGTTTTTGTCAACCACAAAAGGACATCTTCTTAAAGGTCCCATATTATGCTAAATTGACTTTTCTGAGCTTTTAACCATGTTATGACGTTTCTACCTCAAACACATACCCAAAGTTGTGTTTTGTTTCATTTGCGCATGTTTAAGTAATTTATTTAGTTTGAGCTACAGTCCTTTCAACGAGCTGTTTCACGCAATGACGTCAATATGTGAAGTAAACCACTCCTCTCCAGGAAGTTCTCCTCCACACTCCTCCAGCCCCTCTCTCCTGCACTGTCAACAAGTGCCGTGCTCTGCAGCTCAGACGCACAAAGAAGCATTGCTGCTACTGTGTTAGCTTACTTACCGTCAGCAACATGTATTACTAACAAGTATTACTGCATAGCTCTACATATTGCTAGGCTACTTTATTATAGTTCTTTCAATATACTGCACAACAGCTACCTTAGTAGTCTCCAGGCAGCATACATTCTCAACTTCAGTAGGCATTGTACGGCCATTTCCAAATGTGCACCTATAAACAGAAGCAGTTAACACACGCTATGCTACGGGCTACACCATAGAAACATACACAATAAATAGTTTCTCATTTGCCAAGCAGAAATGTCTTGCTAGAAGCCTTTGAGGTCTTTGTGTCTTCGAACTCAGAGTCAGACTCTGGGTCAAAGATATACGGCTCAGTTACTCTCAAAGCCATTGCTGAAAAAGTTATTACTACGATGTACCGTGTTTACTTCAGACTGTTTCCAGCGCAGCGCTAGCGTGACGTCATGAGTGGGTGGAGCCAACACGGGAGAGCTGAGCCTTAAAGTGACAACGCCAAATCAGACCATTCACTTTGGACTCATGATGGGAGCTCATCCAAACTGCTTGTATAAGATACCTATTATGCTGCAAAACGTGATATGGTAACCTAAATGTATCCAAAATACACTGTATAATGTTCAAAATAGTATAATATAGGACCTTTAAACATTATAGACTACAGCATGCAACTTTAAGTCGTGGGCAGTATCAACTGTGTCCATATCAAAGATGTCCTAGCACATTTAAAACACAAGGAGCCCTACGCACGCATTTGAGCAGATATCATGGAAATTCACAAACAAGAACTTTTGCCACTTTTAAGTGTCTAATTTGCCAAGCTTGCTGTACAACAGAGAAGGATTACTTTCATCATATTGGATGTCATCTTAAGCAACATGAAACTGTCTTTTGTGTCTTCAAAGGATGTAATTTTAGGACAAATCCATACAATAACTTTTTGAACAGAAGCAGAAGACACAAACCTTATATGTTAAGTGACTTCAAGCAGGAACTCTGTGTTAGTCACGAGAACCAGACTGTTGAGCCTAGTGATTTGCCAGACACCAGTCAGTGTGACAACACTAGTTGTGATCAAGTAAGTGCTTCTAACCTAACTCTTCAAAGAATTGGCTTACTTCTGCTCAAGCTTGAAAGTGTCTATGATGCCTCAGTGAGCTGCATTGATGCCTTGGTTGAAGACCTGCGCTTCATTTCATCTTCAGCGTCTCTTGAAGTTGTAAAACACATAGTAGATTCAACATTAAGTGTTGATGAGGCTCTTGTAACAGAGTTGGCCACGCAGGTGTGTAACTTGCAACTTCCAATAAGTACAGCTCTTGATGTCCACTTACTTCAGCCTTTAAGAGGCGAAATTATTTCAGAACACATTTCCAGTGTGTTAATCCAGTGGAGTTAGTTAGTTAGTGAGGGCCAAAAGACTTTTCAATATGTGGCAATTCTTGAGACTTTGCAGACAGTTTTAAAAAATGAAGAAATTGCAAAAATGTTTTTTCTAAACATAACAGTACAAGTGACATAAGGTCTATTTTTGCACTTCTTTCAGAAATGACCATTTCTACACAGCTGATAACACAGGACTGTCCATAATCTTTTATTGTGACGATTTTGAAGTTTGTAACCCACTAGGGACTGCAAGAAAAAAACACAAAATAACAGCAATATATTGGGTTTTGGCTCAAGCTTCTTTCAAGTTGCAATCTTCATTGATGTCTATTCAGCTAGCAATACTGTGTAAAGCTGCTGATGTCAAAAAGTTTGGGTATAAAGAAGTTTTGGCACCCTTCTTAAAGGATCTTGCCACTCTAGAACAGGATAGAATTTTTATTTCTTGAAAAATATTTCTTTATTGCTTGAAAAAGTGTAAAGAGCACTGTAGACTGTGTTGTAGGTGATAATCTAGGTGCACATTCAATCATTGGATTAGTTGAAAGTTTCACAGGCCCATATGTCTATAGATTTTGTCTTGGCCATTCTACTGATTTCCAGACCCATGAAGTGCAAACTGGATATTTTCCATCACAGACTAAAGAAGACTACACTGTCTATTTAAAGACGCTGACTGAAAATCCACATTTAACTCACTGCTATGATGTTAAGCGTCCCTGTCCTTTAACTGAACAACTGAACCATTTTCACTTTGTCTCTGGTTATCCCCCAGATGTGTTACATGACCTTTTTGAAGGAATAGTTCCAAGGAAACTAGCTTTGTGCTTAAAGATCTTTATAAAGAAGTACTTTACATTTCCCATACTGAACGATTTAATAAGTAGTTTTCCTTACAAGGGATCGGATAAAGTGAATAGGCCACAGACAATCCCTCAAAACTACTTTAACCACCGAACTAGAAGGGGCAACGCTCATGAAAATTGGGCACTAATACGGTTGTTGCCACTTATTGTTGGATCATTGGTTCCTGAAGGGTATTCCGCTTGGCAAGTTCTTCTTACTTTTAAAGACATTGTTGAATTGGTTACTGCAACTGTTCACACAGAACAAACAATTGCTTACCTTGACTTTAAAATCAGTGAACATCACACCAGATTCCTGGAGGTTTTTCCAGAAGAGACACTAACACCTAAATACCATTATTTAGAACATTATCCTGCTTTGATTAAAGAATATGGGCCACTAGTTGGTGTATAGACGATGCGCTTTGAGGCTGGAAACAGACTGAAGTAAACACGGTACATCGTAGTAATAACTTTTTCAGCAATGGCTTTGAGAATAACTGGGCCGTATATCTTCGACCCAGAGTCTGACTCTGAGTTCGAAGAACATGAGCAAACACAAAAACCTTGGAGGCTTCTACAAGACGTTTCTGCTTGGTAAATGAGAAACTATTTATTGTGTATGTTTCTATGGTGTAGCCCGTAGCATAGCGCTTGTTAACTGCTTCTGTTTATAGGTGCACATGTGGAAATGACCGTACAATGCCTACTGAAGTTGAGAATGTATGCTGCCTGGAGACTCCTAAGGTAGCTGTTGTGCAGTATATTGAAAGAACTATTATAAAGTAGCCTAGCAATATGTAGAGCTATGCAGTAATACTTGTTAGTAATACATGTTGCTGACGGTAAGTAAGCTAACACAGTAGCAGTGATGCTTCCTTGTGCGTCTGAGCTGCAGAGCATGGCAGTGACAGTACATGACAGTACAGGAGAGAGGGGCTGGAGGAGTGTGGAGGAGCACTTCCTGGAGAGGAGTGGTTTACTTCACATATTGACGTCATTGCGTGAAACAGCTAGTTGAAAGGACTGTAGCTCAAACTAAATAAATTACTTAAACATGCGCGAATGAAACATGACACAACTTTGGGTATGTGTTTGAGGTAGAAACAACGTCATAACATGGTTAAAAGCTCAGAAAAGTCGATTTAGCATAATATGGGACCTTTAAATGTTCTACATACTGACATTCAGAAAACAGTAAGCGAGAGATTTCCACTTCTGTCGACAGTGCCTCTTGCCAGCACTGTGACCTACTATGGAACCCGTTACTAGAGGTAAGATCTTAAGCCCGAGCCCGAGTCAGAGCCCGACCCGGCCCGAAATTCGGGTCGAGTCGGGCCTAAAATGTCAATCATTACGTTCGGGTCGGGTCGGGCCGGGCTTCTCTCTCACTGACTTTTTTTTAATAAATATATGTTTATAAAAATGTATACTAAAACGATGTGTGGATACTAAACTAAGGAATACTTGTTATAAATAAATAATTTGGATAAAACAGAGAAGGCGCTGTAAGGTAATTGCTATATAACTACTACTAAACAGGAAGCACAGAGCCAGAGCACGCATTGCGAACTTGTCGTGAATGTAATCTTCCCTCCGCAAGTCCGCATCTATTTTGACCAGGTATCCCCGATATGGAGCAGCAAGAAGTCAAGGATAAACTTAAGACAGGGGAACTGAAAAGGCAAACACGCACCGCCGGTAAGAGTGAAGTGTGGAAAAGCTTCAAATTGATAGTGGAAAATGATACAGAAACTTGTGTGGGCTTCGCTGAATGTAGTCAATGTGGCGCTTTGCTTTCATATGAGAGCAAAAAGACTGGCACCTCGACGCTGAGCGAGTGCGCATCAAGATCTCTCTTTCACTCTCTTTGTCTGGCCTCTTATTCTGTGTTCCAGCGTTATTTCGTTGTGCAAATGCATTTATCCTAAATTGAAATTTCGGGTTTGCTTCGGGCTCGGGCCTGCAAATCAAGTTAATTGTTCGGGCTCGGGCTGGGTCGGGCTTTAATGCCCGCGGGCCTGGGTCGGGTCGGGCTGGATTTTTTAGGCCCGATCTTACCTCTACCCGTTACACTGTTGGAATGATTTTGTCTAAGGGTTCTACATGTGGACTTCCTGATTTTGTTGAAATAATTCAGATGGCAATTTTGGACAATACTATTTTTTTTTTATTGTAAAGTGCCAGTCTGCCTGGTATAAAGAACATTGCCAATATTTTTATCTTGAAAACACTGGGAAAATAGCTCCCAAGGAACTTGGTGATGTGTATCCCTTGGCTGCATACAATATTGAAGGAAAACGAGTGGTTACTCTTAAACGTCACATCTGTTGTCCATTTTAGGTAAATGATATTTTTTTCTATCTTTTAATTTTGTTATTTCTGTTTTGTACACATTAGCTGTCATCAAGGTAAAATTTATCCCTACATAATTTGCTTAATACAACACACACATGGTGTCAATCAAACGTTCAGAGTGGTTCGAGTTTTAAAACATGTGTGCGGCACTTAGGAGCAATAAAATAAGGGAAAACAGTGGTCCCTCGTTTATCGCGGTGGTTACGTTCCAAAAATAACCCACAATAGGCCAAATCTGTGAAGTAGTCAGCTTTATTTTTTACAATTATTATATATGTTTTAAGGCTGTAAAACCCCTCACCTCACAATTTATACACTTTTCATTAACATTTTCTCACATTTCTCTCTTGTTTAAACACTCTCAAAGTTCAAACCTTAGCAGCTTCCTCTGCCTTTGTTGGCGCAGAACGTTTTGTTGACATTGTGGGTTTTGTCGGGCAGAAAACTTGCAAACATACAGCACTTCAGAGTCACACTGCTAGCGATCGAACATTTATGTAAATTTGGCAAGCCGAACGCATTCTGTACTGAACAGGAGACATAATAAGGAGATTGATTGAGTTCTCCCTTAGCCAATCAGGACGCAGAACACAATGCACGTTCATACGCTGTAAAAAAAAAAAAAAAAAGCATGCAAAATTGCACTAAAAAAATCCGCGAAACAGTGAGGCTGCCAAAGGTGAACCGCATTATAGCGAGGGACCACTGTACTCCGATCAAAATGATGAAACTGCACTCTTTGGGGATTTGTGGATGCAATAACATGTGTTAGGTAGATATTTTTACTGTATTCTCTGAACACTTGCTAACAGAACAGGACCATGTTTGTTGGATTGTTTTGTATGTTTGAGCCACAGGAAGACTTCAGAGGTGAGAAGCGCCAGTAAGTTTCGGTTTCGTTTTGTTTGTTTTTTTCGAAAGAAGCTTTAAGTGTTCGTAATGTTGATGCTGTGTCTAGAAAAGGTTTACATCACTAAAAAGATAAGAATATAAGCTTTCCAATGGTGTGCTGCATGTGTACCGAGTGGTTGTCTAAAACCGAGAAATGAATAAGTGACGATGGCCGCTGGAATGGTAACGGATTAATTCAGTGGTTCATTTTTGTTTTATAGCATTCTTAATTTAGCCCTTAAATACACATTTAATGTGATCGGTATCGGCTGTGATCGGTATTGGCCGATCACAATTTCGGTGAACGGTAATCGGTGATTGGCCTTATAAATCCTGATCAGAGCATCTCTACATCCTATGCATCCTTTTTTCTCACTACACTGCCTGACCAAAAAAAAAGGTCACCACACAAAAAAAAAGGCCACATGCTCTAATATTTCGTTGGACCGCCTTTAGCTTTGATTACAGCACGCATTCGTTGTGGCATTGTCTCACAAAGTTTTTGCATTGTCAAAAGATTTATGTCCATCCAGTGTTGCATTAATTTTTCACCCAGATCTGATATTGATGATGGGAGAGTGTGACCACTGCACAAGGCCTTTTCCAGCACATCCCAAAGATTCTCAATGGGGTTAAGATCTGGACTCTGTGGTGGCCAATCCATTTGTGAAAATGATGTCTCATGCTCCCTGAACTACTCTTTTACAATGTGAGCCCGATGAATCTTGGCATTGTCATCTTGGAATATGCCAGTGCCATCAGGGAAGAAGAAATCCATTGATGGAATAACCTGGTCATTCAGGATGTTCAGGTAGTCAGCTGGTCTCATTCTTTGGGCACATAGTGTTACTGAACCTAGACCTAACCAACTGCAGCAACCCCAGATCATAACACTGCCCCCACAGGCTTGTACAGTCGGCATGATGGGTGGCACTTCACCTGCCTCTCTTCTTACCCTGATGCACCCATCACTCTGGAACAGGGTAAACCTGGATTCATCAGACCACATCACCTTCTTCCATTGCTCCAGAGTCCAATCTTTATGCTCCCTAGCCAATTGAAGCCTTTTTTTTGCCATTAGCCTCACTGATTAGTGGTTTTCTCACAGCCACACAGCTTTTCAGTCCCAATCCCTTGAGTTCCCTTCACATTGTGCTTGTGGAAATGCTCTTACTTTCACTGTTAAACATAGCTCTGAGTTGTACAGTTGTGTTCGCCGATCACGATCATTCAGGATTTTTCTCCAACCACAGTTCTTCCTTGAAGACAATGGTTCCCTACTATCCTTCCAGTTTTTAATAATGCGTTGGACAGTTCTTAAGCCAATTTTAGTTGTTTCTGCAATCTCCTTAGATGTTTTCTCTGCTTGATGCATGCCAATGATTTGACCCTTCTCAAACATACTGACATCTTTTCCACGACTGCAGGATTTGTCTTTCGACATGGTTGTTTCAGAAATTAGAAACCACTCACTGCATCAGTTGGGTTTAAATACCATGTTGCCAGCTGAAAGACAATCACCCATGCAGCAATTATCCAATAGGAGGCTCATACCTATTTGCTTAGTTCAATCAGGTGGCGACTTTTTTTTTGGTCAGCCAGTGTACCTTCATGTCCTCTTTCACTACTTCTATAAATCTCCTCCTTTGGTCTTCCTCTTGGCCTGCTAATATTTGTATCCTTCTAGCCATATATTCACTAGTCCTCATCTGTACATGTACAAACCATCACAATCTGAAAAATCTCACATTATCTTCAAAACTACTAACATGAGTTGTCCCTCTGACTCACTCATTCCTTTTTCTGTCCATCCTCGTCTCTCCTAAAGAGAACCACAACATCTTCAGCTCTGCCATTTCCAGCTCAGTCTCCTGTCTGTTCCTCCTAGCCACTGTCTCTAAACCGTACAAGATTGCTGGTACCACCACTGTCTTATATACCTTTTCTGTCCTTCTTGCTGAAATTCATTTATCACACAACACACCTGACACACGTCTTTTCTACACTTGCGGTTGCACAGAATATACTGGCTTTTGACCATTGTGGCTGTTCTGTTTTAGATTCTAGGGTTTAGTGTAGTGCAGGAAGTAATTTATAACCACAAGGACAAACTTGGAAGACATATATTTTTAATTATTTTTTTCAGGCTCACGGCAATTCTGATTTAAATGCAACCAGAGATATGGTGATTGGATGTTTAATTGTGTATCTTGGGTAATCTACAAGTGATTTGTTAAAAGAGTATGAAGTAAGTTTTTTTTAAATAAGATATTCCTGTGCAGTCAAAAAATACAACCGAATAAATACAAAAACACATACATCAACCCAAAACATAACTAGGTGACCATTTAAATCACAACTGAAAGTCCGGATATATTTTGACTTCACCAACTGACTTTATGTAATGGTTTATGTATATGCACACGATAATTCAGGTCAGATCAGATCTCTTGTACTGTGTTGTACCTACTTTTTCCTCTGACCTACCTCCAATGTGATTTGGTAATTTCAGGGTGATAAGGATAATCTCTCCACGGACCTTGCTCAGCAAAAGTTGAACATCTACCATCAGCTGCAACACATCAGCTGCAGAGGAACTTGGCATTGTCATAGAAGGTGTGACAGTGATCACCAAAGTGGAAAACCTTGCAAAAGCTTGCGTCTTGCTTGTTGGTGTCATGTATGCTTTTAATCTGGCATACCCCAAGGAAGTCAGGTACACTTTTGAGTGTTTCCAAAAACCCTAACCCTTTTCCTTGAGCTTGATTGTTCAAAGCTTTCACCAAAATTAAACACAGTTAAGAATAAACTAATATTTTAAAAAGATGTCCCAATTTCACAGTAAACTGTTGTGATCACTGTTAATGTTATTTAGCTGTTAAATGGCTTAAGTTTATCAGCTGTATACATGCGTAGCATTAAAGAGGGGGTTCTTAAGTACCTGAACGCATATAGTGTCATGATCATCCAGTTTTCTTCCTCTCCCCCTACCTCTTGTGTGTCTGTGTGTGGGGCACTTCAGAGTGTGTTTATTAATGGCCTCAACGAGCTGCTCAAGGATGAGTTTGCACTAAGAGATGATTTTGAAGATCTTGACTCCCTTATCTCTGCAGCCATTAAACTAGATAACCGCCTACGAGAATGCCATCGAGATCGCACCCACCAGCAGTCAACCCTCCTCTGGTGGTCATCTTTGTCTCAGCCTCGGGTCTATTCAAACTTACCTCAGTCCTTACCTCTCAAATGTTGTCTCCAGAAACAGGTCCTGGTACTTCACATGTTGAGCCCATGCAGTTGGGGAGGACTCGTCTAACTCTAACGGCGCACCAGCGGCGAATTAAAGCGGGTGAGTGCATCTACTGTGGACAATAAGGTAATTTCTTAGCCATCTGCCCTGTACAGCCAAAAGAAGGAGGGGGGGGGTCACCACTGAAAGTGGGGGTGCTGGTGAGCCAAACTAACTCCCATCCCGAGACCCCACCTAGAATGCTTCTCCCTGCTACTCTCTGTATGCCAGTGTCTGTCCTTGTTGATTCCAGTGCTGATAACTTCATGGATACCAATCTAGCTCTCCAAATTGGCCTCCAAGCCACACCTCTTCAAAAGCCTCTCGTGGTCAGTGCCTTGGATGGGAGACTCCTCGCTAAGGTAACTCATAACACAGAACCTGTTCAGCTAATACTTTCTGGCAACCATCATGAGACGATCAGTTTCAACCTACTGAACTCACCCCACTCACTGATAATTTTAGGATTTCCTTGGCTTAAGAGGCACAACCTTCACATGGACTGGTCAACTTGCAAAATCTTAGGCTGGAGTTCCTTTTGTCATACCTCATGTCTGCATTCTGCTTTCCCTTCAATAGAGGTAGATCAATAGATGACTACCCCCTCATCGGCCCTATGACTGTGCCATTGATCTTCTGCCTGGAGCTGCACTGCCATTGAGTCGCCTCTACAACCTTTCCCGCCCTGAGCGTGAGGCCATGACTCTTTAACTTCTGGAATCCTCAGACCATCATCATCATCTCCAGTTGGCACTGGTTTCTTCTTCGTCTCCAAGAAGGATCATTCTCTTCGCCCCTGCATCGACTACCGAGGTCTGAACAATATTACTGTCAAACATAAATATCCTCTTCCACTTCTAAGTTCTGCCTTTGAACCCCTGCATGGTGCCACAATCTTCTCTAAACTTGACCTCCGAAATGCTTACCATCTGGTCCGAATCCGTGATGGAGACAAATGGAAAACCGCCTTTATTACTCCCCTTGGCCATTTTGAATACCTGGTTACGCCATTTGGACTGACTGCTCCTGCAGTCTTTCAGGCCTTGGTCAACGACGTACTCCATGACTTTCTCAACAGGTTTGTTTTCGTCTACCTGGATGATATCCTCATTTTTTCTCACTCACCTGAAGAACACACACTTCATGTCTGCCAAGTGCTACAGAGGTTACTCGAGAACAAGTTATTTGTGAAGGCTGAGAAGTGTGAGTTTAACAAGACATCTGTGAGTTTCCTAGGTTATATCATCGAGAGTGGGCAAGTTCGGTTGGATCCTGAGAAGATTCGTGCAGAGTGGCCAAGACCTGACAGTGTGAAGCAACTCCAACCTTTCCAGGGCTTCGCCAACTTTTACCGGAGATTTGTTCGCAACTTCAGCCAAGTAGCTGCCCCTTTAACCAGACTCACATCACCAAAGGTCCCCTTCAATTGGACAGAAGAGGCAGAACAAACTTTCCTTGAGCTTAAAGACCGGTTTTCTGCACTCTAGAATAGGTGTGGACTAGGATAGGTGCACTCTGCACCTATCCTAGTCCATCCTGATCCATCTCGATTTATTGTTGAAGTTGACGCTTCTGACACAGGTGTAGGTGCAGTTCTCTCTCAGAGAGCAATCTCTGACCACAAACTACACCCATGTGCCTTTTTCTCCAGGCGGCTAACTCCATCTGAACGCAACTAATCTGTAGGAGACCGTGAGTTGTTAGCAGTCAAGTTAGCACTTGAAGAATGGAAACACTGGCTAGAGGGGGCCATTCTCCCATTCCTGGTTTGGATTGACCACGAGAATTTGGCGTATATTCAATCCACCAAACGCCTAAACCCACGTCAAGCCCGCTGGGCACTCTTCTTTGGTCGTTTCAACTTCACACTTACCTACCGTCCTTGGTCCAGAAACATCAAACCAGATGCCCTTTCACGCCAGTTTTCCCCTACAGATGCACCTGAACCTGCAGACACCATTCTCCCATCTCAGTGCATAGTGGGAGCTGTCACTTGGGAGATAGAGTCCATAATCAAGAAAGCCCAGAGACTACAACCAGATCCAGGTAATGGCCCACCTAACCGTTTATTTGTGCCTGATTCAGTCCGCTCCCAGGTTCTCCAGTGGGGACAGGCTTCCCAGTTTGCCTGTCATCCTGGAGTGGGACGCACCACGTCTCTTCTGAAGTGACACTTCTGGTGGCCTACCCTGGATGCTGACACCAAAGACTTTGTGGCAGCCTGTACGGTTTGTGCCAGGGGCAAGGCTTCTCATCAACCTCCTGCTGGACTGCTCCGGCCCTTGCCTGTCCCTTCACGTCCCTGGTCACATATTGCTCTGGACTTCATCTCTGGTCTCCCAAACTCCTCTGGTAACACAGTAGTACTAACTGTAGTTGATCAGTTCTCTAAAGCGGTTCATTTTATTGCTCTCCCTAAGCTCCCTTCTGCTCTGATCATCCAGTTTTCCAGCTCTCCCCCTCCCTCTTGTGTGTCTGTGTGTGTTTTCCTGGGAGGAGCCATCCACTCACTGCAGCTGCTTCTAGTTACTCACCTGTGATCCATCTTCAATCAACCCAGCAGTATTTCAACCTCTCCGCCAGTTTGTCTGATTCACTAGTGTGGTAAAGTTGTTGGCTCTAGTCGAAGGTTTTTTGCTCCTAGCTCGTTCTGTTTTTGGACCAAGTTAATTTGGATCTCTTTTTCAGTTTGTCGCCTCACCGAGCTCAGCACTTACCTCCAGCTCCAGCGCTGCTCCTCACCTGGCTCCCCAGCTCTGCACTTACCTCGGGCACCCCCAGCTCTGAACTTGCCTCTTTGCTGGTGCCTGTAAAAATAAAAACTCTAAACCTGTTCCTTTGTTCGGTCTGCTTTTTGGGTCACCAGCCAGCTACTTGTAACATTTAGACAGTGGTTTTATTTGCCTCTTCTCTTTTATATACTTGACAAAACTTTGATTGAACCTCAAAACTGAAATGTTTCTGCACTTATGAATACACTTATACAACCCCAATTAAAAAAAGTCAGCATAGGTGTATGATCTGTAAACCTCATAAAACCATATTTTATTCTCAATATAACATAAGCAACATTTCAGGTGTTGAGACATTTTACATCTTAATGGAAGAATAATAGCTCATTTTCAATTTGATTACAGCAACACATTTCAAAAAAGGTGGATTGGATCAAAACGCTGGAAAAATGTTCTTCAAAATAAAGGAGCATTTTGTAATTAATTCTTACAAAAGGATATGTTTGGAAAGGCAGACTCTGAATTTTTAGTATTGGATTGCGGCCATCAAATTCAGAAGAAGCTGCCTTTTTTCATGAAATGGTCAAATATCTTAGTTGCAACATCTGACATGTTTATGTTCTATTGTGAATATTATAGTTTCTATGAGGTTTGCAAACCATTAGAATTGCTTTACATTTTCATTTTACACAGTGTCCCCACTTTTTCAGAATTGGTGTTTATAATGTACTAATATTATTATGCACTAATACCTAGGGGTTTTTATTTCTTTTAATTTTATTTCAACTTTATTTTGGACTCGTGGTCCAAATATAAAAGCAGACAGTACAAAAATATAGTCTTTAGTTTATAAAGTTGAGAAATAGCTAATTAAGAGTGTATTCAGTGTTTCACCAGGTCAGTCTGGTGAAAGTATTTTTTTTTACACAAACGGATGTAAAGTTGGTTTGTAATTATGATAAACACAATTGTCAAGTGAGGCTATAACAGTTTAAGTATGCTTCAAAGTTCTAACACTCAGCAGTCTGTGCTGATCTGTTCAGGACATTTAGAAAACTTTTTATTAAGACAGGCCTCAGTGCAGTTGAAGGAAACAACTACCATGGCAAAATACAGTGTTCTAGTGTTTAGTTTTGTGGTTAGCTGTAAATGACATTATTTGCATTTTGTTTTTCCAGCCAGCTTAAGATATGTGGTGCAGTGGCTTAACTTGGTGCTACGAAAAGGCCTTTTTAAACAGTAAGGTGCATTTCATAAGGCATACATTGTGCAGTATATTAATAAACTATATATTGTATTTGCAAGTAAATCAGAAATATATCTTTATCCCTTGGTGGAGATGCATAAGGGCATGGCTCTCTCAGAATGTATAGTTTCCAAGCCACCAGATGCTTTGCAATAATAAAAAGTTATATAGTGTCAGTTTGTATGTGTATATAGTCAGTTTTGGGGTTTAAAGGTGGAATAGAAGATGTTTGCGAACATTCAGACAGCAGCGACTGTTAGCCAGTTTTTGAATAATGCGCATGCGCAAGACCAGCCGACTCGTTTCACAGTTCTTTGCGAGGTCCTGCCTCCAAAACAACACGCACGCGCCAGAGACTAACAGCTGACTGGCCCCGATTCTCTCCATACAATGTCACAAACACCAGATAATACTCCCAACTAGCAGTTTTTAATATGACAACAAAACATTGAGCCTAAAACTTACCTGTCGAGCAGCGTATTTCTCGCTGTGCCTTCAGCGCTCGCTATCGCTCAAACGATGCACCAAGAACAACTCTGGTTTTGTTTCTTTCATCTGCCATCTTTTTCCTTTTCACAGCCACGTCAAACATAGTCTTTCTTTTATAGTTACCTTCATCAGTGTTCTTCGCAGCCATTGTGTAAAACCTTGCTAACAACAAAAAATATTAACTAGATATAAATGTAGCCTGAAGCTAACGAGGAGTAGCTAGATGAACAAAGTAAAGCTAACGGATGGAGCTAACGCTAGTTAAACAGACTGCCCCCCATCTACACAAATAAATAAAGAGAAAAAGAAAAAAGGGAAATAAATGACTATGTGGTCCTGACAATGGAGCTGCACGAAGGAGCAGTCTGTGCCTGACAGTGAAGCTGCACAGTGAGGCTGTTCAACGGTAGCAACGCAAAAGCAGCTGTAAACAGAATACGTGAACGCGCATGCTTCCGGCCTCACGTAGCAGGAGTGATTGACAGGCTGATTGACCAATAGAACACGCGATGAGAGCGTTTTTGATTGGTTAATGTTTTTAAGGCACCACCACTTCTACAATTGACATGCAATAAATTTTATTTTTCAAGACCTCTTATTTTCCGATGTCTTATATGCAAGTAAAAACATATTTATAAAATATAACAAAAAATGTATACAAAAACATCTTCTATTCCACCTTTAAAAAGGCCTTTTTTCCTAACATCAATTCTGCTCTAAGCTGCTTCCTGTTTTAGTGGTTTTAAACGTAATTGTTAGAAAGTGTGCTTACTAACACTGTGAAATGTTAACGTGTGCAATAATAAATGTTAATGTTAAAGAACGTCTGGAGTGTCGGCTTCGCTGCTTTGGGAAACCCTGATGGCATTTATTAGGGGGGAGATTATAACTTACAGAAAACATGAGGACAAATTAAGGAAACAAAAATGGTCTACCCTAACGCAACACATTTCTCATATATTCTCTGGATAATATATATGCTGCTTCGGCTTCTCCTGATGTATAAAGAGATCATCTTCTCTTGCAAGCAGAATTTGATGTGCTCATGACCCACCGAGCTACAGAACTCCAGCTCCAATCTAGGACAAATTTTTATGAACATGGTGATAAGGCCGGCAAACTGCTGGCACACCAGATCCAACAGATATCTGCATCCCGTCAAATTGCTAATCTACAGATCCCAACTATCAGCCAAGAAACCGCAGCCAACCTAGATAAACCGATCAGCATTGTGGAGCTAAGCACAGCATTGCAGTCACTTCAAGGAGGCAAGTGACCAGGTCCCGATGGGTATCCCTCCGAATTTTATAAGAAATTTAGTCACAAACTACTGCCGCTGATATTGGAGAGGTATAATAAGGCTTTTACTCGTGGACACAGTTGCCACAGACTCTAAACCAAGCATCAATTTCTCTCCTTTTGAAGAAAAATAAAGACCCCCTGTCTTGTTCCTCGTACCGTAAGTCTTCTTAATGTTGATTTCAAATTGTTATCCAAAGTACTGGCTCTGCATCTTGAAACAGTCTTACCGGCTATAATTGCTCCAGACCAGACGGGGTTCATTCGTAATAGACATTCTTTTTCTAACCTCAGATGGCTTTTTAATGTTATTTATAACTCTTCCCACACTAAAGACTCAAGAGGCTGTAATTTCTTTGGATGCCGAGAAGGCTTTTGACTGTGGTCAAACATTTTTTGAAAAAAAAAAGTTTGCAGCTTATGTCTAGCAGCTTATGTCCCTCAGGGTATGTCCCCTAAAGATATTTTAAATGAACTATGTGCAATTTTACTCCTTTTGTATGCCCTTATGCTTTATTGTACATATTCTGAAAAAGTAAATAAAGTTTGGGGGAAAAAAGTCATGTACATTGTGGCCATTATGTTGTTGTACTGTGCTTGTTGAGCGAGGACCTCGCAGTTGTAATCTTCCACAATCTATCTAAGGATTTGTTTACCCTGGTTGTCCATTCTTCCTCTTTGCTGAGCATCCCTAATGAGGAATTTGTTTGTCTGGTAGCGGTGCAGACGGAGAATGACTGGCCGTAGGCACTGCCTGGGACCCAGTTTGGGAGCTAGCAAGCGGTGGGCTCTGTCAATCTCCCATGGTGACAGCAGCAATACTTTTTACCGAATATCACCTGAAGCGGTTTTTAAAAAAAAACTGGTCAGACAGCCGCTAGATTCAGGTAGGACATATATACAGATGTCTGCTACAGCTCCAGTCTTTAATTTGTTAACTCTGGTCCTCCAAGGCAAGTTCAAGCAATGAAATTTGCTCATCATGGTCCTGCACAGTTTTACAATCTTGGTCCAGCTTGGTCCAGCTTGGCTTTGAGTTTGGTTCTGAATTCAGCAGTCTGTCTCTCAGTTAGCTTCTCAGTTTACTCAGCTAGCTTCTGCTCCATTAGGGCTGAAATGGTGTAGAGCATAGAACTGTAGCATCTTCTTTCTTTGGCAGCCCCTTAGTTGGCATTGCGCACCCGCTTTCTGCAACACAGAAAGCAGGTGCGCTGGATGTAGGACAAATGTTACTGGAGTAAATAATCCTCGTGTCTACACCATTGTTTACCCCAGGGATTTCTTTAGCAATTACACTGTTTGATCTCACATTGTGCATAGTCATTTCAATTGAAGCCAATGACTATGGATTTGGAGCTGTTTTTACACTAGTACAGGCTGATAGCACAGAGTATATCATTAGTTGCTTTTGCTTCCCATACACTGCCACTGGATGCAATAACTTCTGTTGAAAAAGAAGCCCTTGCTTGTGTATGGGCCACAGAGAAACGGAGAACATACAGGGATGCCACTTTACATTCCGTACAGACCATCAAGCCTTGAGAAGACTACTCAGCAGTGCTGTTCCGCACATTTGCTCTGTTTTGATCATGTTACCTACCGACCAGGATCCCAGAATTAGACTGCTGTCTTTCACGCCTTTCATTACTGTTGTCTGCTGAAACTACTTCAAATGCCGACCCTAAGCTGGTAGCGTAAATATCTGCTATGCTGGTTTCATTTCCAGTTGCTGAGTTTGATGCCACTTGCTACTACACTGACACAAAACATGATACATGGGTTCCTTCTTTTGTGTGAATAAGTGTGAATAAAGAAATCTCAGCATTTTCCCAAAGCACATCCCAGATTCACTGCTCCAGCGATTGTGAAACCAATGTTGGTACAAACTCTTTCTTCCTGAGTTTGGAAGGCAACTCACCTTAACCTTTTCCCCGCAATGCCTGAAAAAGCGACTATATTATGCCTTAACATCTTTGATTTCACATGTACTTTTTCTCGATTAACCAAATTAACTGATTTCTATAGGTGATTCTTCAGTCAGTACAAGCTAATGGTAGAGCTACAGACTAATGTCTATCAAGTACATTGTTAAGAAGGTTTACTACTGTACATAAAAACTAATAATTCTAGTTTTGTAATTGCTTTGCTTAAGTTGGTACACATGCAGATTGCATTATGGGTAGGTTTGGATGGAGATGTAATCACTTTGCTGTTACTGAAATGCTATTGTGGTGATGTTCTGTTTTACAGAGAGAGATATTGTGTCCATGCTATCTAATTGCACTAGTTGGTGCATGCATAAAGAGAGTACAAACTGACGAAGAAGAAATTAAGATGGCGGAGACAAGTTGTGTTGCTTCTCTGTATTCTGTCACAATACACTGCATTTATGTTATATTGATGACACAGTGTCATCCAAATTAGAATAAAACAACAAGAAACACTTATAGTTTGAATAGTCATATTCTCAGAGGTCAAAAACCATTGCTAAGTTGGTTTGCACAACATTTGTTGAGATTGTGTTTTCCTAGCTTCGATTTGGATTTGTAATTGTTTTGCTGTGTGACTTACCTGTGCCAGATGGACATGCAAACAATGGTGGCTGGCCCTCAGGTAGGCTCCTGTTAGCCTGTAGTGAGATGGGACGCAGTGTTCAAGCAGATGACGTACAGTGGCCAGGTCAGCCATAATGCCATGTTGTAGAGCTGATAGATGTCCAGCCAGACCTGGACCACGGGTGTGAAGATAAGAAACACTGCGAAAGCGTGCTGAAACTGCATCTTGTAGTACCTAACAGACAAACAGACAAACAATAAGAGACAAATGAAAGACAATGCAAATTCACCCAAATTTCAGGGAAATATTTTCTGTTGAGCTACTTGCTATAGCAATGCTAAAAATAAAGCACTAAACTGAAGGAAAACAACACTAAAAACACTCTAAAAGAACAAAAAAAAAAAAGTGATTCTCGGGACTGACTAAATCCCTTGGAACATAAATGACAAAAATGGAACAGGAAAAACAAAAAACAACAACTACAACAACAACAAAAAACATTAAAGAAGGTTAAAACAAAGCTAAAAACATTTTATTATTATTCTTTTCCCAGGCAATGGGAACCCTGAGCGGACCTTAAAGAAACAGGCTCTCCAACAGCGAGGCCGTCCTGGGGGTAGGGGCCTACTTCCCGTTTCACCTCTCTCTTCCAGCAAAGTCTGGTCCAGGGCCTCCTCCCGCTCAACTATTCTCACTGCTGACACAAAAGGTGTGGGGTTCTGCCGGGCCAGGGCCAGAGCACTGCTCACCACAGCCCAAATCTCTTTGCCTACACAAGCAGAAACAGTATTTTGTAATATGTGTAATCAGTATCAACTAAACAATTTATGCAAATATAACAGTTCCCACTCAAAAATCATGTTTTATACATTTTACAGAATAAATACAAAGTATAATCTCACACATTTTATTTTACTTATATTTAAGGTTTTAGGTTGCTTGAAAACTCCCCCAAATTATATAATATACCTTTCATTGACAGACCGTTCAATAAGCATGGCTCGTCTTTTTGGTGAGTAAAATTCAAATTGTATGTTTACTTAAGTGTTTATTGTAGGGTGACCATATTTTTCAATCAATACAACACCAGGAAACAATTAAGAAAAAGTGTTGGCAGAAAATTCACATGTACAAAGCCTGCAAAATGCAGCACATGCATTACCCAGTACTTTTCTTAGACAACTGTGTTGTTCCAGCTGCTCTTCTGTAAATCATGACAGGTAAACTGTGAACAGTGAAGGATAGTTTAGCAGTAGCCTTAAGAATCAATTGTTATTGAGCTACAGACTTGAGAAACAGTGTTGATCTTTTTTAAATGGCTAATATTGGCATTACCATGGTAACTCTGTAATTGAGACACAGCTAGTCTACAGACAAATGAGTTTAAAAATCGGGACATTCGGGACAGTAAGAGGGCAAAATCGGGACATTTTACTGTTTAAATCAGGACGTATGGTCACCCTACCTTTTTGGCAACTTATCTTAGCACAAATGCTAACAGCCCTTAAGGCTATTACCGGAGTTCCTAGTACAGTTAAAACCACTATTAAAATGAGAAAAGTATATATTTGGGATTTTAAGGAATATTTCTTTCTACATTCAAATTTTAATTGTTCATTAAAATAGTAAAATCTGGTTATCATTTTCTAAAATGTAAGCAGGACGTTACTGTGATTAGATGAAGTGACAATTTTATAATATTGACCAGAAATATGTTCTTAAACATACAATATTATGTGATGAGATAAAGCTGAGAGAAAGGTTTTTGGTGCAATAAATGCAATGTTTTACTAACATGCATTTTTAAATCTTATTAATGCTATCTTAAAGGTAAAAAAGCAAGTTTTATATTGCAATATATATTTTAAATATATTTTCACATGAATTATATTTCACATGTGCATTACAGAGAATGTATTATTAACTAATGTATTATATAATAATAATACCCCTCCTTGAAATGCCACCTTAACGTGGTGGAGGGGTTTGTGTACCCGAATGATCCTAGGAGCTATGTTGTCCGGGGCTACATGCCCCTGGTAGGGTCTCCCAAGGCAAGCAGGTCCTAGGTGACGGGTCAGACTAAGTGCGGTTCAGAAGGCCCTTTATGATGAGTACAAGAACAAGGACTGTTACGTCGCCCGGTATGGCGCAGCCTGGGCCCCACCCTGGAGCCAGGCCCGGGGTTGGGGCTCGAATGCGAGCGCCTGGTGGCCGGGCCCGGGCTCAGCCCGAAGGAGTGACGTGGGTCCGACCTCCCGTGGGCTCACCACCTGCAGGAGGAACCATAAGGGGCCGGTGCAATGTGTATCGAGCAGTGGTCGAAGGCTGGCGCCTCGACGACCTGATCTCTGGACACAGAAGCTAGCTCTAGGGACATGGAATGTCACCTCACTGGGGGGGAAGGAGCCTGACCTTGTGCGGGAGGTTGAGAGGTACCGACTAGAGATAGTCGGGCTCACCTCCACGCACAGCTTGGGTTCTGGAACCCAAAACCTCGAGAGGGGGTGGACTCTCCACTACTCTGGAGTTGCCCGCGGTGAGAGGTGGCAAGCTGGTGTGGGCTTGCTCATAGCTCACCAGCTCAGCCGCTGTGTGTTGGAGTTTACCCCGGTGAACGAGAGGGTCGCCTCCCTGCGCCTTCGGGTCGGGGAGAGGTCTCTCACTGTCGTTTGTGCTTACGAGCTGAACGGCAGTGCAGAGTACCAGGCCTTCTTGGAGTCCCTGGGAGGGGTGCTGGAAGGCACTCCAACTGGGGACTCCATTGTTCTACTGGGGGGCTTCAACGCCCACGTGGGCAATGACAGTGACACCTGGAGAGGGGTGATTGGGAGGAACGGCCCCCACGATCTGAACCCGAGTGGTGTTCTGTTATTGGACTTCTGTGCTAGTCACAGTTTGTCCATAATGAACACCATGTTCAAGCATAAGGGTGTCCATCAGTGCACGTGGCACCAGGACACCCTAGGCTGGAGGTCGATGATCGACTTTATAGTTGTTTCATCTGACCTTCGGCCGTATGTCTTGGACACTCAGGTGAAGAGAGGGGCGGAGCTGTCAACTGAACACCACCTGGTGGTGAGTTGGATCGGATGGCGGGGGAGGAAGTCGGAAAGACTTGGCAGGCCCAAACGTACTGTGAGGGTCTGCTGGGAACGTCTGGCTGAGTCCCCTGTCAGAGAGGTCTTCAATTCCCACCTCTGGCAGAACTTCGACCAGATCCCGGAGGATGGTGGAGGTTGGAGACATTGAGTCCACTGTCGACGCGGCTGCTCGGAGCTGTGGACGTAAGGTCTCCGGTGCCTGTCGTGGCAGCAATCCCCGAACCCGGTGGTGGACACTGGAAGTAAGGGATGCCGTCAAGCTGAAGAAGGAGTCCTATCGGGCCTGGTTGGCTCGTGGGACTCCTGAGGGAGCCGATGGGTACTGGCAGGCCAAGCGGACTACGGCTCGGGTAGTTGTGCAGGCAAAAACTCGGGTCTGGGAGGAGTTTGGTGAGGCCATGGAGAAAGACTATCGGTCGGCCTCGAAGAGATTCTCGCAAACCGTTCGGCGCCTCAGAAGGGGGAAACACTGCCCCACTAACACTGTTTACAGTGGAGGTGGGCAGTTGTTGACCTCAACTGGGGACATCGTGGGACAGTGGAAGGAATACTTCGAGGATCTCCTCAATCCCACCGACATGTCTTCCTCTGAGGAAGCAGAGGCTGAGGGCTCAGAGGTGGACTCGTCCATTACCCAAGCTGAAGTCACCAAGGTAGTTAAAAAGCTTCTCGGTGGCAAGGCACCGGGGGTGGATGAGATCCGCCCTGAGTTCCTCAAGTCTCTGGATGTTGTAGGGCTGTCTTGGCTGACACGCCTCTGCAACATCGCGTGGAGGTCGGGGACAGTACCCCTGGACTGGCAGACCGAGGTGGTGGTCCCTCTTCTTAAGAAGGGGGTCGGAGGGTGTGTTCCAACTTCTAGCCTCCCCGGGAAAGTCTATGCCAGGGTACTGGAGAGGAGAATCCGGCCGATAGTCGAACCTCGGATTCAGGAGGAACAATGCGGTTTTCGTCCTGGTCGTGGAACACTGGACCAGCTCTATACCCTCTTCAGGGTGCTGGAGGGTTCATGGGAGTTTGCCCAACCAGTCCACATGTGTTTTGTGGATCTGGAGAAGGCATTCGACCGTGTCCCTCGTGGCATCCTGTGGGGGGTGCTCTGGGAGTATGGGGTCTTTTTGCGGATGATGTGGTCCTGTTGGCTCCATCAGACCAGGACCTTCAGCGTGCACTGGGACGGTTTGCAGCCGAGTGTGAAGCGGCCGGGATGAGAATCAGCACCTCCAAGTCCGAGGCCATGGTTCTCAGCCGGAAAAGGGTGGCTTGCCCCCTTCAGGTCGGTGGAGAGTTTCTGCTTCAAGTGGAAGAGTTCAAGTATCTTGGGGTTTATCTTTGGTCTTGTTCACGAGTGAGGGAAGGATGGAACGGGAGATTGACAGACGGATCGGTGCAGCTTCTGCCATCATGCAGTCGTTGTACCGATCTGTCGTGGTGAAGAAAGCGCTGAGCTGTAAGGCAAGGCTCTCAATTTACCGGTCAGTCTACGTTCCTACTCTCACCAATGGTCATGAGCTTTGGGTCATGTCCCGGATACAAGCGGCCGAAATGGGTTTCCTCCGCAGGGTGGCTGGACGCTCCCTTAGAGATAGGGTGAGGAGTTTAGTCACTCGGGAGGAGCTCAGAGTAGAGCCGCTGCTCCTCCACATCGAGAGTAGCCAGCTGAGGTGGCTTGGGCATCTGTTCCGGATGCCTCCTGGACGCCTTCCTGGGGAGGTGTTCCGGGCATGTCCCAATGGGAGGAGGCCCCGGGGCAGACCTAGGACACGCTGGAGGGACTATGTCTCTCGGCTGGCCTGGGAACGCCTCGTTATTCCCCCAGAGGAGCTGGAAGAAGTGTCTGGGGAGAGGGAAGTCTGGGCGTCTCTGCTTAGACTGCTGCCCCCGCGACCCGTCCCCGGATAAGCGGAAGAAGATGGATGGATGGATATTATATAATACTAAACATATTTTTACACTATATTTTCCACATGTGCCAGTCAATTAAAAATTAACACTACATGGCTTATTTTTCATTTTATTGCATTAATTTTGCACACATTGGATCATGTCCTGCTGCAGAGCCCATTTGCGCTTCAGCTTGAGGTCCTGAACTGATGGTAGGACATTCACCTTCAGGATTTTTTCGTAGAGAGCAGAATCCATGGCTCCACTGATCACAGCAAGTCATCAAGGTCCTGAAGCATCAAAGCAGCCCCAGACCATCACACTACCACTATAACATTTGTCTGTTGACATGATGTTTCTTTTCTGAAATGCCGTGTTACTTTTACACCAGCAAGATCTAACGTGACACACCCCTTCCAAAAAGTTCAACTTTTGTCTTGGTCTTGGGGATCATCAAGATGTTTGGCAAAAGTGAGACGAACCTTTCTGTTGTTTTTGCTCAGTAGTGTTTCTTAGGATCGCAGCATGAGATCTTGCATTTTGAGATCTTTGGCCTACTTTACTTTGTCAGACCAGTTTAAAAATGGTGCAGAGCCATTTTGAACAGGAAATATTAGTACTTGTAGTAGTGAATATAATGTGGCTGTTTCCATTAAGTGTCTAGTTCTGAGAAACAGAACTAGAACTGTGTTCTGCGTCCTGATTGGCTAAGGGACTGTAGACCAATGTCAATCAATCTCCTCCGTGCTGTGTCTCCTGTACAGTACAGAATGTGTTCGGCTTGCTAAATTTACATAAATGTTCGCTCGTTAACAATGTGGCTCTGAAGTGCTGAATGTTTGCAAGTTTTCTTCCGGACAAAACCCACATGTCGATGAAACATTCTGCACCAACAAAGGCACCTGCGGTCGCACCCATAAGGCAGAGGAAGATGCTAAGGTTTGAACTTTGAGAGTGTTTAAACAAGAGAGAAATGTGAGAAAATGTTAATGCCTGTCTGAGAAAAGTGTATAAAGTGTGTGGTGAGGGGTTTTACAGCCTTAAAACATATATAATATTTGTAAAAAATAAAGCTGACTACTTTGTGGATTTCACCTATTGCGGGTTAATTTTCGCAACCCCCGTGATAAACGAGGGACCACTGTACTGTAAAAAAAAAAAAAAGCATGCAAAATTGCACAAAAAAAAATCTGTGAAACAGCGAGGCCACGAAAGGTGAACTGTGAACTTTCTTCGAAATTGCAAACTGAATTAAAAGGCACTTTAAAATGTGCACAAACAGGCTAAAAATATGTAATAAATAGGTAGCAGGTTCAGCATTGTGACTGCTCTGTGGTAAAAACTGCTCTTTAACCAGTGTGCAGTTTGAACAGGTGAGAATCTTGCACTGCAGTGGTAGTGTATGTGAGAGCCTGTACACTCACATTCCCTTCTATAGTCTCGCACATACCCCACTATAGTCTCTCACATACACTACTATAGTCTCTCAAATACACTACTATAGCCTTTCTTGATGTGTATGAGAGTTTGATAGTGTTTGTAAGTGAGAATGATAGTGTTCAAAAGAATATATATATATATATATATATATATATATATGTATATGGTGCATTCAGGGACTTGTCATTTCAGGCCTTCTCTCGCACACTGTGTGGTGCATCCAATGACTCAAGGAAGTTTTGGGGTTTAGGCAAACATTGACAAACTACAGTGTTTTAATGCATTTTCCTTTTATATTTTTGTTTATGTGCACTTTTCTTAACTTACACTTTCATTTATAGTTTTGTGCTTATTGACTTAATAGATATATTGTTCGTCAGTTATGACGATAACTAATTCTATTATTTTTCTGTAGTTGTTATACTCACCATGAACATGAACACTAGACTTGTAGTTCTCGAGACCGGTCTTTTTAGTGGTCTTGGTCTTGTCACGGCCTTGACAGTCTTTGGTCTCGGTCTTGTCTGGGTCTCGGGTCTCTCGGTCTCGCAATGTCTCGGACTGGCCGAACGGTCTCGAAGGGATTTGTAACCTATAATATCCAGGCAGGCACCGTTTTCTTTTTGTATATAATTATACGCCCCCTTCAAGTGGTACCAATCACATGCATTTTGTGACAGACAACGTTGGCGCTCGTCCTCTCACGCCCCCTCCCCCCTCTAAACCACGGTCACGGATCCATGGAGGAGGACATTAAATGTCGGCGAATTCGTCAGTGGTCAGGTTTGGTTTTACGAACCACAAGGAGTTCGTTTGCCACACAACTAAGAAGAAGAAGCATTCTGCAGTATGCAAATTTTGCAAAACATGTTTAACGGAGACGGGGGGGGACCACATCAACTTTCACCAGACACCTGGAGAGAAAACACCGGGAAAGGTAAGCAACTAGCTCTGATACTTAGTTAGCAGTAACGTTAACCACCTCTCCAACCTCCCGTGACCTGTGTGTAATTTATTATTGTGACTTATTATGCGTTCTTAAATGTGCGGTATAAAGTTAGATAATAGGGATAGATTTTTGTAAGCCTCTGCGGACTTTATTAAACTGGTGAACACCGAGTGTAAACACATGCTAAGTACAGATAGCTAGGTCTTTGAATTGGCAACATTTTTGAACTGTTTGCCAAAAAGATGAAGTCAAATACAGAGATGATCTGTTAATGTGTCACACTGGATTGGATTTAGGTTTCATAATGCAAAGACCTGATGTTTAGATTGTACACTTATTTTTCATATCACTTGCAAGACAGTTTGTTGTGGTTGAATATGAACAGATGTCTTACAGATGTCTCTTTCCCTATTTTGCAGGTACTTGGAGTACAAAGCAGGACCTGCATCACTGGCGATGGCAGACGCCACACAGCAGACAATATCTTCCTTTGCGCAAAGAGTCCACTTATATGCCCCAAATTCATCCAGGCAACAGGCCATTACACAAGCCATCCTCCAGGACCTTGTCATTGGATGCTCTCTGCCCCTGTCGCTAGTAGAAAATCCAAATTTTAGACATTTTCTTTCTGTCATGGACTGCAAATACACTCCTGTGTCCAGGACCAGCTTGACAGAGTAGCAGATACCTTATCTAGTCAGTAAGGTTAAAGATGACATCATCAAAGTGCTGGAAGCGCAGGCAAGTGTTGCACTTACAACCGACCTCTGGTCTGACAGGAGGCTTCGCTCCTTCCTTGGAGTTACTGCACATATTGCCTGTGAAGACAAGGTCTCCTACAGTTTAAAATCCTTTTTGCTGGATTGTCGGCGTTTCACAGGGAAGCGCTGTGGTGAACGAATCGCCTCAGAATTTGATGAAATTGTTGAGGAGTATGGCATTAGCAACAAAATAAGCTTCATTCTGACGGATAATGCATCCAACATGAAGCGGGCCTTTAAAGTGAGATTGCCGGACTCAGAGCAACCTGAAAGTGACAGTGATGACCTTGATGATGAAATGATGTGGGAGGACGTAGAAGACTTTGAACAGCCGTGGTCATCAGGTGAACGCTTGTCTTGCTTCGCACACTCACTCCAACTGGTTGTCAGTGATGGCATGAAAGAAGTGAAGGCAATAGCGAGAGCCATTGCTAAGGCCACCAAGTTCACAACCCTGCTTCACAGCAGTTCTAAGGTCAGAGACATGTTTGAAACCCACTTTGGGGCTAATAAATCTATCCCAGCAGCTAACAACACACGGTGGAATAGCACCTTAAAACAGTTAAAAGCTCTCACCACACTTGACCACCGGGCTGTCACAGAAATGTGCAGCGAATGTGATACAGAAAATATTGCGTTTTCAGTCCGAGAATGGGCCCAGCTGAAAGACATTTGTACTGTGCTTGAGCCTTTTTCTGAGGCAACAGACCTCACTGAAGGAGACACTGTGGTTACCATCAGCATGGTGGTCCCCACTGTCCTGGACTTAAGAACTCATCTCAACAAGATGGAAGTGCAGCTGCCTCAGATTGTGACAATAGTTAGAGCACTAAAAAAGTCTTTAGAGAAGAGGTTCTCGGGGATCTTCAGAAGGATCAACATGGAGCAGGGGGATCCCGAGGAGCCATTTAATCATCGGATCTACTTCCTTGCCGCCATGCTTGATCCCCAGTTTGGTTTGAGCTGGATAGATTTAGATGTCCATAATGGGGAGTCCGGTCCAGCACTGAAGAGGTTCAGAGACGACCTCAAGAAATCATTAACAGGTGGCTATAATTATTATGGTTGTTGTTGTTGTTATTATCACAGTTATTGTTATTATATTGTATTATATTATCCTGTTTAATCCTGTATTTTGTTTGTGTGTATGTGTGTGTGCACTTTTTTCCAGACCTTTTGATCAGAGAGGTAGACCAAGATGCAACTGCTGCACCGCTAGCAGAAGATGCAGAAGATGCAGGAGAACTGTGCCGTGACTCACTGCCACCCCTGAAACATCAGCGTCTTCTTTCACGCTACAAGGCCTTTAAGATGCAGCACAGCACAACCCGGGACTCGAGCATTACTGCACAAGTAAGCAAGTACCTGGACAACATGAATGACTATGACTGTGATGCACTGACCTTTTGGTCAAAAAACCAAGAGCAGTTCCCTCAACTGCACAATGTTGCCTTAAAAGTCCTCTCTGTCCCTGCCTCTTCTGCCCCAGTGGAGAGAGTTTTTAGCAGAGGAGGCATTCTAATGAGACCCCACAGAGCACGGTAAAGCCATAAGATGCTGCAGTTTTTAGTGTTCTTGAAGTGCAATCAACGACAGCTTTAACATGTGAACTCTCTCTGACATGCTTACACTCCCCCCACATATGCACGCACACACAAAACTACAGGCACACAAATGGTTTCACACAGAAAGCTACAAAAAAGGCACGTACACAGAGGACATACTCACTCAACACACAAATGCATGCATGATACAGTATGCCTTTCGTTCTACAGTTTTAATGTATTACTTTATGTATCTGTTCTTTGTGATGTCTGTGTTCTATTGTTCTTGTCCCACTGAACTACAGGCTTCATATATTGATAAAGTGTTATAATTGAGATGCCATTGCACACATTAAGGTGACAGAATCTTGTGATCACCAGTTCTTCCTCTTGTTAATGTACAATTTGAAGTACAGTTTTGTAAACTTTTTTTTTTTTGCATTTGATTTGAATAAATATATGGCATCATTGGCCTGAATAATATTTGCATATCGTTGTGATTGATTAAGCATTAGGCCTATGCCATTTCAGTGATGCTGATATTATACAGTGTAATTTGGCTACTATAATGGTAAACGATGCAATTTCAAGTTGACAATTGTGTGTATCTTTAATATTTAAAATTCACGTTTCATCTACAAATTAAGTATAATTTAAATCATTAACATACTTACAATTCATTAGATGTTTTTTGAGGTGCAGGGTGGTGTTGGAGGCTTGTTATTTTGTTAGATGAATTTGGGACTAGTTAATAGTCATGTCAGTCCTTAACAGCACTCAAGAGTCAATCCCCAAATAGTGTAGAAATAGCGGTTATGCAATTGCCACACATATTTGATCTCAGCCAGTTGATGAAAACATTTATAGTGAGTTCACAAGACATGCACTGTCTATGTATAATTGTGCTTGCAGTTGAATACAATCTCATATTAATACTAAACAGCTGAACCCAGTATGGTGCTTATGTTCTACAACTCTACAACAAGATTGCAAAAAAAAATTGTTTTTTTTTGGTCTCGGTCTCGAGCTGAACTAGTCTTGGTCTTGACTTGGTCTGTCTTGGTCTTGGTCTTGGTCTTGTCTTGGTCTTGATACTTTCTGGTCTTGGTAGTGTCTTGGTCTCGGTTTAGGCGGTCTTGACTACAAGTCTAATGAACACTAACAAGATCGCAAATGCGAATATGTATAACATCAATAAACGAGTGGGATGAGAGTAAGTAAGGTCAGTTTGGGACTCATAATCCAACACCTGGTCCTTAGAGCTGCAAATCCTCATTTTTCCCAGTTCACCGGACAACATCTTGCCTCAAGATGCAACAGAGCCCTTCAAGTTCCAGATACCTCAAGATACCTCTTCTCATAGCAGACTCCTATAGCAACAGTCAACTCTAAAGGCATTTCCACACCAAATGCAATTTTGACGCACAAATAAAAAATAAATAAAATAAATAAAGGCAATAAAATGAAGGACAACTTGTGTTATTTGAAATTTGTAAATCTTGCATGAATTGTGACCTACCATTCTGTTATTTTTTTTTTTTTTTAGTTTTTAGGCAGTTTTAGGTGTAGTTTTAAGTCATTACATGGTGGTAATGTAATACATATCAATGTGTGTAATACATATCACTGTTCATCTTTTAAGATTTTAGGTCCATCGTTTGTGTGGGTGTTTGTATTGGCTTTATTTCAGTCTTAAAAGATTAAACCACAAACTATTAGTGAATGCGCAAATTTCAAAAAGCTTGGCTTTCATGTAATCTGAATTAATGAAACATGCTGTAGAATGATACACAAACATAATAGAGAAAAACATATGACATACAGAATCATCTAAATGTTGTAATTTTGTGTTAATGTTGTAATGTTGATGTAAGATGAAGTGAGGAATTTTTGAAACATCTTGTGACAAATAAGGACAAAATATGTAACACCTTACTTGCCATGGCCCAACACTGAGACTCCACTAATGCTGAATCATAGCACAGACATCCGTGGCTGCGTGTAGATCTCAGTCTTGGACACTTGATGGCTACGGTACAGCTCTATCTCCAGTGCTATCTTGTTAAATGTGTTATCATTATTATTATTTTTAACATTTATGCTTGTAAGTTGCACATCATTTTTTTTTTTCATATTTACTTTGTAGTTCGCCTGTAAACTAAAAAATATTTATTTGTCATGTTCCATACTAAAAACAACATAATCATTCTTGAAGTTTTTCATTGAATGATGTCTGATGCAACTCCATGCCCACCTGAACAGTGAATATTTAGGGTTGTTTTATTCAAACCATGCACGTTTTGAGCTTTGTGATTTAACTACAGTCGGTCGTGCTTACAACGGGACTGGCATGATATGCACAGTTTCATAAATCTCGCACACTCTCTGCCGCTTTTATGCTCAGATGCGCACTACTTTTTATCCAACTTTGATTGCTGAGGGCCAAAGAGTGTAGCTCACATTGAGATAGCCTGATCCAGGGGTCACCAACAAGGTGCCCATGGGCACCAGGTTGCCCACAGGGACCACATGCGGTGCCCGTGAAGAAAGTTCTAGAAATAGCAGCTACAAGTAGTGACGGTACTAGCTTAACTACAGCGAAGCTCTTTATCAAGTAGTGCAGTAGCGTCTGCCCAAGCTACATTATCCAAGCATCCCCATTCCCCCTCTCTCACAGCCTTCGACCGATGCAGCCTGCACACGTACACACGTATGTATGAGGGTTTTTGGCTTAAGTGTCACATATAGTGTAGTATCACCTCATTCCACAATGAAAGAGATTCACACTTGCTCCACAAACTCTTGCCTGTCCCTTCTTTCTTACACAGCCTCCGCAGTCACACTCTGACACCGCTGCACATTCAGTTAGCAGAGTTTTCGGCTTTTGTGCGCTATTCCTTTTAGATAATTAGGCGTTCCTTAGTGCATCGCCTCACTTTACATAACAAACCCAACTGGCAATGGCAAATAAACAAAAAAGCTCATTCTGCAAAAACTGGTGACACCTTGACCCTCTTTCCCTCATAGCCCAGCAGCTTGACGACATTGCGCAAATTTAAAATTAAATTGTTTAATTATAATAACTTTTAATAATGTACAGGCCCGGAGATATTCAAAAGCATCAGGGACAACCAATCCAATATTTATACCAGTGCTTAGTAGTTTCTGGTAATCCTAAAGAGCTTGATTAGCTGATCAGCTGTGAGATGGAGCTGGTTGAAGCTAAACTGTGCAGAGCTGTGGCCCTCCAGGAATTGAGTTTGAGACCATTTATTTATACCAAACATAACTACTATTATTAGTTCACTAATGTAAATCTTGTGTCCGGAGCTTTGTCTGTCGCACTGTCTGCGCAGTATGAATAAAGCTTTTTTTTTTTTTTTCAGTTTTTCCCATGTTTAAACTATGTTTAATGACTGATATTGCTTAAATGTGACCCTGGACCACAAACCTGTCATATGGGTCAATTTTAGTAATTTCAGACTTATACATAATCTGAAAGCTGAATACATAAGCTTTCCCAAAAATATTGAATGTATTGAATTGAAACTACTAGACTAAAAAGTAGTAGTAAACTAGAGAAACTGGTATATTAGCTCACTACATTTTCCAAGTAGCTTGCTTCCTATTTCTGTTATTAATGGCCCGCTGATATATAGCTCCCCAATTAAACTATTAGTCAAATAGTTAAAAAGGTGAGTGATGGAGAATGTTTGTGGAGAAACTTGTTTGTGAAGATAATGAGACAGTAATTTTAAATAGCTCCGCTATAGCACTATGACAGAACTGTGAAACAGAATGTAAGACAAATACAAAAACCTGGATGAAGCAGAAGCTACAGACTGTGACAGAGTTAAAATAGAGTCTAAAGTCTTTGTCTGTGTCAGTCACTATAAGACTGAAGCTGCAGTGAGGCTCACGCTATCGTGACCATGGATGGAAGACTCATAAATGGTGTACATGTCCTGTAGATGTTGTCAAGTTTGCTGGGTGACACTTTTTTTTGTTTTTGTTTTATTAACTAAAACAAACTAAAATAACTTATTAACTAAAACAAATAAGCAAACAAAACTGCAGAACTGAGAAATTAAGATTTTAGCCATATTGTTTGTGAACATAGATATTTGTAAAAAAAAAAAAAATCTATCTAAAGTCTATCGCTGTGAAGTACAAACCAGTCAGTGTTGGAGTGCAGGTACGGAGAAAATAGTGATTTTTGCACTTCCTCTCACTGAGGGCAACATAACATAGAACTTGTCACCTGAGAAGACAGTGGACATATATACTGGACACAGAAAAGGCATTAGGTGGGTGTCTGGTTAATTGCTCAGTAGCCAAAACTGTTGCTGTTCTTTCTATGAGCTGTATGAATGAATATAAACTTCATGGTTTTCAATTTAACACAAATTTGTTTATGCTAATTGTATTTAAAGGGTAGGTGACATGGAAATTTAAACAACAGTTTAAACTCCTGATATTTCTTCTACCAGACTTTATTGCTTTCAGTGCATTTCAGTTGTGAGCGCTCATGTGTAACAGTTACATGCCTGATAATTAAGGCTATGTGGGATATAGAACTTTATGGTCAGTATAAACTCCATCTATGATCAAACTCCTAACTAAACTCATGCTGAAATTGGTTCAAACTTCACACTGTGTCCAGCACAGGAGAGAGGTAGATAAAAATAAAAAGCAAAATGAAAGCAGTTGTATGAGCCTCAAGGCTGGAGGAAAGATGTTGGCAAAATGTAGTTGTTTCATTTCACAAGTGTCATGCAGGGCTGAAACAATGAAGGAAGATAAATATTTATAGCATGTAATGTTAAACTTAAACTAAAACTACGTTGGGGGAGGCTTTTCACAAGGTTTTTAGTTTATTAGTTTACAGGGCTGTGATGGCATCTTCACCCCGTATTTATTCATCCAGACGCAAACATTTGTTAGAACCATGATGACAATAAAGAGAATGGCTTTTAAATAACACTAACACTGACTAATGCTTGGGAGGAAAAGAAGGGGGGATATAGGGACACAGATTTTAGTTGTGGAAATGTTACTTGAAAACTTACTGATTGATGTTATTAAACCTATTATACAGGTCATTATACAGTATTCAGTTTGTGAAAACATGCTTTATTCAGGCAAAGCAAAGATCTCCTACCCATTTTATTATTATCAAGAAGCTCTTTCATTTTATTTCATTTAATTTAATTATTAAACAGCAAAAGGTTAAAAGCAGCAATCAACGTAGCTCTGGCCTGACTCAGCTATTAAGCTTGTTTCTGGCAGGTTCCTGTTCTGCAGCACAAAGAACCACCAAACTATACAAACAGACAAGGAGAGAGCACAACACCCATAAAGTAAGACATAAGATACATCCACACAAGTAAAGTACCATACAAAAAACAAAACAAAAAAAACAACAAAAAAACAAAACAAACCCAAAACCATAAGCTAATGCTCACAGATGAAGCTGTTGAGCAGAAACTGTTATTGTACTTTTTTGAATTGTGAGACAGAAGTCATTGTCCTGTTGTGGAGAGGAAGCTCGTTCTAAACTTTAGCTAAAGTGTGGAAAAGGACCTTATGTTATAGACATACAGTTTCTGCTGTAGTTTCTTGATTAAACTGTGAGTGTGCTCTCTATACGTAAGATGTGAATCCAGGAGCACACCAAGGTATTTGTAGAATGTTGTAGTAGGAAGTGAAATGTTGGAAAACACTACTGAATTCAACATAAATAAGAGTTTCCTGGATGAGAGAAAAAAAAATTATTTCAACAATTCAATTTTGAATAAAGATATATGTGTTTGGAATAACTAAGATTGGAGTGTAAATTAGCAGCAGTTGCAATGTATGTAATAGAATAAATAAAAGAAAATAAATAATGTGCAAAAACTAAAGTGAAATCTGTGTGTGTTGCACATTCAGACCTCAATGCCAGCCATAACAGGATAGTAGTAGTTTCATTTCATTCAGGTAGAAATTATTACTTCAGAAAAAAACAAACAAACATTGAAAAAGCATTTGTGGCGTGTGGGGAGCAAATAGGACCCAGGAGCGGAAACGGTTCAGGTGAAGACAGTTTATTTCACAGGTGCAGGGGTACACAAACAAAATCCACGAGTGCAAAAAAAAAACAAAGAGAACTGCTGGAGAGTGCTGGGCTGTGAGGGCAACGGGAGGCACTGGAAAAAACAAAAAGAGAGGCACAGGTAAAACACAATGTCAAGTGGTCACGAGAAATATTACCAACGCTGAAGAAGAGCCAAGCTGATACCACGGAGGTGATCTGTATACTCTGGCGTCGAGAAGTGTCTCTGCTGGCCTTAAGTTGGGGAGGCTTGATTGTAAGCAGAAACAGGTGTCTCCAATCACTCCTCAACGCCGCGGGGGAAGGGTGCCTCAGGGAGAACAAAAAAGTTACCCAACATCCACACAAACCAGAAAACAGTGACACCAAAACAAAAGCCCAAAAATACCAACCACCACAGCATTACCCTATCTATTTTATTGACTAAATCTGCTAAAACTAAACTAAAACTAATAAGGATTAGATTACTAAATTATGACTAAAACTAAATTGCCTTTTAATCAAAAGACTAAGACTAAAACTAAATTAAAATTTGCTGTCAAAATTAAAACTGGTGTTGCCATCACTGAGGAAGTTGAGCTATGTGCTTAGTTTGGTGCAGCATAGGACATGGGAACTGACGAAATTTTTTTTTTTTTGGATAAGACCAAGGATTAAAGGTAACGGTAGCTCGACCCTTAAACTATCAACAACAGGTAACAACAGTGATGGAGACATTAAACCAACAAACGTTTATCAAATGTGGGGTCAAATGTCTCTCAAAACTGCGTCACTTGTGTGAAAACATGCAAAAGCTAAACAAGCTGGCTCATGATCTGCCCTGAAACAAATGCATAAACTAGAAGCACAAGCTGACAGTTAAACTGAAAAAGATAGAAAAACTTCAAGTTCAAACTTGAGCTAGTAAAAATAGCTATTGAAGTGACTGCTTTGAATAGAGTCTTAAGTAACAGGAAAGTCAACTAAAACAAACAAACAAAAAAAAAAACCCTGAATATGGAACAATGGAAAATCATACCTTACCTGTAGAACAAACTCATGCTACTAATGACCATCTTATTGCACAGTTTCTCCAAAGGCAAATTGAAATATCAGAATTTCTCATAAAACAGCAAAATGCTAGCCAGTTACCTCCCAGAGATATTCCTGTTTTAGATGGAAATCTGTTAAAGTACTGAGTATTCATACAAGCCTTTAAGCAGTGTGTCAAGGACAAATGTAATCATACCTTAAATCTTACCCAATCAGTGAATACCAATATCACTCAGCCATGTGCACTTTGGCCAAATGTAAAAAATACACTGATATTATCCCAGTCTTTTGGAAGCCATACTGAGGCTGGTGGCTGTGGAAAGTTGACCATACCACCAGTGCAGGTAAAGTCTAAGAAAAGCAACAAAGTGGTTCAAACATATGCATTCTCCGAAAATGGATCATCAACTTGATACATTGAGGCCAATGTTATGATGAAGGAAGACGCTAAAAAACAATGGTCTAACCATATAGTTCCACCAGAGATTGAAGCTGATGATAAGGTACAAATGCTTCAAAGTTGCATGAACCTTGGGACATTGTTAAGATTGTTATATGAGACAGCCCCTTCATTTTCATCACATAAACCACTCAGGAAAAATGTTTTATATCAGGACCCACATTTCATATGTCTTACCTCCTGCACAGCTAGAGACAGCATAAACCTGCTCTTGTGTGCGGCGGGGTAAGAGGCTACATCGTATGTTGCGTGTAAGGGTGTATTCACACGTGCCACGTTTGGTCCGCTTTAAATGGACCAGAGTTCATTTCCCACGCTGGTCCGGACCTTTTGTACATGTGTGAATGCACACAAGCGACACATTGAACTCACTAACTCGATCTCAAGCATTGTTAATCCAATTTAGCACTCAGCTAACAAGCTATTACTAATAGCTATTAATACACTCCTAAATAAACCCTACAAAGTTCTGTCAACACAGTTCAATATTTTAACAACCACGAGGAGCGCGTGGTTATTACAACTCATTCATACGGACCGGTCCAAACAACAATTACATTAGCATTCAGTTACTGTAATATTCACAACACACAGTAATCGCAATTTCAACATTAAATGGCATTAAATAAACAACAAAACATAACAAGTAGGATATGACTTTCCAGTGGACAGTGTTATAAACCGAGAGTAGTGTGTGTCGCTAGGTGATAAGATCACGATTTTAATTTGCTGGTTAAAAGGGATTTTCACTGTTCAATGAGTATAAACACTTGGCCTCACACAGGCATGCACCAAAATATGTAGGGTTTATTAGCCTTAATTCTGAGAATAATTAGTTTAAATAAAACTGGGGCACCACTTGATTACGTCAAGAACAAATTAATGGCTAATATTTAATTGATCTGAAGTGGAAGAACTTTTATCAAGTGTAAGAACCCATTAATTGGTAAAAACAACCTTACAACGACATAAGATTAAGTATGGTTTATTGAACAGGATAATATAATTAACAAGGGATGGACTTTGGTAATGAATAAAGGGAATAATACGAGGTATGAGTAACAACATATGCGACACGAGATAAAAGAGGTAGATTGAGGGGAGATGGAATATCAATGAGGTAGCTTATTGTAACAAAAACGAAAATAGATTTCAGTATTTGGCTACGGTTGAGCAAAAAGGACTGATTATTTTAAAGTGATAAAAGATAGCCGTTTTTTGTTAAGACGCCAATGGGTTTTGTTTGTTCCAAGGTTTCCAGAATGTAATGACCACTTTAACAGTGTCCTGTAGATGGAGGCAAAGACTGAAGAGTCCACTGAATATCTGTTACCTATCAGACAAACTTGAAAGACATTCCATTGCTTATCTGTCTGGTCCATGGCTCCACAAACACTGGTTTCTGAAATGTATGACTCCTCTGTGTGAAAATTGGCATATTAACGACACCAGTTAATCAACAAATTCAATTTGGTGGTAAGTTTTCACTTCTGTCCCTGAAGGTGAGAATGCGGTCAGGCCTGGGGAGGCTGAATTTACATGACACAAGGTCCCAGGTCACACTCTTCGGGTAATTTTGGTTCACTGGAGTTTCAAAGCTTTAGAAATGGCTTTGTAATCCTTTTCAGACTGATAGATTCAAGTCTGTTGTTTCCCCTTTTTTTGGATCATGGCATGAGGTCTCTTTTTTTAGACAGGTTCTATTACAGGGATTTCTTCATTCAACATGTCTGGCAGTAATCAGCACTGGCCTCTAACGCTAGATTAGTTAGATTTGTTCATTTTTGAGGGTAGACATCAGAGAGAAGTTGGCGTCATGTATGCATTTGCTGTAACAAATAGAAAATTGACAGCATTAGCCTCTGTTTGTAACTTCTTATAAAATACTTGTTTAAAAAAGCATTTTTATACATAAAAGTGCAGCATTTTTATTTCAAGTAGTCTGATAGACAATATAACTCATGTAACATCAACAGCTGCCTCCATGTACCAAAACACAAACTGAGAAAAATGCTGTAAAACAAAACTGCTTTGATGTTCAAAACTAAATTTAAGTAAAAAAAACCCAATGTGTATAACAATAATAATAATAATGATACATAACTGCTTAGCTGGTAGAAGGTTGTTGAAGGCACTAGGTTTTTGTGTAGGAAAATAAGCTGATCTACATGCTCTGGTGTTGTTGTACTACGCTGAGCAGTAACAATATCCCTTGCAGTTGAAAATACCCTCTCTGCAGACACACTGGTGCCAGGAATACACATGTATAACTTAACCAACCTGGAGAGCAGAGGAAATATAGCTGCGTTTTCCCCCCACCAGCTGAGGGGGTCTTCAGACAGAGAAATTGGTGGAACACTGCAAATATGGCAACCTCCTCTTCAGCTCTGGTGAAGGCTGACTGTGGCTGAGCATCGGTGTGAGTAAATGTCTGTCCCAACAAATTCTGGAGCAGAGAAGCCGAAACTCTTTCGTGGCAGGCGGGGCTGTATCTTCCTCCAGCGTGGTTGTGGTGTCCTGTTCCATTGTGTCATTCTCTAGGTTGTTCTCTTTTTCTATGTTGTCCTGATTTTGCTGTGATAGAAACATATCACTTATCTTAGAATAATTTTGTAAGAAATCTTGCACTATTTACATTTTTACATATGAGTGTATATAAGTGCATATAAGAGTGTAACTTTACAAACTATGAATCATATATTGTAAATATAGCAGTAAACACATGCCTCTAAAGCAGCAGCTTCAGCAGTGACTCAGCTGAATATTTCCGTTCTGTCCTCCTCGGTCAGGAAGGGCAATTTCTTAAAGCGATGGTCCAGAGCGGAGGCCAAGTGGAGTGTGTTTTTCTCTTGCTCACTTCTGTATCTTTTAGTTAAGTCTTGATTTCTCTGGTCATGGGCGAATCTCCAACAGCAATTCTTATGTCTTGAATAAGTTGTGAATGAAGGGGGGCAATTAAAGATACTGTGGGGCTACCCTCCTCTGACATGAGGGTTGTGGCATCTTATAGGGGCTTGAGGGCTTTTACAAGATCCTCTGCATGAGAGATGTCCACCTCGCTCAAAGTGCTCTTCTCACCTGCTGAGAAAGTAAAGCTGCAGAGATTGCAGGCTGCTGCTCCAAAAACCTGTCCACCATGTCTAGAGCACTGTTCCACCTGGTAATGACGTCTGTTATTTAGCATGTGATGAGGCAGGCCTAACAGCTTTTGTTTCTCCTCGAACTGGTGCTTTGCAATGGGGCTGCAGTGGAAAAACGTAGTAATACATCTAATCTTCCCAAGTAGTCTGGCAACAGAGGGCAAGCGGAGCGCTCGCTGAGTTGCAAGGTTTAGCCTGTGTGCATAACATCGCACATGCACAAATCCCCACAGCTGAGCAGCAACAACCAAGTTTGATGCGTTGTCGGTCACTAACACCAAGTCTCTCGTGGGAAACTGCCATTCCTCAGCAACTTTTTGTATTAGGTCAGCTATTTTAGAACCTGTGTGACTCTCGTAGACAGCCCTAGTTTGCAAAACATGAGACAACAACCGCTAGTCATCCGAGATAATAAACTTGTTAGAACTGCTTACATTTGAGGTGTTACTGTCTTTGGGAGATTTTTGGGTCTCTTTTTTCATTTGGCTTGCAAACTAAAATGTTGCCGTGTGGCAGAGAATGTGTTTCTTTGGGGGGACCAACTCCTCTCCACCATCTTGCTTACCCCTCTTTGCTATATCGGAGCTTTCCCCAAACTTTTCATATAAAACTGCATCTACGCTTTCAAATGAACTTTTCCAGTCATCCTCCTGTTATTCCCACAAAGTCGCCTAGCGCTAAAAAAAGGCAAAATGGAGCAAGATACAACAGACAGCATAGTAATGGCACTAAAACTAGCAATTAAAGAACAAAGTTGTCATAGTCTGCAGTCTTGTCTTGTCTTTCCCTCTGTCTCCCCCTCCCTTCCGTGTGTACGTGAGTGTGTGTCTCCGCCTGTTTGGGCGTGGCTACTCTGAGGCTCACCTGGATTCCATCTACAATCAACAGCAGTATTAAAGGGCCAGCTTCACAGCCACTCCTTGCCAGTTTGTTTGCTCAACCACAACAGTTAGTAACAGCATTTGGCTCAATACTTACCTGTGGATATTTTTGCTGAACTTTTCTTCGTGTCTCCAGATCCTGCTCACCTGTCTGCCTATTTACCTGGTTTGTCACCTATCTGCCAACTTACCTGCATCAACACCTGTCTACCTACTTACCAGCGTCATCACCTGTCTGCCTCCTTACCTGCTCCGGTCCGACACCACTCAGCTACACAACCTCAATAAACTTGTTAGAACTGCTTACCGGTTTTGTGTCTGCTTTTGGGTCCAAAAGAAAACCGTGACAAAAGTTCGTCCATTGGAAAATCTGTCAACAAGTTTTCAATGAGACATTTTGGCGACGCTGTTTGGAAGATGTGGAAGAACTCGGAGTTTCTGAAATAGAGAAATCTACGCTTTACGAAAGACCTCACGCCAGAGGACCATGAGAAATGCAGCTGCATGTTGCCCATCATTCAAAAAGCTTGCGAAAAGAACAGGATGGCCTACTTCGTCGGAACCTTTGTTCACTGATACACTGACAGACATGAGGATGATGCACAGTTCCAGTCCTACTCGGGGGTTAATCTCCACTTTCTATTGATAATCTACCAAGGTTACAGCACTACTGTTCCGTCTTGTTTCTTATTCTTATCTACCTATTTAATAAAAAGTGCTTTACAATAAATAAAACAATCCTAAAATATATAGGTAATCAATAAAAGCAATGAAATTTAATAATAAAAATAATACTTCAAATGGATGGATTGAACCCATGCTCATTTTACTGATCTCTCACTCTCGGCTACACTGGTGGAAAGCCCAGTAATTGGTTTAAGGCAAAACACCTGCGACACTTAAATCCAGCCACCTTAAACCTGCATCACCTCAAGTCCTGCCTCTGTATACCGACGTCTCTGCTCTCATAATAAGAAAAAAATAAATTGTGACATGCCCCTCTGTGAGCTTCTGACTCGGTCTCTGCCTGTGTTAACATTAGGACAATATGACCCCATAACTTTTGGAAGTCATAACGGGGATAAGTCCCATGGATGTCCCATGGAAATCAGCACTTATACCTTTGATTTCAATTGCACTGCAATGCAGTTGTCAGATGGAAAGCAGACACAAACACTTTTCTAAGTGAGTTCATGAATGAAAGACGTTTGGTTGAAGACTTAACAATCCAGATTGCAAAGAGTTTACATGGAATAGCTGGTTCATTACTTACTAACTTAATCTACCTAAGCCTCCAACACTTGTAACAGACCATGAAGGAATTTTTCTTCTTTTCTTTTGCCAAATACTGTAGCTCAAAGACATCCCTCCTAAACCCTCTGAAACCTAATAATTTTCTCTTACATAATGAATCTCTTGTTTTATGGAAACTGGTGTGAAACTCGAAAAAGAAAAGAGAAAAAAGAGAAAATTATCTCGTTGGTAGTTTACTTTTTTTATCCTCAGTTTTGCCAGAAAATATGTCTGAAACAAAGCAAGCACGCCTACCAACATTGCAACTAAAACTTGATCAGTTATACTTTAATAAAGCCAAAGTAGCGTTTGTACAGTCAAGAGCAAAGTGGTTAGAGGGGGAGCAAAATTCTAGGTATTTTTTATAAGTTATAAGTTTTATAAGTTAAAAAAGACAAAATAAAAACAGTATTAACAGGCTTTCTCTAAGTGGCACCAAAATCTGTGAAAACTATTATAAAACTTGAATATATGAATCTAACCTTAAGTATGCTTACATGGGTGACTTTTTCCAAATGTTTAGGTTCTGAGGTAAAGAGAATTGGGTAAGTTAACAGGAGGGTTTGTGATGCGCAAATTACAATTATTGAAATTAGTAATGCGTAAGAGCATAAAGACATAAAGAACAGCTTCCCCCCTCTCTCTGTCAAGGTTTAATTACTGTTATTCTGAAACCACAAAAAGATCCAAATTTCAGATTATTCGTCCTCTATCACTATGATTAATAATGACTACAAAATTCTGACCTTATGCTTAGCTAATAATTTAAAAAGGTAATTAATGATGTTACAGAAGAATCTCAAAATGGTTTAATGTCTGGGTCAATATCACTATAAAGTGCCTTTGGTGTCGCGATCAAAGTCACCCAATCATCATGAACATATTATAAAATAATGAAATTAACTTCAGTGAATGCAAAAAGTGGTTAAAGGACACAACATTGAAATACTTTTTATATTTCCTTATTGTTCTTCACATATTCTTTAATAAAACTAGCAACTTTGATCATTTAATTTCCATTTTTATAATAATATTTAACATTTTGTTCATGTCCCTGACATTGCTTAAGAGACTGACTGATGCAATAAGTGACATTACCATCAGCATTCTATCTTTCTTTACTGGAGGTTGACACAACTACAGCAAGTACATTAAACTCCTGCACTCACACTAATCTAATTTTCATCATATTGTGTTTGTAGTTGGATGTTGTCAAGCTTAACATGTCCACCCTGTCATGGTGAAATATTAGATAATATAACAAGTTTTCAGAAATTGTAAATATGTTTGATAAACAGTATAGAGCCATCTTCACTGAATCGCTTTGCTAGCTGAAGGCCCACCGTGTGCTCATTACATACTAACATTAGCAAAAATTGTGCACCCAGTCATTGTCCATCCTGTCATCGATCTTTCCATTACAGGGTGGACATGTCAACAGTTTTTAAAACATTCTGGTAACTTTACACATATTACAACAGTTCTTATGCATATATAATATATAACAGTAAATGCTAGACCAGACCTGGGCATTTTAAGGCCCGTGGGCCACATCAGACCTACCCCTGTCCGGCCCTCAGGAGGCTTGTGTCAGAAAAGGAATTAATCCAAGAGTGTAGACCATGTACAGTAAGTGATACAAACGTGATACTTTTATTTTGAAGGCCCTCGAAGACTCTTTGCTAATTAGTGTCAACAATAATATAACACTCACTCACTCTGTTCTTAAACTGTATGTGTTTAGCTGAGGTTAGGCAGGTATTTGTGTGGTGAGGGGAAGCTGGAATAGACTGTTATTGTTAAAAGTGTAGTATGTTCCTGGTAAACGTTGTTGCGGATCAATTCTGACTCCTTAATTCAGGCCTTGTTTGGAAGCTGCTGCACAAAGGAAGGAGCTGTTATCAGTAGTGTTTCTGCAGGAAACTAGACTTAACTTTAGTGTTTATTGAGTCATTTTCTTAGGTGTCAATGCACATGTTGAGCCAGGCCTGGTTTTAGAACAAAATGGAAAGAGTAGATCTTAAACAGAGGATGATGCAGCTGTGACAGTGGCATATATTTCACATATTTTTGCTTATAGTTTAAACTTTAAACACTATGTGTTTTTATTGAGCGTGAGTTCACTGTGTTGGCCTGGCCTTCCACAAGAATCCCAGGTTCTAATGTGGCCCTTGGAGAAAAAATTTTGCCCACCCTTGGTCTATCAAGACAATTCGGAACATTCCCTTACAGTCAGTTGTTTTAATTACATAGAAAATGTTAAATATCATCTCAATAAAAAGGCCTGCTGATTATCACCAAAAAAGTCAATATTGCAATTCTACTACTAGCACAGGGGTGGGCAATTATTTTTCTCCAAGGGCCACATTAGAACCTGGGACTGTTGTGGAGGGCCGGACCAACACGGTCAACTCATGCTCAATAAAAACACATACAAGTTTAAACTATAAGCAAAAATATGTGAAATATATGCCACTGTCACAGCTGCATCATCCTCTGTTTTAGATCCACTCTTTTAATTTTGTTCTAAAACCAGGCCTGGCTCAACAAGTGTATTGAGGCCTGAGAAAATTACTAAAAAACACTTAAGTAGAAACACTAATGATAACAGCTCCTTCCTTTGTGCGGCAGCTTCCAAACAAGGCCTAAACCAAGGAATCAGAATTTATCCTCAAAACATTTACCAGGCACATAATACACTTTTAACAGTAAAAGTCTATTCCAGCTTCCCCTCAACACACACAAATACCTGTCTAACCTTTTCTGACTCAAGCCTCCTGAGGGCCAGACAGGGGTGGGTCGAGGGCCTGATGTGGCCCACAGGCCTTAAAATGCCAGGGAAGAAACTCTTGAAAATCTGCCTAGGACAAAGCACTCCAGGTTAGAGTCAGTCAGTTAAAATGACTTTGAGTCTTTTGCATTGTTTTACCACTATTACTTAAAAGGAAGTGGTACATATGTTTTTTGACAATATTGCAATGGCTATTTGTGAGCTATGTGTTTAACTGTGTTTTAACCTATGTGTTAACGGATGAAATCATTCTTTCTAATCAATAGTAGCTTCTAATAATTAATAGTTTCCATTAATGCTTTTGTCCACCCTGTCATGCCAAGGTCCACTCTGTCACATCATAGTCCACCCGGTCATCTTCAAGTTTTATGAGATAAACAAATTATTAAAAAAGTTTTTAAAAAATCTTTTGTGTAATTTCTTAATAAACAAATCAGGACCAAATAGTTTTGGCTGAAAATTTGACCAAATATATTTGCAGTCAGATTTTATATAGAAAAGAAGGTGCAACTAATGCATATTTTAACGGGAAACAAATATTTTGCAGTAATTTTGTCATTAAAGACTTTTCCCATTATCTAACACATATTGTTAAGAAAGGGACAAAATTAAAATGTGTGTTATATAATCCCTATGCAATGAAAATGTATTTTTTCTACTTTGGCTTTGTCCCTGACAGGGTGGACATATTTTGCGATTTGCTTGTACAAAATCTGCTTATAGTGAATATATAAAGAGGGCTGGACCTTGACCAGCATGCATGTCTAACAGCCTATGGTCTACTTAATAGAATGAATAAAGTTAAATGGAAAATCTTTGATCTTTTTTTTTTTTGAAAGTAGGAAATCTTTAAGGCACCTTATAATGATATTGACCCGTCTAGTAGATATTCATTCATTCATTTTCTACCGCTTATCCCATTTGTGGGGTCACGGGTGACTGGAGCCTATCCCAGCAGCTTTGGGCCTTGGGCGGGGTACACTCTGGACAGTGGCCTGTTCGTCGCAGGGCTGACACTTAGAGACGTACATTGACAGACAACCATTCACTCTCACTTTCATCCACTAGGGGCACTTTAGAGTCACCAATTCATCTATACATGCATGTCTTTGGGTGGTGGGAGGAAGCCGGAGTGCCCGGAGAGAACCCACGGTGACACGGGGAGGACATGCAGACTCCTCACAGAAATATCAGAGTTAGCCAATGATGTTTGGGTTGGCTACAATCAGCCAACGATGTTTTTTGGGTTGGCCGGAATACGAACTCACGACCTTCCTGCTGTGAAGCAGGAGCGCTAACCACTCTGCTACCGTGCACCCCTCTAGTAGATATATTATTGATAATATAAAACTTATTTTAGACCTGTTAGACTACTTGGATTTAGAACCAGAAGAAAGTTTTGTTCTTTTCCTTGATTTTCACAAAGCTTTTGACTCTTTAGAGCAGGGGACAACCTGTTGGGGCTACAGAGCCACTTCTTGCCAAAAACATAAAATTTACGTCTGTTGGGAGCTGCAAAAAATAGATATATTTCAGACCTTTGTCTGTGGAGGCTCTCAGTAATCCAGGAAATTTTCAAGAAAAGGTTTTCCGACAAGGCATCTGGACATAGCTTTGAGGTGAAGATGTTTCATCCCTCATCCAAGGGCAATTCTGGGATTGACAAAGTCCCAGTAAGCTGGATTCTCATGAGATTTGGGAGTTTTTAAACTCGTGCATATCCATCTTGTATTGTGCCAAGAAAAGTATTTGAGTCAAACCGTGGCCTTAGTGGTTTTTAAATATTTGACTGAAATAAATTAAAGTCTAGCCGAACCTCTGCGCTGCACATTTAATTAACCACCAAACCGATGTCTCAGGGAGCTGCAAAAGGGGTGCTTAAAAGCCGCATGCCAATGCCTGCTTTAGAGCATGGATTCTTATTTAAAACCCTTGACTTGTTTGGCTTTGGTTATCATTTTAAGAAATCAATTTACAATTATATGCCTTAGGTAATAGCTCTATTAAACTATTGAGCTAAGTTAATTAAGAATAGTTGCTTAAAAGGTATCACTATTGCTGGCAGGGAAACCTGTTTTAGCCAACTCACAAATGATACTACACTCTTCCTTAAAGATAAAACTCAAATAGATGCTATTATATTGCTGGATAAATTCTCTAAACTTCAGGTCTTAAACTTAACCTCTTGAAATGTGAATTATTTCCTAAATCTTAGTAGTGTTTCGTAGTGTTTCTGAAATTTCAGAAATCCCTGTGAAAAATTAAGTGAAATATCTTGGTGTTACTATTATCAAAGACAACGACAAATAAAATGAGTGAGTCCTCTTGTTTCCTTAATACAAAGAAAATTTAATATGAGGATCCAATGTGATTAAACTATTTTGGGTAGAGTCCTGCTCACTAAAGCAGAAGGCCTTTCTAGTCTCATCTATGCTAGATCTGTACTTGATGTTTCGAATGAGAGTAGTACTAAAGTGGACAAGATTTTATTTGATTTCATAAAAAGATTGAATGTGTTAGACTTCCAAACTCTACATTCATCTTTCATCTTTGCATCAAAAGATCCTTAATAAATCCATACTCCATGTGGAACTTAATTTCAACATATATATTTGAAGCACTGGGGGGGCTTAAAATTTCTATTAAGATCTAATTACAGTATTGAAAAATTTTCAGTAAAACTTTCTAACTTTCATAAACAGTTGCTCTTAAGTTGGTCATTGCTACATAGACACAATTTCTCATCTCATAAATACTAAATATTTGGAAACACAAAGACATTTGCTGTAAAACATGGGTTAACTGTGGTATTATTTTTGTGTCCCAGTTTTCTAACAAAGGCCATACAGACTCCTATGATGAATTTCTTGTGTGAAAAATTTTAGGTTGTCGTAGCCAAATTAAATTTCATACCACGATTTAGAATGAGATCCTAAGCAAAAAAAAGTCTATTGGGATGGTGCCCTGTCACACACAGGAAGGCGGCCATTTTGAATTAAACTTGTGACCAGCCAGATATTTAACCTTCCTGATGTTCTCTAATATGTTTTATCTGAAGGTCTTCAAACTCTGTCCTATCACCTACTAGAAGGCGGACATTTTTAATTGAACCATTAACCTGACTCTGCCGGATAGAACTGCTCCACAGAACATAGTCTATCTCGCAGTACCATCTGGGAAGGCTCCAGTTGAAAGCGTTTGCAAAAGGGAGGCGCCTTCTGTCAAAAACTTGATTGATTGGATGAAGCACCGACTACTATCCGCTTATCATGAGGTTTCTTTAGCCAATCATAGCAACGATATGACATGCCACTCTTTGCGCTTCTTTCAAAGAAGAAATACTCTCTACTTCTGATAAAACTGTTTCGATAGCAGCGTCAACGCTAACGTCTTTCGGCGTAGCCATGTGGAAAACAAAGAGGAGAAGAGAGCACTAGTTGCTTTCTTCAAATTAAAAACCCGCCTCTACCTGTTAGTGCTGCAACATCATTGGTCACAAGAGTCCGGTGAGTCCACAGTTCGCGACTCAAGCGGTTTGGTTGGCGCGATACAAGATGGATTTACAAGAGTTTTGTAAACTCCCAAATCTCGTGAGAATCCAGCTGTAGCGCAAGGTTAGATCACCATATGTCATGGTCTTTAAATTTTAGATATGTCCTCCTAGGGTTTCAAACTTAAAAACTTCAAATTCGGTCAATCTCATCTAGGAAAATATGTCTATAAAAGTAACCATTTGGGGTTACAACATGGTTACTTGCTTTAGAGACACATTTGACATCATGACTGTGAAGTTTCCGCCTTAAGGTACGAAATGGTGTCCTCCCAACTTTGACATACAGCTCAGGAGCTGTATTTTTCGGATAAAATAAATGTTCCCTCTTCATCCATTACGTCAGATGAACTCTTTTATATAGCCTTTTGAACCTACCCCTCATTATTGGTTTAGTGTCTGTAACCATAGTAACCCAAAGACCCATGGCATGTATACATAGCCGGTTCAAAATGATATTTTCCACAATACGCTTGTATTAATGGAAAATGTCTTACAGTCAAAGCCTCTTGAGGCCCGCCTGTTAGTGACCACTGACATAAGGGATAGAATGAACACATGAGATAGCGACAGATAAAGACAAGTAATTTTAATTCTACTCAGACGAGCCTGCAGCTTAGGGGCCACCTGGTGGCTAAGGGGCCCTATGCGTTTGCATAGTGCACATATAGCAAGAAACGGTTATGCTGGTTTCATTCTTGCAGCCCAGACTGCTGTATGCAGTGGTGTCATTCAGCTTTGACTCGGAGCTTACGAGCTGTATTTTTCCGATACGGTAAATGTTCCCTCTTCATCCATAACATCAGTTAATATCCCTAATGATTTGCCATTGCAGCGTGAACGGACCCTGAGGTGCACATCTTTGACAAATGCACAAAGTCGTTCTATTAATTCCTTTAACTCTATATCATTACAATTATGAATTGATCAGAAAAATTTTATAAAAAACTAAAATAAAAACTGCACAACCTTTCTGTATAAAAGCTAGACAGAAACTAACTTATAACTATCGGGTGTTGACCAAATCTCCTGCACATTGTTATTTTTTGTGATACTGCAGCCTGTGTGGAGCTGGAGGCAGGTGTGTGGGGTTCAGCACTGCTTTGGTTGTCACTGTCCCCCTCTGGTGTCTCCTCTGGTTTTTCCTCTGGTCTGGAAGAACAGACTAACTATTTTATAATAAAGTTATTATATTGTACTTTTATAGCAAATATCTTATTAATTAATATGTTTTATCAATCTATGATGTATTATAAATATATATTCTAATATTTGTATTATGTTAACACCATTTATTAGGTCTGCACATTCTTACAGCAAAAGTAGAAAATAGTTTTTGTTATACTCTTTACCAACCTGGCATAGAGGAAGCTACCGTCCAGTGTCAAATCGTTTATCTCGGACCGTCCTTCTTCTATAATGTGCTCTCTCCCATCTTAAACACAAACAAACTTAAAAAAATACACTGAATACAGACATAGACATAAATAAATATAAATAAATAAAGTTTTCAGCAGTCAGATAAACTAGTGTGCTGCGTATATAAAACATTTTATGATCTGGCAATAGGATAAACTAAATTAGGCTTTACCTTACTCTGCATCTGATCTGAATGTGCAAAAAAACATGCACATAATGCAACAATGGAGACCACAGACAAACTGTTGATAACCTTTAAAGCAATAAATAATTAGCCATATTATATCCACAAATATCCACAAGAAACCATCAAAATATGTTTATTTAGACTAAAACAAAAAATGTTAAGGAGACTGACCTTTGCTAACATTTAGTCTTAAAATATAAAAAACAGCCTGCTAAAACAAGTATGACTTTAGAAACTGTAGCCATCACAAATCACGTTATGTAGCTAAGCAATTAACAAAGTCACCAGTTATGTCTGTCACTGATCTTAATGAATTAAAACAGTAGATAAACATAATAGCCTACTAATAAAAACATTTACATGTTGTAATTTAAAACAAAGCTACTTACCTCTCCCTCATCAGCAGCATGGACAGTAGTTACTCCCTCTTTTGAGAAGTGTCTGAGCAGTCCTAATTTGAAAATTTCTCAATGCCTCACAAATAAACAATACCCTGGCTACTGCAGCAAATGTAGTCTGTAAAGTAAATCTCTCCTCTGAGGATGGAGGCCTTTGTAGACATTTCTGTTGCTCTGTGCTGCATACAGCATGGCTGGATATTGTCTCCTCTGTCTGGCCCGCACCAGACCCTTTATAAGCTTGCGGCAACCCTTTATAAGCTGTGATGCACCAAATTAACAGAACTCTGAAATAGAGTGCTTGGATAGTATCTAGAGATGCTCCGATCAGGATTTATGAGGCCGATCACCGATCACCGATCACTGAAATTGTGATCGGCCGATACCGATCACAGCCGATACCGATCATATTAAATGTGTATTTAAGGGCTAAATTAAGAATGCTATAAACAAAAATGAACCACTGAATTAACCCCTTACCATTCCAGCGGCCATCGTCACTTAGTAATTTCTCGGTTTTAGACAACCGCTTGGTACACATGCAGCACATCAATGGAAAGCTTAGATTCTTATCTTTTTAGTGATGTAAACCTTTTCTAGACACAACATCAACATTACGCACACTTAAAGCTTCTTTCGAAAAAAAACAAACAAATCGAAACCGAAACTTACTGGCGCTTCTCACCTCTGAAGTCTTCCTGCGGCTCAAACATACAAAACAATCCAACAAACACGGTCCTGTTCTGTTAGCAAGTGTTCAGAGAATCAAATACAGTAAAAATATCTACCTAACACATGTTATTGCATCCACAAATCCCCAAAGAGTGCAGTTTCGTCATTTTGATCGGAGTATTCTCTTATTTTATCGCTCCTAAGTGCCGCGCGCTTGTTTTGAAACTCGAACCACTCTGAGCGTTTGATTGACACATCAGGCGTTTTTTGGCAGGATCGATTAGGGGTGTAAACTGTTCTTTTATTTAATAATTTAGTAATTTTTTTTCAAGTAATGCCAGGTTTCCCAAAAACAAACATAGGTATAAACCATTAAAGAATCTCTGCCAATCCACAGGTAGCTCTCAACGTTGCAGGGCTTAAATAAGTGTAAATACATATTTCTCCTTTATTTAGTAAAGGTTTTCCAGTTTCTATGGATAAACGTTAAACAAATCTCGCTTGTTCTGCGCATGCGCATGATCGGTTTTTTCTGATCGGCCACTTTGCCGATCACCGATCACACTATTTATAGCCGTGATCGGCCGATCATGATCGGTGACCGATTGATCGGCGCACCTTTAATAGTATCAATACTTGCACACAAACTCAACAGTCCATGCTGATGATCAAATTTTGGAAGTTAGTACACACCCCAAATACACAATTACATGTACCAAAATACATTTTGGTTTTGCATAATACACAAAATTTAGGTTTGGGAGCCCAACAACCACACCATATTTGTTTGAAGTTGTTAGTGGGCATAATAATAGTGAGCGGGTCGTGGCTTCCTGTCAATCTGTAATTTTCTCTGATAAAATGGTAAAGACAAGCCACTGAGGTGATAATACACTCAACAGAGCAACACGTCAGACACTGCTATGTTATACCTACAAGAGGACACGACACATTTAACTAATGACGACATGATTTAGAGTTAGGCAACAGCCCTTTTTTTACGCTGCTGTGTGAATACCAATACTAAACCAAATTCACCCAATGAATACAATAGAACAAAATTTGGTCTGGACCCTGGTTTAGATTTAAGGTGTGAAAACCTGTCTCTGCCTTGCTCATTAATGTATTGGATTAAGTGTTATATGTAAAGACAAAAACTTTTTTGCAGTTTTATGAATAATTTCTAAGATTTATACTTAAATGACGTAGTGGTGAAAATTTATAGATAAGGCATTCCATGACAAAGGTCACAACAATCATTTGAGAATTACAGGTTTCATGTTTCTGTTTAGAAGAAAATGTATGTCTCATTACAGAAACAGTCCTCAGTCAAAACAACTTTGCAAGTCACTTTGATAGGACTTGGACAAGGCAAACTGAAAAGAATCCAGAGATGAATGAAATGTTTATCAGAAGGGTGGGGAATTTCCTGACCGTATTAGGTTTGACACAGTTTTTAGGAGCTAAATAATTCAAGTTCAACAACTCTGCTAGGATTAATGGTCTTACCCAAAGCGTCCACCAACTGGCCAACTCTGGAGAAGTATTTAGTAACCAGATCTTGGTTCTCAGCACTCAGAGCTCCTCCTGTCCCTGTGTTTCCATGAAGCAGCCAAAGGATGTCATCCTGCCAACGCTCTAGTTCCATGAGCCGGGCATGGGCCTCCAAAAGCCTCCTAGACTCCACCAGCCGCTCTGTCTCCAACACCATACTATGCACTGAAAGAAGAAGAAGGCGGCAAACTCAGATATACAAAACCTACTGAAACGGATCATAAAGGCCCATGGCTGCCATGGAAAACCCATAATTGGATCATTAAAGTTTGGGTATACAGATACTGAGAGGGCTATTTATAAAGCTTGTGTGCGCTTAAAATGAGGGCTGAAACTTGTGCGCACCACCTTCCACACCAAAGATGGGATCTATAACATTCCAACTAGACAAGAAACTGGTCTCACCCTGGTGTGTCTACATTCTGGAGAGCTGGCACAAAAGCAACCAACATGTCGACACAATCACTTAAAACACGTTTGAAAAAATGACTGTATGATGTGTTTTTCTGTGTTTTCTCTATCTAAAAACATGAATGGAATTCAGGCATAATCGTGTAAGAAAAAAAGGATGATTTTTTTTTTCATAATAAATAAATAAATATATTTTTTAATAAAAACTAAAGCAGATCATTGTGTGCACGTTCACCCAAATTTGTGCATGTTCACTAGAGTGCAGAGGCACTGGCTGTTCATCATGGTCCTGCTGTAGAGTGTGGTGTAAAGTGAAGCAGAGTCGATCCAGTCTAACTCCTGCAAAAGGGTTAATTTAGGGCTGTTCCATTTTTAAGAAGTGTTGTGTCAAATTGCGCCTCACTACGACTCTCCTCTCATTATGCATGGCATTCTGACACACCCCAAACCCACCTCGACAGCACACAGCACACAGCACAAGGCATCCAGCACTTTCATGTCTTGGTTTTTGGTAAAACCCACTCATCACTTGCTCATGTTAAGGCAAAATTTATTCAAGTGGATATTAGTTGGCATGCGCCATTTTTGGCTACTGGCGTGTGCACTGGATTAATAGAGATCTTACCCATTTGTTTCATAATGAGGGCCCTGGACTTTACAGCCCAAGAGGTGCCCAGCCTTAGAAGGGAAGCAGAAAGAAGAGCAACACCTCCACAAAACACTCCTTTGTTATTACAACGTGTTTACAATATTAGTTTTTATCTCTCCTAGGCTCATTGCTTATCACAAGTTGTTCCTCTGCCCCACTCTCTGTGGAAGTGGATACTGTTGCAGATGTTTGGCCCCTTGTTAGACGTCCTGGTGATGATTGGACCTTAGCTTGCTTGTCTGTGCTTCCCCCAAACCCTGCTCCTTTCACTCAGTAGGATGAACTGTTCCTCTCCTGCTGAAATTATTGTGAACTATATGAATTTTCATTCATGATAGATGATTTACTGAGGACAGGAGGTATTTTCTTGTACAGTCTGTTTGCGTATTTTCTGCTTATTTATTCTGTAAAGCCCTTTGAGGCAACCCCTGCTGTGATATTGGGCAATATAAATTCAATTCAAATTCCGGGGCCATCTGGTATTCGCTACATACATGCTCCATGCTGAGACAAACAAAAAATTATTTTGAGGTAACACTCCTTTAACAAACAGGATTTGATTTTGATTGATTGATCAGCAGATTGACTTGCAGAATTTGTTCTTTAAAAATTTTTTTGTTCTTTAACAAACCCGTCTAAGAGGGCTTAATTGAGGGAGAGTAATATTTAGAGAGTGGTCTCATCAACATTTCTAGAACTTTGTCCAGTTTGGCTCAAATTTTAATTATTTGATCAGTCCTCAACTCTAAAAATATTTAGATGGTAAAATGTGCAAACTGACAGGATAATTTTGTTGTGGATCAAACGGATAAAATTAAGCACCCAAATTTTCAATCTGACCCAGGGAAAAAAGTCTCTTGGACTCCTGACATTCTACATACCACTGTGTTGCCATGTCTCATGAAAAATACCATAGAGCAGCTATGCATCTTCGGACGGGCCTAAAATTTGACAGGGCCCTTAAACGGCCCTATCTTTGTTTTGTTGGCAGTAGTAATGTCACCTGCACTGGGCAAGAATGAAGAAATAAGAGTACAGTAGGCAAGCAATGTGTTTATGCTCAGTGACACAAACCAGAGTAAAGCCGCGGCAGGTTGCCAACAGCAGCAAGGAGCTGGCTGTGGTTCATGGACACCTCCTTCAGCATGTCCAGAGACTTGACGCCTTCTTTGTTATAGCTGGACTCCAGTCCTACCTTCTTCAAAATGGATGTCACCTTACTGAGTTCAGCCCGTGCATCAAAGAGTTGCTCAAGACCCCAGCCCACCCCCTCTATGTAGGACTGCACCATGGACTGAAAAAAGATCAAGACAAAAGATTGTTCTTTAGTGGTTAGATTTAGATGCAGGGTTTCAACCCTTACGATCTACTGATTTACTGAATTATTTATTTAACAACAAAATGATAACTAACAAGACAAATGACATTTAACTGATATTATCAAAACACAATCTAGCCTTTTCCAATTGTAATATTAGTTTTATAATATGTTTTTCTAAGACATGTGGAAACCCTGATATAATCCTATTACAAAACAGTGTTGTGTCATTACCTTGAGTCTAGTGTGTGTGGAGGTTGTTCTCTGACACTCCCTCTTCCTGTACTGACTTAGTCGCTCTAAATGCTCAGGCTGACAGAAAACTCCTGACGCCCACTTTAGGGCAGCACCACGGGCCAAACTCTGTGCCCTCTTCCCCTCAGGCCATCCTGCTGCCACTGGCATCAAGTCTGCTGTAAACATATTAAATGATACATTTAGTATGTTAATACTGTGTATTTTGGCTCTCAGAGTTGATGAGCAAAGGCTCTACATTTTAAGACTGCCAGACGGCTAGTGATTTTAAATGTGCAAGTATTTCATATTCACACAACTAAAACCTGCTAAAGCCTTTGGCCCAGGGTTGCTGTTGGCCAAATGGGTTCCCTAAGCAGAATTGTACTGTTGTGAAGGTTGTGATGTCCACAAGTATTTGGGGAAGAAATTATACAGGTGTTTATTTTGTATTATATTATGCATTTTAACACTCATTCAGTGAAACCATATGATTATTATTAATGAAACAATCATTAATGCCTCTTTGTTTTAATATAATGCATTTTAAGCCATTTTAAAGACTATTATTCCCTTAGGTCTGATTTTATTACCACAAAAATATTATCTGAATACTTATTTGTAAATGAATATTGGAAGTAGCAAAACGTTTGTAAGTTTGTAAGTGTGGTTACCATGGCTACAAGAACCATGATTGATTTTGTTTTATTAGTAGTAAAACCATGTCTAATTTTCGTGAGGGAACATGGGATATTAAGGCACCTTGGTGATGATGAAACTGCTTCCGACAGTACATCACAAAAAAAGAATCACAGGATAATGAACGAAAGTGAAAGTGTTGCACGGGCACGGGAATTCTTTTTCGTTTCTCGGCGCCGGACTGCTGATGCCTTTTCATACTTGTCCATTGTTTGTCATCATTTGCAAACATGTGGTGAGGGCACAGGGCGAGCGCGGATGCGGGAATGGCACGTCACGTGTGCGGTACTGCCTACTGCTTTTATAGATAGATAGATAGATAGATAGACTTTGACGCTACTATTGCATATCATCATTGTATATATTTAAGACCTCTTTGACATTTAATTAATAAATAAATAGCAATAGTATTTTTAAAAAATAAAATATATAACGGGAGAGGAATCTCAAACATACATGAGTCACAATATTCTGTAAACTATTTTATATTATTATAAATTTTATTACTATTTTGGATTAGGATTGTTCTGGGTAACAAATGGGTAAGGTCTATTTAAATGACTTGACAACTCAATTGAGCTTAACTGAATGAAGTGACTCAGCAAAAAGCAATAAGTTGTTAATTATATACATCAAGGAAACCAGTTTAAAGTGTGTGTGTGTGTGTGTGTGTGTGTGTGTGTGTATATATATATTATATATATATATATATATATATATATATATATATATATATATATATATATATATATATATATAATAAATTCATTGTTTTTTATTGTTTGATCACTTTGCTCAACAAGCAAACATATAGCCTTTGCTTCTATGTAAAGGTAGGAACAAAATATTCTTGGAGCAGCTGTGTGGGGCGCTGTTTCTTTTGCGATTGTTTCTGTTTTGATATTGTTTCTGTTTTGATATAGCTTAAATAAAGAAGCCATGTTTATAATGTTAAATATATTTTTAGTGGCCATTTGTGGGTGTTGGTGCAATGTTGTCAACAGACAGACAATGTGTATGTCATGTACTTACATGTATGCCATTACCTTCTGATTTGTCACAAGCATTACTCTGATCCACTCCTGACATTGAGATTCTCTTTTTAGTCTCTTGTCCACCTGGCAGATATCCTTTTCTACTGAGCGACAGCAATGAGGGTGTCCCGGGTGCAAATGCAGGAAAAAAATGGTGAACAAGCACAGTAATTAAAAACAAAGGACAAAAAGAAGGCAAAAACTGGAGGCACACTCTGTTCTACTGATGGCATCTAGATCACTCGCAGACACATCCTCTGCCTAGTGGCTGACAGGAAGGGGGAGGTGAGGGAGGGAATAATGCTGGAGGCTGGAAGGGAGGGTTCACAGGGGAAGGCAAAGGGAGGGTATGGAAAAACATGCGGCTTTCATGGACCTCCAGAAAACTTAAAAACGTAATGTAAAAATCATCATGTGACTTTGTGTTTACTACGCTTTCAGCAGATTACATGCTCTTCTTTGTCTAAATGAAAAATTGTGAACAGAACTAAATTACTTTGTTTAAACATTCTGTAACTTTATTTATAGGTCCCATATTATGCTAAATCGACTTTTCTGAGCTTTTAACCATGTTCTAACGTTGTTTCTACCTCAAACACATACCCAAAGTTGTGCTTTGTTTCATTTGCACATGTTTAAGTAATTTATTTAGTTTGAGCTACAGTCCTTTCAACAAGCTGTTTCACGCAATGACGTCAATATGTGAAGCAAACCACTCCTCTCCAGGAAGTGCTCCTCCACACTCCTCCAGCCCCTCTCTCCTGCTCTGTCAACAAGTGCCATGCTCTGCAACTCAGATGCACAGAGAAGCATCGCTGCTACTGTGTTAGCTTACTTACCGTCAGTACTTTTACTTTACTTTCAATACACTGCACAACAGCTACCTTAGGAGTCTCCAGATAGCATATTTTCTCAACTTCAGTAGGCATTGTACGGCCATTTCCAAATGTGCACCTATAAATAGAAGCAGTTAACACACGCTTGCCACGGGCTACACCATAGAAACATACACAATAAATAGTTTCTCATTTACCAAGTAGAAACGTCTTGTAGAAGCCTTCGAGGTCTTTGTGTTTGCTCATGTTCTTCGAACTCAGAGTCAGACTCTGGGTCTAAGAAATACGGCTCAGTTACTCTCAAAGCCATTGCTGAAAAAGTTATTACTATGATGTACCGTGTTTACTTCAGTCTGTTAGCTCGTGCAGCTCTAGCGTGACGTCATGAGTGGGCGGAGCCAACATAGGAGAGCTGAGCCTTAAAGTACAAGCGCCAAATCAGACCGTTCACTTTGGGCTCATGATGAGAGCTCATTCAAACCGCTTGTATAAGATAATTATTGTGTGTTTCATGTTGCAAAACGTGATATGGTAACCTAAATATATCCAAAATACACTGTATAATGTTCAAAATAGTATAATATAGGACCTTTAATGATTAATTTCTGTTTCTCTCTCAAAAAGAAAGGTCCTTTTCCGTATTACTTCACATGTTTCTGTTGGGTCATGCCTTAATGGAGCTGAGTGAAAACATTTAGCACAAGGGAAGCTGGAGTTTAGCGCGAGCTGTTTCCTCTTCTGGTCTCTGTTGAGGACACGGATCAATCCAAAACCACGTCTTGGATTGATTGATTGGTAGCTCATATTTGACATGAAAGTGTGTTATACATCTGTATTATTGCACTTACAAGCGTGAGAAAGGGTGAATTAGCAGCTACATAAGCAGAAGAGTGTGCAGATGAGCCATACCACTGGAGAGTTAAAAACCAGGACTGTATTTGGCTCTAACAGAACCGTGTGTGTTACAGTCACTCCAGCAGAGTGCAGTTGTTGGTTATAAAATCCCCATTTTATTATCTGTTTAAACACACTTCTCAGACTATTTGTTTTTTCTTTTTCTGTGGGGGTTTAGTAAATGTTTTGGAAAATATTAGTCACATTTTTTGGGGGGAAATAAATATATTATCCCTAGTGAATGAATGTGAGAGTGAATGGTTGTCTTTCAATGTTTGTCTCTAAGTGTCAGCCCTGCGAATAACTGGCCATTGTCCAGGGTGTACCCCGCCTAAGATCCAAAGCTGCTGGGATAGCCACCCACAACCCCAAACGGAATTAAGTGGTAGAAAATGAAATGATGACGAATTAATGAAATAAATATATATCCAAATATTTTTAGGTTTAACCAGATTTTTCTTATCCCTGGTTGTAGTAAATGGCTGCATATTACATAATTATTCTGTCAGAGCTCAAAAGCCTGACAGGAGCAGGACAAAGAGCGTGTCATGGTTTGCTGCAGTTTTTTTTCATGTTTCCCTGTCTCTCCCCCTCCCTTGTCTGTCTCTGAGTGTTTCCACCTACCTGGGCGTGGCAACCCCTCGCTGCAAAAACCTTACAAGAGGATCAGTTTCCCTGCCATTCCTTGCCAGTTTGTTTGTACTGCTATACAGTCAGTAACAGTTTTGGCCCTTTTGTCATATTTTGTGGTCTTTTGCTGAAACCTTTTTGTGTCTCCAGATCCAGCCTGCCCGTCTGCTTGCCTGCCCATTTTGGCAGCTTGTCTGCTTGCCTGCCTGCCTACTCACCTGCCTCTCGTCTGGTCTGATCACCGAGCCACTCGGAGTCACCATTTCAGCTGCCTCTCTGTAATAAACTTGAAATTACTACTTACCTGGTTACCTGTGTCCTGCTTTTGGGTACACTAGCAAACTGTGACTGTTGTTTTCAATGATTTTTCAGTTGTTTCAGGCTGACGTTGAGGTATTGTTCTAGTATCAGTATCATGATACTCAAGCAAAGTATCAAACCAAACTCCAAATGTTAGTATTGTGACAACCCCACTATTTGGGAGAGGCTCCTTGCCTCAAGAGAAAAACAAACCAAATATTTTATTATGGTTTCTGGGGATTCATTAATCTTTTCAGTGAAAATGGAAATTGAATGATTAATGGCACTGAACCCACTTTTGCTTTAAAGATAATAAAGGATTTAAAATTGACCAAATGCATTACTTTAAACCCATTTCTTGATTTTTTTGTTTAGACTGCCACTCACCCCTAGGGACCTTTCCTGCTTTCTTTTTTTACAAAAAAGGGAAACCTGACCAATTTTTAAATACTCCTAGCCAAACAAGCATGTCTAACTATGGATGAACATGGCGTACATGTTTCATCTAATTAAATCACATTTACTGCTAAAAATACACTATATCGGCAGCTATTAAATTTCCTGGGACATCATACGACAAGTTGGTGCCGACCCATGGGAGCACTCCTTTTTCAAGGACGTGATTTGTTGCGAGCATTGATTGGCCAAGATTTTCCGGTCCTGGGTAGAGGTTCTCATCTTTTACAATCCCTTATAATGAACATAGCATCATGAAGCCAGTTTCTTTCTTTCTTTTTTTTAATTCCACAAATAATTGGTTTTACAATTTACAAATTTTCCACAGACCCCTTCATCTCATCCTCATGCATTAAAAATGTTTATTGCCATTTATACTCCCATTTTTACTCCTATTTTGAAGTTTTCAACCAAAATTATTCAGACCTGTTTCATAGAAATTAATGTAAACAACTTCAATTTGTATACCTTTAAACATAGGTTAATTTAATTCAAATTACATTTTAATTTTCAAGTAACAAATATTAAACCTTTTAAAAAATGAGCAGTAACTTGACTGGAACAGTCCAAATGAACCCAAGAACCCAATATTTTTATAACCTGTTTGACGTATACCTAATTAGTTCAACTTTAACTCAATAGACAATTGCTCCTTATTTAAATTATTTTCAGAAAACTGAACAACAGAATGGTGTTACTAATTGAGGCTTATTATAAATATCTGCTTTTGGCTTTATCATAGTCTCATCACACATAAGTTAATTCACTAATCACTCACATCAATAACTCACTAAAGTGAAAAGGGTGAGCCTGTCTCTCACAGCACAATTTCTGTATTTTTGGAAGGATGGATGACCGACTCTAAGATTATCCACTTGTAAACGAGTCCCTTACTCTTCATTGCAGTTAAGGTGGAAAATAATGCTTCTCAGAGATAGGTTGTAGTAAAGGGGCGCTATATCTGCTACAAGTTCGGGATGCTCATATGAGAGGGAGGGCCAAAGGTTTGCATGACTCACCTGTTGGAATCTGGCCTTCAGTCCTAAACCTAATGTAAATGAGTGTTACTGGTTCAGAATGTTTGGTTTATTGGCATAGTGGGTCCTATTCGTAGTTATGCACTTTTGAAATGATTTGCCATAACCTGATTTAATAATTGCAATTTGTTTTGTGGACCTCAATATGGTCTAGATGACCCTAATAGAAATATAATTTTAATGTTTGGTACAATGGTATTGTACACAATATACTTGATGCAAAAATAAATAATGTGCTATCTTGCTTCTTCAGTCAGTAAGCCATAAGCCTGCACTAACTTTTCTACTGGCAAAAATCTGTCAAGGCCATAGCAATCCACCTGGAAAAATACTGATAGCACTTGTGTTGGCCAATACACTGTGCCTTTGCATGTGTCCTGAAAACTTACATAAGGCCATCATCCTCATGTTGTCATCACCTTGAGCCACAAAACACCAGCATTGCCTCCACCCAGTGGAGCAATGGGACAAAAAGGAAGTCTAATTCTAGACCACTTCCGGTATGACATTCCAGACCTGATCAGTCTTCCTGCCCGATTCTTTTAGGATTCAACTATGCATACAGAAGATCCAAGCAGCCACACTTAAACATTCTTTTCCAAGCAAATGTAAACACAAAGCCAAAAGGCCTGTTGCTGGAAGTTGGGTGAACAAACTTAGAGTTGCAGAGTAAGTTTTGAGTTGATAAAACCAAACAAATCAAACCGGGTAACTTTGGGTTCATCTTTTGCACAACAATGGTTATCAACTTTCTCTCTCAACTAAGGTTTAAACACTTAGCCACCCTTGATCACTTGGTATGCCGGTGCAGAGAACAACCAAAAAATGAGAAAAGAGAAAAGCAGTAATTTTAATTGGCTCACTCTGAGGATAAGACCAACATAAAAAGTTACAGCCTCTAAATATTATTTTCATACTTTATTTTTCCAGGAAATCCCACTGAGATTACAAATTTCTTTTGCAGGGAATTCCTGGCCCCATGGGGGGAGGGGGGCTATTGTACATGTCTTTGGTGGTAGGGGAAACACAGGGAGAACATGCAAACTCCACACAGAGAGGCCCTGCCCTAGCCGGGGATCAAACCCTGTGAGGCAGGAATGCTAACCAATGTTGCCTCCCACGTTCCTTAAAACTATGAAAAAAACAAAGAAAATTCTCAATAACCATTTATGCTTTTTTGTATTACCCTAAGATTTGACCCATATTAAAAAATGTTGTGGCAGGGCTAGGCAGAGCATTGACGATGTAAGACATGCCTATAGCTGCTCCACAGGAATAAGACTTTTAAACTACCTTTTGCACAGCTTTGTCATTTATTTGGACATTTGGGGGTCACTGTTGCTCCAATTGATCCATAAGCATGGCTTTTGTTGTGAATGATAAAGGTAACCCGAGGGAAATCTGAATGTAGCAGCAAGCTAGAGCCAGATGCTAACGACTCGCTCCTCCAAGCCGTTAATAGTTGGTAGGACAGGATGTTTAACATTTATGCCCAGTGGTTTAGTCTACATTGTTGTAGTAGGTATACTGTGACATCAACAAACATCTACGGCCCCGTCCTTCATGACAGCCCTCATACATTACTCTCACTAACACATAGGCCTACAGAGATGCCCGCAATTGAAAGCACATACAAAATACAAAATGAGACAAGAATGAAAAGAAAACAGCCAAGTAAAAGTAAAAATAGTAATTTACATTTGTTCAGATATTTTATGGAAAAAATGTGTTAAGTAACTTTAGAATTATTAGAATTAGATTAGAATTAAATATTAATCTACAATTTCAGACAACAGCAATGATGTACAAATAAATGAAGGCACAAGAAACACAATTTTAAACCTTACATTAACATAAAGCTTTTGAAGCCAAAAATGTAAGTATAGTGCTTGAAGGTCCTATATTATGCTAAATCGACTTTTCTGAGCTTTTAACCTTGTTCTACTGTTGTTTCTACCTCAAACACATAGACATAAACACAAAGTTGTGTTTTGTTTCAATCGCGCATCTTATAGTAATTAAATATGTTGAGGTATAGTCCTTTCCAAGAGCTGTACCTAGTGTTGACGTCAAAAATAGGGCAAACCACTCCTTCCCACTCCTGCCCCCTCCTACACTGTCGCTACAAGTGCGCTGACTCTCTGTCGAGTAGCTCCTTTGTTCAACTCAGAAGTGACAGAGAAGCTTGCTACTTTGCCAGCAGTTGACACAGGCAATGATTCGGGCTACACCATAGAAACATACACAATAAATAGTTTCTCATTTACCAAGCAGAAACATCTTGGAGAAGCCTTCGAGGTCTTTGTGGTTGCTCATGTACTTCAAACTCAGAGTCACACTCTGGGTCAAAGATATACGGCTGAGTTACATGCAATGCCACTGTTACAAAAGTTATTAATACAATGTACAGTGTTTACTCCAGTCTCTTTGCATCGGCAGCACGGGCAGCACTAGCTTCACGTCATGACATGGGCGATGCCTACAAGGGAGAGCCAGCCTTAAAGAGACAGGCGCCCGTTTGCTTTTGAGTCATGGTGGGAGCTCAACAAACAACATAAGATAATTATTTTATGTTTCATGTTGCAAAACATAAAATTGTAACGTAAATGTATCCACAGTACACTGTGTAATATACAATAGTTTAATGTAGAACCTTTAACCATAAGCAAAAAAACAGTTTAAAAAAAAAAAAATCTACCTCCATTTGGTCAGTTGGCTGTTGTTAATGTCAAGCCCTTGTTATGCTGTTATGTCTTTTAAGACCCTCTAGTAGGCCTAGCTTGACTTTGTCAGTGCCTACTTTGTACATTTAAGCTTGTTAGCACTTACCAGGAGACGCCATTGAGGGAGATGCACAGACATCAGGCTCATTTTCGCACATTAATGTGGTCGTTTCAGCAGTTTTCTCGGACATAGCATGAGGCCTATGAAAACACTCAAAGTGTTGCTTGTTTCCTTTTCATTTTACCCGTTTTACACAGTTTGACAACCTTTTTTTCTCTGGTCAGGAAGTGCTCCACTGTTTCTACGTGCTTCACAGTGGAAAGTGGAAGGGAGGACCTTCCACTTTGCATGACCTGGGACGAGGGGGGTGGGTGGTAGTTGGCAGACGCAGAATCGGACAGCGTGCACCAGCAAGTGGCAGCGAGTACTGCTTTTGACATACATAGTTATGCATCAGTGTGTATTTTGTACTGGTTATACAGAAATCCGGCTGCTTTCCTAGAGGGCAAATGGCGTATACCTGCATATGACGTAGACTACACCTCGGTATATGCCCCCAATTACAATGATGAAGCCTTTTTTAAACACCTATTTTCTTCACTTTCTGACATAACATTGCATCATGGTATTAGGTAGCGACTTTAACTATTTGCTTGATCCACTTCTTGACTGTTCTTCGCCAAACCCCTCTGTACCTTCACGATCCGCTAATGTGATCCGATCCTTCATTAAAGAATTTACCATATTGGACACATGGTGTTTTCTCAACCCCTCTAAGTGGGAATATTTGTTCTTCTCCCCATTACATCATACATTTACGCGTATTGACCTTTTCCTAATTGACAACAGACTGTTATTGTCCCTGCCTGCTTTTAAATATTACACCATTGTCTTGTCAGATCATATCCCAGTCTCAATGAGCATAAATTTTGGAGTGCAGCAACTCAAGTGTCAACCCTGGGAACTATACCCGGTTACTCTCAAGTGAAAACTTTGTTTCAGAGCACATTGATTAACAGAACGTCTGAAGTGTCGGCTTCACTGCTTTGGGAAACCCTGAAGGCATTTATTAGGGGGGAGATTGTATCTTACATAAAAAATCAGGACAAATTAAGGAAATGGTCTACCTTAACGCAACGCATTTTCTAAGCTGGATAATATATATGCTGCTTCAGCTTCTCCTGATATATATAGATGTAGTAGGCTGAATGGGAGTCTATTTTGGTGGGATGGGGATATCCGCTAGCCGAGTGCATGCGTGATGACGCACTTCCCTTTGCCTCTCTGTGTCAGAGCATGTCGCTTGAAGGCCACGTGCGGACGCCAAATTCTATTTCTATTCTATTCTATTCTATTTTAAACCATTGTAGTGTGGATGCTTCTTACCCGCTGTGGACGGTTCTAAACAACAGTGTAACAGATGTGAATATTTTAACAAAGGTATTTACATCTGACAATTATTCCAACTTGTAGATGGTTTGATGGGCAACTAATGTGATGTGTGTATAATTTCAGGACAACGTTAACTGCAATTTTAACTTGTCACTGTTTTTATCCCACTAACTTCTTGTTTTATTTATGTCCATGATCAATGTAAATTGGGCCTTTAACTATTTTAAGGTCAGCGTATCACTTTATCAGGATTGTGCAATGGTTAATTACACCACAGTAGTGCTGTGTAGACTTTGTTGGGTTGTTGTGTTTTGCTATGTAGTGTGTTTTATTATGAGCAATATTGTGGTTGTACAGTTTTAAACAGCATTGTTGTTAAATCTATATATGACCATTGCTAATCTTCTGCACTGTTAAAGTGCCTAATAAAATTGAATAAATTTACTTAAACTTACTATCAGCCTTGGTCAGTTTATTCTGAACCCTGTAATATATAGGCCTGGTATTGCAATACTAATTGCTACATAGAGATAGTTTTGTGTGTGTGCTCATGACCCACAAACTACTGAACTCCTGCTCCAATCTAGGACTAATTTTTTATAAACATTGTGATAAGGCCGGCAACTCAGCCTTTAAAGATTTTTATGCCTCTTTATTTACACCTGAATGCGCACCCTCACTGACTAATCTTAGCCGCTTTTTGCTAATCTACAGATCCCGACTCTCAGAAACCGCGGCCAGCCTAGATAAACCAATCACCATTGTGGAGCTGAGCACAGCATTGCAATCAGTTCAAGGAGGCAAGTGTCCGGGCCATGATGGGTATCGCTCCAAATTTTATAAGAAATTTAGTCACAAACTACTGCCGCTGATATTGGTGATGTATGATAAGGCTTTTGCCTGTGCACAATTGCCACAAACTCTCAACCAAGCATCAATTTCTCTCCTTTTGAAGAAAAATAAAGACCCCCTGTCTTGTTCCTCGTACCGTCCCATAAGTCTTCTTAATGTTGACTTTAAATTGTTATCCAAAGTACTGGCACTGCATCTTGAAACAGTCTTACTGGCTATAATTGCTCCAGACCAGATGGGGTTAATTCATAATACACTCTTTTTCTAACCTCAGTAAAAGTCAAGAAGCTGTCATTTCTTTCAATGCCAAAAAGGATTTTGACTGTGTGGAGTGAGTTTACTTGTTTCATACTATTGGGAAGTTTGGTTTTGGTGAAACATTTTTGTTCTGGATTAAATTACTCTACACTAACCCACAAGCCTCAGTCAGAACCAACAACGTCCAGTCACAATTCTTTGGTCTCAGCTGCTCAACAAGACAGGGGTATCCACTGAGCTCACTACTATTTGCATAGGAAGATTGGAAATGTTGGTTGATGCTCAATCTGTCTATTAACTGTGTTAAAATGAATATTCTTCCCCATATTATATTTATTTGAAGGTGTCCCAGTTTTTCTGCCCCAGTCCTTCTTTACTAAATTGGATAGTCTCTTCACAGAGTTTATCTGGAATAAAAAAATACCAAGACTCTGTAGACAATACCTACAGAGGCCCAAATGGCTTCGAGGCATGGCAATACCAAACTTTAGATATTTTTACTGAGCAAGTAACATCAGGGTTTTGAAATATTAGCTACAGTGCGTTAACCAGGATCCACAAACAATCATCTACCTCTCTCTATACGACTAATAAAATAGTTAAGTCCTTCCTTAAGAACTGGATTCAGTTTAGACGCCACTTTGACCTGCAAGGTTTCTCTCTGCGTGCTCCTGTGGGCTACTGTTCCTGAGGCACTGTGGTTTTTTTTTTCCTGTTTCTTTTGAGGGCACATCATTTGCTTTTGTGTAAATCATATGTTAATTTCTTTATTTTTATGTATTTTTATTTCCTGTGTGTTTCGGGTTTTATTTTTCTGTTATATTGGGTTTTTTTTTTTTAAAGGTCCTCTATTATACTTTTTTGAACATTATACAGTGTATTTTGGATACATTTAGGTTACCATATCACGTTTTGCAACATGAAACACACAATAATAATCTTATACAAGCGGTTTGGATGAGCTCTCATCATGAGTCCAAAGTGAACGGTCTGATTTGGCGCTGTCACTTTAAGGCTCAGCTCTCCTGTGTTGAACCGCCCACTCATGACGTCACGCTAGAGCAGCTGCCGCTGGAAACAGACTGAAGTAAACACGGTACATCGTATTAATAACTTTTTCAGCAATGGCTTTGAGAGTAACTGAGCCGTATATCTTCGACCCAGAGTCTGACTCTGAGTTCGAAGACACACACAAAGACCTCAAAGGCCTCTACAAGACGTTTCTGCTTGGTAAATGAGAAACTATTTATTGTGTATGTTTCTATGGTGTAGCCCGTAGCATAGCGCGTGTTAACTGCTTCTGTTTATAGGTGCACGTGTGGAAATGGCTGTACAATGCCTACTGAAGTTGAGAATGTATGCTGCCTGGAGACTCCTGAGGTAGCTGTTGTGCAGTGTATTGAAAGAACTATAATAAGCCTAGCAATATGTAGAGCTATGTTGCTGACGGTAAGTAAGCTAACACAGTAGCAGCGATGCTTCTCTGTGCATCTGAGCTGCAGAGCACGGCACTTGTTGACAGTGCAGGAGAGAGGGGCTGGAGGAGTGTGGAGGAGCACTTCCTGGAGATGAGTGGTTTATTTTACACATTGACGTCATTGCGTGAAACAGCTCGTTGAAAGGAGTGTAGCTCAAACTAAATAAATTACTCAAACATGCGCGAATGAAACAAAACACAACTTTGGGTATGTATTTGAGGTAGAAACAACGTTAGAACATGGTTAAAAGCTCAGAAAAGTCGATTTAGCATAATATGGGACCTTTAATTGTTATTAATTTTGTCACTGATTACCCTTGTACTCAGGGCAGTGGGGGATGTTCCTAAATGTTAATACCATACTCTTTTCATCTCACTTTTTGGAAAATCTTTTTAAAAAAAGGACTATGTGCAATTTCACTGCTTTATATATACACTTGTGCTTTATTGTACATGTTATGACCCCAGGGTCTGTGGTCATTCAGAATGGAACATTGTCCTCTCGTCGACTCCAGAAAATAGAAGAAGATAAAAAGAAGATTAAAGAATGTTAAGGAATTGTTTTATCCTACCTAAATATTAATGTTTTAACCATGTGTTTGGTACACCAGCTATGCCACATCCTCCCTTGAGTTATAGCAGGAAGGATGTGAGTTTCCTGGTGGCCCTAAGGAAATGACTTTGTGCAGCCACAAAGTCATTTCCTGTAAAGGTCTATATAAGCTGAACATTTTTTCTGTATTTTCAGAGAGCAACTCTCAACTCAGACTCGAGATTTGGTCTCCAATATTGTACTATAAAATACGTGAACCAATCCCTGCCGGTTCTGCCGCAATAGGGGTACCACATAGTGTGTACAATATTTTAGATTGTATGTGATTGTACTATATAATAGGTGAACCAATTCCTGCTGGTACAGCCACAAAGATATACCACGTAGTGTGTACAGCATAAGTTAAGTATGTGCCTTGTACTATATAATAGGTGAACCAATTCCTGTTGGTACAGCCATGAAAGGAATACCACCTAGTGTGTACAGCATACTGCTTATGTGCTTTGTACTATAAAATACGTGAATCAATATCTGTTGGTACAGCCACAAAAGGAATACCACCTAGAGTGTACAGCATACAGCTTATGTGCCTTGTACTATAAAATACATGAACTAATAACTGTTGGTACAGCCACGAAAGATATACCACGTAGTGTGTACAGCATAAGCCAGGTTTAAACTGTATTATTAAATCCTGTACTCGTTCTAATTAGTAGAACGACAAGGAGAGTGTGATTTTGTAAACCTCTTGTGTATTACTGAATATAAATAAAACTGTTTGACAGCGTCTTGCTGTAACCAACCAAAACACAGCCTATTGGACTTCTTTTAGATTTATCCATCCAAGGATTAGGATTAGTAGTCAGAATACATTAGCATAGCTCTGGACTCAGATCTGGGGAACTAACTAAGGGCATAGTCAGTTAGTAAAGTGAAGAAGTGGAACAACCTAGCACCCCAGGACCACGACATGGCACCCGAACAGGGACAGTTCTAAAAACTAATCACGAGTAGAGGAAACTAGTGACAGTATAATGGTAAAAATTAGAACTGTAATCTGACAAAGCTAAATCCTTAAACATACCTCATAACTAAATAAAAGAGGGAGAACGTTCTGAAAAGAACAAAGGTACCCATAAACTTGTGAGAAACCTCCTAGAGAAAGGTGAGAGGGTCACAAACTCAGAACACAAACTTAGAGGTCTATAACCGGCGTAGAAATCTAAGGGAGCACCTGACCCACTCAAAATAAGCCATCTCTTAGATAGTCAGAAGAAAACAAAGTATTTTGAATAAAAACTAAAGAGTTTCTAAAAGACAAAACAAACCTTGAAGGGATATGGTTCAGTGAAAATAGCAAACAAATAAAGCTACCTGGAACTCACCCCTAGCAAACCTTGATTTTAATAAATAAAAATTCATCTTTGGTGAAAAAAGTGCACAAAATAAAACCCTGAGTATCCACTTGTAGGAACACAGGAAGTAGCTGAAGTGAACAAAATCAAGTAAAAAGCTAAAACAGAGAAATAAACTCTTGTTGAAATGGCACAAGGGATGGAAGAACTAGAGCGATAAGCCATAAGAGCAAGATACACAGAACAATGCGACAGACAGACAGCAGCTGTAGAAAGAAATGGAGGACTTGGGGAGACGCTTGGATAAGCTTGATAACAGGAGAACCTGGTGCCTCAGAGGCACAGGAAGTGGTGATGGCTTGCTACCACCCAAATGGGGCAGGAAGAGTTGAGCAGATGACAGAACAGTTTGCATACCTAAAACACATACACAACAATGCACTAGCTCACTCCACAGCTTTGGATGTGGCTTGTATAACTTTAATGAGAGAGCTGCAATGAGAAGCATGTGCTCCATATTAAATAATGTACCGCAAGAGCAAACAATGTGGAGCCTGGTGAAGGACCTAGAAGCAGCACAAAGACTCATACAAGTCTACAGAGAAATGCAGGTGTAGAGGCAGGAAGACCAAGGTTTCCCAGACCCTCCTAGAAATCCTCCCCCACCCCCTCCGCTTTCAAACAGCAGTAATGAATTTGATGTTCCCCCTAGAGAAGCCCTAGAAGACATCGTTGAGGGATCAGGCTGTAGAGTTTTCCTAGTGGAAGGTAACAGACCATCCCGGGCTTTAAATGGGCCCATAGTAACGGTAAGAGCAGACCTCAGTGGAGGACAACAGGTAGATCTCACCAATATAGGTTAACTATTGGGGAGGAGACAGGTTCGAAGCAGCCAGGGAAAATATGGATCAAAATGCAGGGATTTGGATAATTGAGCCCCGAACTAAAAAAAACTACAAATCACTCTGGATCCTGGCCGCTCCAGGCCCACCTAAAAAATGGCCCTGGACCAAATTAACCCGTCAGTTAGTAAAACAGGCTAATGAGAAACCTACAAAAACACTGACAATAGATCTTACAGACTTACCTGAAAACTTTCCTCTAAATGCTACTGAAGTAGCCAACCGTGTAATGGCAGGATAACCCGTCAAAGGGCTAAAAGGCTTACACGTCCAGATTCTAGTCCCCACCCGAGAGCTCACGCTTCACTGTAGAGAATACTTATGTGAGAAGCTCAAGGCAGGAAGAGGAGGTATGCAGCAGGTAGATATGGAAGAAGAAAACCCACAAGAGGAGGGAGAATTTATAACTATACCCAGAAATAAAAGCAGTAATAAAATAAAAGCTCCCCCCATGTCTCCCTCCAGTAAGGCAAACGGGAGAATACACCCACACCCCTTTGGTGGATTTCTTGGACTTCCCACCATATACTGAGGCCTCCGCGCAGCATATCCCAGGCTACATAGCAGACGCCGAGGAACGCTGGGCCACTAGGCACGCTCCCACTTCATGTGAGGTGCTCCAGGAACCGGGTTACACTCGCCCCTGGAAGTGCAGCTATCTGAGAGACGGATATGATTATTTTAGAGAAGGGTGTAGACAAAGAGATGATAGTGTAGAAAGAGCCCACAGGGAGGGGCGATTTGGCCCAGGGATGGAAAGAGAAGGAAGTCTAAATGAGTTGACTCTAGAACAAAGAAGGAGAGAGCTCAAAATCTGGGATAGAGTAAAGGAGGCCAGAGAGAGCAAGCGCCCACGAGACACAAACCAGGGAAAGGCCCCAGGCCCCCCAAAGGAGGGACAAATGGAAAAAGCACACAACCCAAGAATAGCGAGAGTAGACAGGCCGGCCACTCGGTCCCAGGGACCAGCAGTCCCGCCATAAGGGAACCAAAACAGACAACTAGATATCCAAAATATCCCAGAAAACCAGGGGCCCCACCATTTCCTTACAAAAGCAGGGAAGAATTCTCCAAAATGACAGCAGCACAAAAGGACGAGCTAAAACAACAACAGGAGGCTTGGAAAAAGAAGTGGGCCTTGTAGAGTTAATAAAACAAAAAGCAAAATACAAAGAAGGAAAATGGGAGGTAAAGTTAGGGGACAATGAATATATAATAGACACGGGGAGCAACATAACCGTTCATAAAACAGGAAGCCCAACAGGAAACTATGTGCAGGTGCAAACTGCATTTGGAGCAGCACAACTACAGCAGGAAGTAATCAACCACAACCTCCCTGGGCTGCTAGGCAACGAGGTCTTACGATGCCATTTTATGCTCACATATGATATAAAAGAACAGATTGAAGAATTATGCTCTAAATCTAACCTCACAGACAAAAATAGGCTCAAAGAAATACTAAAATTAGCCAATCCAGCGCGCTTTAAGAATGAAGTTTGACACGTAAAAGGAAAACAACACACTGTTAGAGGAGGAATTTCTGAGCCTCAATATCCTATCAAGAAAGAAGCTCTCTCTGAATTAATGAAAACTATGTCCGAGTTAGAGCAATTAGGGGTAATCCAAAAAGAAAATAATCCACCAACACAGATGCCCATTCAAGCAGTCCCAAAGAAGGACGGAACATATAGGCCAGTCCACAATTTAAAAGGACTAAATAGAATTACAGTGAAAGATCAGCGACAAATAATAAACCCACAAAACTCACTGCGAAACCTAAAAATAGGAAAATACAAAACATGTCTTGACCTCGCAAATGGCTTCTGGCATCCCAACTGAAGACAGGCTTCAGGTTGGGTAACCAGGGATATGTTTGGCAAAGACTGCCCCAAGGTTACTGTAACTCTCCCAACGCCTTCCAGGAAATTATGGAAGAAGTTCTCGACGGGCTTCCAGTTCTAGTGTATATTGATGATATATATTTTGCAACAGATTCTGAGGAAGAAATGTATGTATTGTTAAAATCTGTTATAACCAGACTCACAGAAGCAGGCCTAAAAATAGGACTCAAGAAGTGTGAAATAGGGCAAGAAGTTGTTAAGTATTTGGGTTTTAGTATCACGGGGGAAAATCGTAAGGTACCTGATGATTATTGGGACACAATAAGAAACCCTACTAAGGCCTCAGAGTTAGAATCCTCTCTTGGGAAACTGACTTATGTATCCAATCACATACCCAAATACTCGGAACTGGCAAAGCCTTTTCACTCAATGAAACAAGGCCTGAGAAAATGTGAATTAGTAAATGAGAAAAGGAAGATCAATATGACTGATTTCGATCTGACAAAGGAACAGCAGGAGGCCTTACATTTCTGTCAAAATGTAAAAATACTGCCCAGGAACTAAGGCTTAGGGATTCTGACAGTTCCATAACTATTAGAACAGAAGTCACCCCGACAGGAGGTACATCTTTCCTCTACAATGGAATTGAAAAGCAACCCTTCATGATTCTTAGCTTGACGTTCACTCCCACAGAAATGAGGTATGGATGGGAAGAAAGGGAGTTAACTGCCCTTTTTCATGCATACAAATCAATTATACGATATGAAGGAAGCGTCCACACCATAGTAGTAACTACTTCATCCCTCTTTAAGGGGTTATCTAAGCACACCCTAGAGGGGGCCAAGGCTCAGGTTACTAGGTGGGAAAAATGGGAACTAATGCTAAGTGATCCAAATTGGGAATTTTGGAGACCACAGGAAGGCCTTAAATTAAAACCAATCCCGGAGCAAGTACAGAGAGAGACCAAACCATATAGTGTCAAAATATACACCGATGGCTCTAAAACAAAGAAGGATCAAAAAGCAACATGGAGATTTATAGTTTTCAGAGATAAGAAGAAAGTATACAGCCTGAAAGGAGAAACTGAAGGGTCAGCCCAGTCCGCAAAACTAACAGCAGTGGTACAAGCATTACCATTACAAGTACTAAAACAAAGACACGACAGGCACGAATAATAATGGACAGCATGTATGTATTTAATGGGATCAATGAGGACTTACAAATATGGGAACAGATTAATTTTCAAAACCATAAAGGCAAAGAATTAATGCATGCAGACCTTTGGATAATAGTGCAACAAAATCTGAAAGGCAAAGACATTAAAGTAGATCACATCCGCAGCCACACAAGAGCAGAAACACAGGATGCTAGGCGCAATGATGAAGTTTTGTGTCCAGAAACCAAATAGCATATCTACCAGAGCAACGGAAAGATCAAAAAGGAAGATATTGTGTACCAGAAAAGGAGGCTGAACGTTTTGTCTTATCTCTACACACAAGTCTTGGTCACATAGGTCTCAAAAGAATGACTGTTTATGTTAAAACCAACAACATCACAGTCCCAAAATTAAGAAAAAACTTTCAAAAGGTCAAAAGGAACTGTGAGTTATGTGCAGAAAAGAAAGGAACTAAACCAGACGAGTCACTATCCTTTCCAATAAGCACAAAAACAAAAGGTGGACATTTCTCTACAGATGTGGCCTTCCTCACTCAGAAGACAAGTACAGGAAATGATAAGTTCTTGATAGTTTGTGACAATAGGGGAGAAAACACTAAAGTGTTTCCTATGAACAAGATGACAGGGTATGTCATCAGTAAACATCTATCAAACTACTTTAGCTCTCTTCCATCCCCAATCAGTCTACGAATGGATAATGCCAAACAGTTCAACAACAACAAAGTACTGGACCTCCTCGAAGGCCTAGGCATTAAAGCCATCTTTTCAATACCTTTTCAAAGTAACACAAATGGTGTGGCCGAAAGGGCCATAAGAGAGGCCAAAGGGCTAATTAAAACTTCTATCCCAGATTGGGACACACTGTTAGGAAACTGTAAACTGAACCAGCTCCTTAGCAGACCGAAAATAAATAAAACTAAGCTCTCTAAAAACAACCCTACTGTCTTACGGGTGGGTGACACTGTATTCCTGTATTCTACTTTGGAGGGAAGGTTTAAAATCATCAAAAGAGAAGGTAACTTATTAATTCTGGATAACGGATTCAAAGTGCATCCTAAACAAGTTAGATTAATAAGTCATGGCTGAAGCAGCAGGAACCAGTACTAGTCAGGGACCTATAGAGATACAGCATAGGCTCCCAGACACAGGGTATTTGACAAAGGGCCTCCTTATTCTGTCCGCCAACCAGAAGGAATGCAGGGTGGGAAAAATCTACCCTGGGGCTTCGCCCAATATACAGGCAGAATGGGAGTTTTGGACTCCCGGAAATTGTTGTTTCTGTGGTAATCACTGTTTCAGGATCAAATGGTTCGGCCAAAGAATGTCCCGGCCTCGCGACATGCCCAGACCCACTCCACCTGTAGAGCCCAAAGGCATTGAACTGGCTAGCCAATACAAAATCACAATCTGCTCTCAGTGCTGGTCGAGGGAACAGCTAAGATGGGAAATAACGTGAATGGACCACCCTTCTGAAGAGTGTCTCTGCATGAGCACTGAAAATGGATGGCAGCCCTACTCTAATTTCTCTCCCTCTATTGGCCTATAGACAAGTAATGTCCTACAAAACCATTGAGGTATCAAGAAGGGCCGCATCTGCTTTTCCCTGGTGGTGTAAAGTAAAAGGCAAGCTGCCAATGTCGGGGGATGAGAATGAGAGCCATTATCTTTGTTAGGGAGATGTTTTAAGCCAGTCCTTCCTATATGGTAAACCATCTAGATCTGAAACCAGGTGGGGGGACCTGTTTGTCCCCGCCCAAGCCTATGACTTGGTGACTGAGGTAACACAGGCCGCCCCAAATATCTGAGCACAAAGTATTTGAGCACAGAGTTGTCGCATTAACAGATTTAACTTCAAGCACAATTAATGCCAACTGCTCCCCCTCTCTAAATCTCAATAAAACTAAAGTATTGAGCTCAGATTTATCGGGCAGATGGGTAACACATGAATGCCTGCAAGAAGAAGTAGTTGTTCTGGAAAGACAAGTACTCTGTGTTTTTTTATCCCATAGTCTACTTTTATATAATGTCTCAAACTAGCTACTCGCCTTTTCAAATCCCTGAAACCATTTACACCATGGGGGGAAACGCCTCGATGCATAACAACACACTGTTGGCTGAGGAATGGTTCATGGACTCGACTGAACCTCTAGTTAACCTCCAGGGCCTCCTTTCCAAAGGGAGATTGACTCGGCACACTGAACCCCCCAAATTGAGTAAGCTATTGTATTTCGATGAAGTATTGGAGTCCGTGAATCTGACCCTTGGGACTGGATGAACTAAAGGAAACGGGCACTCCAGAAGGAGTGCTGACTCCGCACCACCCAGTCACAATATATACCGAAATGTTTACTCCCGGGGCGATTCTCTAGCTTTAACAGAGTAGAAATAAATTGGCAAAAAAGTTCAAAAGGTGGCATTAAAGGAAAACTGAATACCCTTTTTCATACCAACCCGGACATAAATTGCCGAACAACAAGAGGCCTTAGTCAATGGCTTATGTATGTTTCTATTATGAATGAAAAAAATTAGATTTGGCTGAATTACAGCTTCCACAACTGGTGGGCTAACACCACCGAGTGCCTCCAGTATAAACTGCTCGGTGTGGGCGACTCCACACTTTTCTTTAAAATAGCTGGGAAGAAAATCGCCCATCTGGGATTTCCTGGAATAGGACCCTTTGCCTCTTCCCTGTATACCTTTAAACAAGAGGAGTAAAGATCTGTACTCCCTAAAATACTCATAGAGAAAACAGCGTCACCTCCTGGGGATTTAAAGTGCAACAAATGACAGGACATTCAACTAAAAAATACGGTTCAGATCCGGAGAAACATGGTCCAGGTGGTACACAACGAGTGCACCAACATGACCGGAGAAATAAGGAGCTATTACGGAGAATCTGTGTATATGCTGACTTTTGTAGCAGAGCAACTCTATAGACTCATGGCAGGAAGACTGTTCAGAGATAAGCACGATGAAATGTTTGAACCTTTCATTTTACTAACCAAGAACACAGATGGCAGTTGGTCCTTTGACCAGCTAATTGATGATTGGATTAAGTGGCTAAGTGTTTTCGTCTTTGACCACAGTCAAAAACGCCATATTCACTCCTACGGCTGGGAGGAATCAAACAACTTTTCCAGGGAGCATGTCTGGAAACTTAAAGTGATTAACGATTCAACTAAAATCTTTCTGCAGGCCCAACATACGTACGACTCGAATCCGTATCAAATTAATGCGATACACTCGGCTGAACGAGAGTTTAGTCTGAAAGACAGAGGTATAGTGGTAAAGGAGATTAAAACCTTTTTGACCCCAAAGGAGAGGTCACGATGTTGGCCTCCCTGATCACTCGATTTTCCAATTCCTCAGGTGGCAAACATTGATGCAGGTGGCCTGCAAAGTGAACAATCACCCTCAGATCAAAAAATAGCCTTAAAAGTCTCTGTGAAAGTATGGTGTAAAAATTATGCTCCATAAGCCCTTCGAGAATAAAAAAATAACATGACCCACAGGAAGCCTAGCAGCCTGTATCTCCTGCTTCCTGTGAGGTCTGTATTCAAAGTATTCAGAGCAGCATAGTATAGCAAGACTAAACCACATCTAAAGAGCTACCCACCCATCCACGTGTCCTGCGTAGGTCCCTTAAACTTTAAAAGTCAGCCAAACGCGCTGCAGTGACACAGTAAAGCATGCATAGTACTAGCTAGTTGCTATGCAAAAGAACCTTACATCAAGGTAGTTTCACTGATGATGTATTTGGTAGAATGTAGCTTCAGGCAATGTTTCTAAACACCCTCGGAACAGCAGCATTTGTCCTGCTCCAAATTGGGAACTCCAATGTGGGAAGAAATTGGCTTTGGATAGGGTGGATGGCCTTTTTCTGCTGGCAGACGACCATTGCTATGGTTTACCTGTTCAGTCTGCAATATTATTATGAAATTATTTTACACTGTATTCTTGGGTGTATCATACTCTGTTGCTTTCTGGCCGATGACATAGTCACCCAGTATAATGTCCCAGTCATGGTACGATTAACTGTCTCATGGATGATTCTGATCGCTTTTGCCTTCTTTATGGCCATCCTGGGTGTGATAAAAGAAAAATTGTTATGTCTTATTCTTTCTTCCTGTTAGGGAGCGGGAGAGCGGTGTCTATGCCTCAGTGGTGGACCTCTTTTTCAAACCGAGTTGGGCGTTTTTTGTCCACATAAGCTACTCCGTCGGGCCCCCCCTGCCCCTGAGAACTCAAGGCAGGTGTTAGTCTTGAGGGGACCAGAGGGCGTCCTTCTGATGACATATTCCTCCAAGAATTACCGCCCTCATACAGGGATGCAACTAACGACCAATCTGACCTGGACAGGCCAGTAGACGCCTCTGAGGGACGGACCTGATGTTTCAAATAAAATCTTAACTTCTATGCTGCTTTTTGTCTCTCCTAGGTGGAGATGGCTAGCGAGACAAGTATTGGCAGGAGAAAAATAACCAAAATCACTCCGGGCAATACTAATGGCCCAAACCACCTTATGGTAACGGATGATATCAAAAAAATTTTTGGCCGGAATGCGACCCTTCTGGAGCGCGAATGCTCTGGCCAGGAGATGATCGACTATTGGGGCCATCACACTATGGCTCAAGACATAATAACGGCGGCTGGAATTGAAGGCCTATTGTCCAGATACTACTGTGGGCATGTGGATGTGGTGGTGGGCACCAATTTCCAACTACAAATGCTCCAGCTTATGGCCAACCCACCTGTCACAGATGACGTACGGATGGCCGCCTCCAGTCCAGTTCCAGTTTCCCAGAATGATAACAAAGGATCCTCTCAACCTCAAGATTCTCCACCGGACCGACCTGAGCCCTCACCCTTTGTCCCAGTCATCCTTGACTTTGACAGTGAGTGGGACCCCTCTGATCCTCTGCTTTCTGGAAGTCGGGAGACTATGGAGACTGGAGAAGCACCCACGCTGGGTGAGGACACCTGGGATGCGTAAGATCTTTGCTGCTGGGCAACTGGAACCCTTGTGGATTTTGCATTCTGTTCATGCAGGACATTTCCCTCTTTGCCCCCCTCCTTTTCTACACTCCACTGTCGTCTGGGAAGGACACCTGAGGACATATGTTCCAGAGGAGGGTGTTGTGACCTCAGGGTCTGTGGTCATTCAGAATGGAACATTGTCCTCTTGTCGACTCCAGAGACTGAAAAAGAAAATACAAGAAGATAAAAAGAAGATTAAAGAATGTAATTTTGCTAATGAATTATGCTTAAGTAAGGGATTGTTTTATCCTAGCTAACTATTAATGTTTTAACCATGTGTTTGGTACACCAGCTATGCCACATCCTCCCTTGAGTTATAGCAGGAAGGATGTGAGTTGCCCATCACTGGGCGGTGGCTGGGTGCATCCAAAAGCACAATATGCGTCATAATAACTGCCCCCAAAGAAGGTAACTGAAATTTAAACATGTCAAAATTAAGACGTGTCATAAATACGTAACTTTTTAATATCTTTTAGAGTTGCCTTGTTGTCACTCACTTGGTTAAGGCATCCTGTCTGTGGCCCTGGTGTAGCTGCTTGTTGCTCAACAGCTCAAAGGTGAATGGTTGAATACATTCGTCCCTCTTCACAGGCTGCACTCAATGACATGAACAGCTGGCCAGAGAAATGTTTCTCTGCTTCCTGTCAGAAGAGATAAGTTTGATAATATTCCTGTTACCACTTTGTATTTCTTAGAAAACGCAATCCAACAAAAATATGAGTTTGTAATTTCCAAAATGTAATACTGATCTAGAACAGTTCTAGATCTCCAACAAATCTATTAAGTGTAAGTTAACTGTTAGTGTAAAAAACTTTATGACCTCTTGAGACCTCTTGTCTGAATTACTGAATTATAGTTCAAAGCAATGACAAATAATACTGAGCATGCAGTGAAATATGAGCCAACAGACAACTGAAAGGTGTAATATGAAAACCTTTTCCTGAAATTCCTGTCCCAGCAGCCTCCTGATTGTGCCTTCAAGTTTCATGTGAGTGGAGGAAACAAGACATAGGGACAGAGAAAGTTGTTACATCACCAGTGACCCCACTCATGTGTACAAATATCCAAATCAGGCTTGGTGTGAAACACATACAGTACTGTGCAGTTTTAATTGTATGCACATGCAGTTTTTTGCATGGGTGGATGTGAAAAATAAAGTAAACTAAAAAGTATGGTGATTTTTATTAGTCTACAAAATACATAGTGAAAGAAGACAATTCAGTTTTAGTAGTTTCACTATCTTAGTTTCCGAAGAAACTAGGCTAAAGCAGACCATGTAATCCCAGATAGGACCAGGACAGACTCCATGATGTTGGGATCAGGATAACAAAATTAGGACTCCTTGTTCTAGAATCACTCTAAAAATGGAAGATTTTTGTTTCTTCATTCAATTTTTCATTTTGTAAATTGATTAAAAACATTTAAATTGTATATTGTTGAGTGGGTGCTCATGGTTAACCGATAATCAATGGCATTGTCATTCAGAACTTTGAGCTGTGCCTCTGGACTCAGCTCTACCTCTAGACTCAGCTCTGCCTCAGGACCATGCTCTGCCTCTAGACTAAGCTCTGACTCTAGACTTAGCTCTGACTCTAGACTCAGCTCTCCCTCAGGACCCAGCTCTGCGTCAAAACTCACAGCCTCAGGACCCAGCTCTGCCTCTGGACTCACTGCTTCAGGACCCAGTTAGACCTCTGGACTCATTGCTTCAGGACACAGCTCTGCCTCTGGACTCACTGCTTCAGGTAACAGCTCTGCTTCAGGACTCAGCTCCTTTTCAGGAAACAGCTCTGCATTAGGACCAAGCTCTGCGTCAGGACTCAGAGCGTAAGAACCCACCACTGCTTCAGGAGGCAATTCTGCCTCAGGACCCAGCTCTCCCTCAGGACTCAGCTCTGTCTCAAGACCCACCTCTGCCTCAGTACTCAGCTCTTCCTCAGGACCATGCTCTGCCTCTGAACTCACTTCGTCAGGAACCAGCTCTGCCTCTGGCCTAATACTGTCCTCAGAACCACGCTTTGCGTCAATACCCAACTCTGCCTCAGGAAGCAGCTCTTCCTCAAGATTCAGCCCTACCTCAAGTCTCAGCTCGGCGTCAGGAACCAGCTCTTCCTCTGGACTCACCTCTTCCATTGGACCACGTACTGCGTTAGGATCCACCTCTGCCTCAGGACACAGCTCTACCTCGGGACATAGTTCTGACTCATGACCCAGCTCTGCTTCAGGACTCAGTTCCTCTTCAGGAACCAGCTCTCCTATAAGTCAATCTCAAGAGCTTCACTAATAAAAAAAATTAATAAAAATACTTAGGACTAAAAGTGGTGATAAGTTGGCTAAAAGAAACAAAAGAAGGAAGTCAGTCAGCCAGCCCGCAATGGACCGTAATACCATCTGACCTCTCCTAAGTAGGCAGACTGCCTTGTAATCACTAAAAGAAAATAACAAACTGTGAAAACAGGACTACCATACCCATCACCAAAAACTAGCTACCAAAAGAAAAGAGCTTTAATTTAATTGTTGATGACATCAGTTGGAGAATAGAAGTTGAAGTCATGATGATGCATAGGAGAGACAAGATGAAGATATATGAGTTGTCCTCTCTTGATAAGCTTCTCATCAATCTCCTTAATGCATTGACGTCCTCATATAGCCTCAGACAGGTCATCTTCCACATCAGCTCCTGTGATTCAATATTTGTAGTCCATTTGACATGGATTTGGATACTGATAGTGTGACACTGGTTCTGATTGAGAGGCTCTGGAAGAGTTAGAACTACAAACAGAAGAAGCATCAATATTCTCATCAGGAGAAGTGTGATGAGGATTCATCATTGTCATGCTCATAGAAGAAGTGATTGATTTGAGTTTTCTTAGTATAGGCAAACAACAGCACAAGAAGAGATAGACTATGAGTAGAATCACCAGAACTGGACCACAAAGACCCAGAAACCATCCCAGAATAGAATTACCTGTAAAGAAATCTATAATTTTCTCGAAGAAAGGAGGAATATATGTACTTGTTGATGTTACATCTTGATTTGTTTAAGATATGACATATTGTACTTTCTTCAGATTCAGAATTGCTTCTGTCAGATTTTTGGTTCCTTCTGTTTGTGAAGGTAAATAGGTGCAAGAGTGTTTGTGGATCGCCAACCTTAAGGAAAATGTATTCTGTTGATGGCTTTACCTCACGTTTGGATTTTGAAGATAGTGCTGTCTCAGGAAGGAACTCTACACAAAAAGATGTTTTTGTAGAAGCTAGGACAGCTAATTAGTGAAGGATAATGTTCTGGTGTACTAAAGATGTTAAGATATAATTTGTGTCGTTCTTTTCCTGACTCCTGACTGATTGCAATATTAAAATATATATTGCATATTGGGTAAATCATTGTAACAACCCATCAACAACATATATATCCTTATTTGTAAGTGCAATATGTTCATTGTTAACTCTCATTATAGGTCTAATCATTGTCTTCAAATATGGATGTGTCTGAATAACATATTGATAGGCTAATATACATAAAGTAGGGAGACCTTGAGGTCCTTTGAGGGGTGTAGCAACATATGGAAAGACAATTTCAGTTGATTTTTGGGACTAAAGAACAAGCATAACATGATTGTTGAGTTAAGCGTTGAACTCTAATTTCCATTGTCTTATACCATAGATTAGAGGAGAAAGGATGTTTTTCCCCTATGTCTAGATCTATGTCATTAGAGTGATAAATGATATCGGCATCATTTTCTGTAAATGTTGACAAAATGTCACCTATTGATGAATGTGAAGGCCAAATTGTACTATCATTTGTAGGTTGATTATCCATGGGTGTAACATTGGTGCCCTTCTTTGAAACCAAATATGGCGTGCAGGTCCCTTGCCAGTCTATAGGGATAAAAATATGCAAAAACTCACCACATATCCATATCATACGATCAATGGTTGGGAATGAAAAAGTATTAACTATAAAAAATTGAATTGGACAATTACGTGTAAACCCTAAAGTTCTTCGAATAGCTCCTCGGCTAATTGGTCTTATACATACTAAAGGAGATTGTTTTTGGACTGCTTTAAGGACAAGAGGTTGAAATTTTGCATAAGTAGCATGATCTAATTGAACAAGGAAATTAGGTGTCATTGATTTCCATAATGCAATACAAAACTCAACTGATGGGAGTTCCTATGCATCATATAAGGTAATGACAAAAGGAACAATTTCTTCACCAAACAATGACTGATATTGAACCTTTACAAATACTACATTTCATTCGAAGATGATAAACGTCGCATTATGAATGGTTTGGTCGCATTCACTGTTAAAGGATAGCACAAACATTGGAAATCTAAATGGTTTACTGGGACATGGTCCAATGTGCTGATGTTTCTCGTATGATCATCTGTCTCCTCACTGCTGCGTCTCATTTGCTTGGCATGCATCTTAGTCACTGTCACGCAATCATCCTGAGAAGAAGGACATAAGAGCACTTGTGATCTTTCCAGTTGTTCCTGAGTTCACTTATAGATAGCAGCATGATTAGTATTAGTTGCATCCTCATTAGATGTCTCAAGAGAGGTATCTCTAATATTAAAAAATGCACTCAGGATAATCAGGAAACCTATACTACAGCTCATCAGTAAAGGCGTCATGTGATAATGAACAACATAACGTCTAAGACGTGATGTCAGACTGTTGCTCAAGTTGTTCCAGTTGAATCTGCTCCCCCTGGTGCAGCCTTCACTCTGCTGGCATGGATCCATACTGGATGACCTTCCACCTTGGCTGGTGGACCGTAGCGAGGTTCACCTGGGCTTGGCTTGAGACTTCTCACCAGTACGTAGTCTCTCTGGGTTGAAAGGATGTGTAGGATTTTCTGACAGCACAGGAAAGGAATCGAGTTGGAGATACTTTGAAACAAAAGTAAATAGATTGTGTACATATTTTTGTTGTAATTCTTGTAATTGGGTGAGATCTACTGCCGGTTTTGGATCCATGACTGCTGCCAGCTGAAAAGGACGACCCATTAATATGCTCAGTATATATATTTCATGTGGGGACAATCCAGTAACCTTGCATGGCATAGCTCGTGTAGCTAATAAGGTTAGTGGCAATGCATCCAACCAAGTCATTTGTCTGGACATATGTATCTTCAACAATTTGTTTTTGATTGTCCTATTTAACCTTTCCACATTGTGGATGGCAAGGAATATGGAATTTCCATTGAATTCCCAAAGCCTTGGCCAACAATTTTGTCACTCGTGATGTAAATGGTGTGCCATTGTCAGAGTCAATGGAAACAGGAATTCCAAACCTCAGAATAATATGTTCCATTAAACATTTGACCACTGTTTGAGCATTTTCTCGTCATGTTGGAAACGCTTCTGGCCATCTAGAAAAGCGATCAACTATCACCAAAAGATAAGAATAGCCTCTCATTCTGGGCATGTGAGTAAAATCAATTTGCAATTGTTGGAGTGGCCCTTCAGGACATGGCAAATGTTCATGTTTGATTGGTTTTGTTGCAGGATTACTTCTTGCACATACCAAACACTGCTGAATATACCGTTTGACATGTTTTTCTAATCCTATGGTGAAAAACAATTTGGCAATGAATGTGGTTATAGCCTGATAATTAGCATGAGTAATCCCATGTACATAAGCTATGAGTGGGTAATATGCTGATTTAGGTAGCACAACACGTATATTACTGTCTTTCCAAACACCATCTGTGTTTTGTTGACAGCCCTTTTTTGTCCATACTTCCTTCTCAAAATCAGATGTCTGCATCTGTAAAGAAACCAAATCATCAGTCGAAAAAGGAGGATCTGTCTTTTGAGATTTAACCATGCTGGATAGGAGGACTGAAGCTGAGCTGCTTTTTTAGCACATTTATCTGCTAAATTAGTACCCCTGGCTTCAGGTTGCACTGTTTTAGCATGCCCTGTACATTTCACAATAGCAATCTCAGAAGGTAACATCATAGCTGCTAGTAGATCTTTGACCAAGTCTGCATGCTGGATTGTTTTTTCTGCTGCTGTAATAAATCCCCTTTTTTCCCAGATTTTACCAAAATCATGAGCTACGGAGAATGCATATTTAGAATCTGTATAAATTGTAACCCTCTGGTCCTGTGCTGTCATACAGGCTTTGGTTAATGCCACCAACTCTGCAACTTGAGCAAGAAGGAACTGGTATTCGATAAGCTTCAACACATTGACCATTACTATGCACAATGGCATAAACTGATAACGTGGTTTGGTCATCTGGTCTCATTGTTGATCCATCACAATATAAAATCAAATCACTTGTCTCAAAGGGAGTTTGCTGTAAGTCCATCCTGACACTTTAATTAAATCTATGCAATCATGTGTAGTTTCAACTCACATGATGTTAATCATGTGAGTTGTGTGTAACGTCATTGCATGACCTAAAACAATTGTCTGCGCCTTTTCAACCATTATAGCAGCAGGTGCCACTGCTCGCAAACATGGTACCATACCCTGAACAATCAAAGGCAAAATTTTGGAATGATATGCAACTGCCCTCATGCCACCCCCATGGGCCTGCACCAACACAGCAGATGCAACCAACCCATCCTCTGCCACATATAGGTGGAACGGGATCTTGTAATCAGGAAGCCCCAAGGCCGCTACATGGCACAACAGATATTTAATGTGCCTGAATGCATGTTTCATTTCATCAGTCCATTGAACAGTCTCTGGTTTGTCCTTTATAATGGCCTTTCAGAGTAGAGCATCATATGTAGCATAACCAGCTAACCATGGTCGTGAATAGTTCATCAGGCCCAAAAATGACAACATCTCAGTTTTCGTCTGTGGTCAACTCAGGTTCATTACAGTCTCTATTCTTGCTGGAGACAAGTGTCGACAGCCCTCTTTCAACACATAGCCAAGATAATTCACTGCAGACTGACAGAACTGGAGCTTAGCAAGTGAGGCACGATGTCCACCATCAGCCAAGTGTTTGAGGAAAGCAAGAGTGTCTTGAATACAGTCTGACTCTGTGGGAGAGGCAATGAGAATATCGTCAACATACTGTAACAGCGTCAAAGCCCCAGGGAGCACAAGATGTGACAAATGCATATTAACAGCCGAACAAAAATGACTTGGGCTCTCAACAAAGCCTTGTGGCAAACGACAGAAACAAAAATGATCTCCTAAGAATGAGAAACCAAATAAATCTTGTGTATTTTCATGAACTGGAATTGAAAAATAGGTGGAGCATAAGTCCACCACTGTGTCAAATTTAGAGTCTGGTGGCAGTGCTGTTAGAATGGCATTAACCCCAGGAACAAGAGGTGCTTGAGGAATAACAGCCTCATTCACTTTTCTCAAATCTTGTGTAAATCAATATTTGTTTGTTCCTGGTTTCAGAATTGGATTGATAGGTGTGTTACAAGGAAATGTCTCCTGACAGTCACGCCCTGTTCTAACAAACTATCAATAACTGGTTGCATGCCTCTAATCTTCTCTGGTGGTAGTGAATATTACTTCACATACACTGGATATTTACTGTAATCAGTGTGTGCTTCATAAGGTGGTACTTTAAGTAAACCAACATGGTTTGCATGCAAGGCACATAGTTGACTTAGTACTATTGATAGTACTGAAGGAAGTTGTAAAACAACCTGTCTAGGCTAAATGGTTTCAAAGTCAACAGTTTGGCTGCTGCTGGTGCATGGCATTTGGCCAATTGTTTAACCCCACTTACAGAAAACAACATAGATATAAATACTGTATCTTCCAAAATGGTGGTGGCTATATGGAAATCCCTGCATGCTATTATATCAATAGACAACTGATATACCTGATGTGATGGAACATGGACTTCAATACCATCAGAGGAACATACAATATTCGCATTCAGTTTACACAACAAGTCCCTTCCAAGAAGAGATAAAGGCACAGTTTACTCAAAATGAATGGATGCTGCACAATCAAATCATCAAATTCTACCTGTAGGGGAACTGAAACAGATTCAGTTTGTTGGACTCCTGAAATACCAACAGAAATGGCAGTTTCTTTTCCAATAGGACCTGTGATGTACTTTTGATTAATAAAAGATATAGTTGCACCTATATCAACAAGGAAAGGAATACGTTTTCCTTCCACCATCAAAGTCAATTGTGGAATTTCAGATGGTTGTTGTGAAAGTCTGAAGTGAGGAGCATTAATGATGAACTTCAGAACACTGTCATCGTCCCTCTGTCGGTTGTCCTACTGGTCAGACCAAATCACATCCGATGCTGGAAGGCGAGGATGGTATGTAACAACAGCTGTCTGTGTTTCAGCAGCTGGAACAGCTTGCCCTTCTCCCCTCCTGCTGCAGAGGGAGGAATAGTGGGGGAAAACATATTATTGGGGCTGCTCATGTTATAATAGTCCTGCCTTCTCCTGTCACAATCTCTCATCCAATGTCCTGCTTTCAGACAATAATGACATACATCACAAGGGTTAGCTCTACGCATTCCTCTACTCTGTCTACCTCTCCCTCTCTGCGCCCAAGAAAAGTAGCCTCCACCTCTTCCAACTCCAGGAGCACGTCTCTCTTCCTGGCCCATTCTATCTGTGGGAACACCCCTGCCTCTAACTGGTGCTGACTGAATAGGTGCTTCAGTTGTAAACTTATTTGCCTGGACTCTAGCCTTGCTACTTGTAAACAAACCTACAGCTTCTAACTCTCTCACCTTCTTCAACAAAGCCGCTGGACTTAATGAATACACTTCTGGGGTAGACAATTTCAATGTATACAATGATTGAGGATCCAAGCCATTCAAAAACATAGACACAAAGAAAGGATCTTCCTTATCCACCATGTCTAACTTAGCTTCCTCTTTCCAGCATTTCTGAAACCTCTGAGCATAAACAGAGATCATCTCTGTTGGTTTCCTTTTACATCCTTTTCCTGCGCTGCATTTTTCTTAAGGAATGCTTTTAATTCATCTATGTGACTTTCTTTGTACTCCTTACTTAACCAAGATAATTTCTTCTCTGGCTCTGTTTCACCTAATAAAGGACCATCATTCTCTTCACTCAAAGTCTCACATTCTTCAATCAGAGTCTCCATTTTCACATACAGCTTCAATGTAGTCAAAATATAACGCACACCCTTCCCAGACATAGAACCATGCATTAAAGCAGAAGTCCACCAATTCAGAAAAGCCATAGGATTTGAGAGTAGCGTAGGTGCATCTCTATTAATCCTCAATTGTCTTTAATGCCTCGATAATGCTTTACCTTCCAGTGGGATGGAGGTGCGTGGGTATATTGAGACACACGACAAAGGATCTTCTTTTACGAACTTTACTTGGCTCTGGCAACAAGTTAGATTACAATCACAGCTGACACCATTGGCACCAGTGGAATGTCCTCTTCATTTGATTGGAGGTCTGGGTCTTGGCACTGCTACAGCATTTTACTTCTTTGCCGTGAAACACAGACTGTTATCACTTGAGTCTGTCGTGATGCATTACTGTACTGCGCTTGGGACCTTGAATCTTGTACAGTACAGGACCACGGCGTGCTGCAGCAATCAGGGGGCCCTTCCGTAGTGCTTGGAGCTTTGGGCTTAGTCCCTTCTTTTTCGTGTCATCTTTGACAAACACCAGGTCTCCAACACTGTAGGAGTGTTCTCTCGCTCGTAGGTCATGCACTTTTTTCTGTCGCTCTTGTGCAGTGCCGAGGTGTTCCCTTGCCAGGCTGTGCACCTCTTTTAAACCTTCTTCCAGATTGTAGAGGAAATCTGCTACTTCCAGTGGGTTGGCTTTGAGTTTTGAGGTACCAGACTGGATATCCTGTGGTTGGTGGACCTCCCTGCTAAGTCTGTTATAATAATAATAATAATAAATTTTATTTGTAGTGCACTTTACATTTCCGGGACAAATCTCAAAGTGCTACAGACATAAAAACAGGCATACATAAAAAGCAGATAAAAATAAAAATAGTAAAAACAGCCTTACTCGTCCTATTGAAAGGACTAGGAGTAGGCTTTTTTAAATAGAAATGTCTTAAGTTCTTTTTTAAAAGCTACTACAGTCTGTGGAGCCCTTAGGTGGTCTGGGAGGGCATTCCACAGACGAGGAGCTGCAGACTCAAAGGCCCTATCACCCATGGTTTTGAGCCTTGTCCTGGGAGGGAGCAGACGGTGCATGTGGCCTGAGCGGGTTCTGGTGCTGGTGTGAGGAGTGAGGAGTTCTGTGAGGTAGGTGGGGGCGTCACCGTGCAGACAGTGATGGGTGTGAAGGAGGACCTTGTATTCTATGCGGAGATGTATGGGGAGCCAGTGAAGTGTGCGGAGGATAGGGGTGATGTGCTCGAATTTCCGCACCCTCACCAGGATCCTGGCAGCGCTGTTTTGGATATACTGGAGCTTTTGGATGCTCCTGCCAGGATTCCCGATGAGGAGTGCGTTGCAGTAGTCTAACCTGGAGGAGACAAAGGCATGGACGAGCTTCTCTGCAGCAGAAAAGGAGAGGGATGGGCGAAGTTTGGCAATGTTACGGAGGTGAAAGAAGGAAGTTTTGTAAATGTGATTTATATGGCTTTTGAAGGTAAGCTGGGGCTCAAACTTTACCCCCAGGTTAGAGACTGAGGGAGAGAGGGGAATGTTGTGACCAGAGAATGAAATAGAGGAGATGGGAGAGGTATGGAGCTGGTGTGGGGTACCAATCAAAATAGCTTCGGTTTTGGAGCTATTTAGCTGCAGGAAGTTTTGACTCATCCATGCCTTTGTCTCCTCCAGGCAGGAGGTAAGGCGGGTGGCAGTGGCAGAGCGAGTGCAAGAGGGAGTGACCTTGATGTAGAGTTGGGTGTCATCAGCATAGCAGTGGAACTGGATTCCATGCCTGCTGATGACACGACCAAGGGGAAGCAGATAAATGGTGAAGAGGGTTGGACCGAGCACTGAGCCCTGAAGGACCCCACAGGTGACTGTGTGGGGTTGAGATTTAGCGTCCCCCAGGGCTACAGACTCGGTCCTTCCCGTGAGGTAGGAGTGGAACCAGAGAAGGGCAGTGCCAGAGAGTCCTGTATAGTGTTGGAGGCGATGGAGGAGGATGTTGTGATCAATGGTGTCAAACGCAGCAGAGAGGTCGAGAAGGATGAGTAGGGATGGGGAGCCAGAGTCAGAAGCCATCAGCAGGACGCTCGTGACTCTGATGAGGGCTGTCTCAGTGCTGTGGGAGGGGCGGAAACCAGATTGGAATTTTTCATAAAGGCAGCAGGATTTGAGGTGGTTATGTAGTTGGGCGGAAACTATCTTTTCAAGGATTTTGGAGATGTAGGGGAGGTGAGAGATGGGCCGGTAATTTGATAGGGGTTCAGGGTCTAGAGTAGGTTTTTTAAGGTGGGGTTTGATAATAGCTGTTTTTAAGGAAAGTGGAACATGACCAGTTTGGAGAGAGAGGTTGATAATTTTAGTGATTAATGAACTAATTGACTGTTTATGGGCTTTGAGCAGTGAGGAAGGGAGTGGATCCAGGGCGCATGAGGACGGTTTGGATTTCTGGATGATGATCTCGACCTCCTGCTGCGTTGTGGGGGTGAAGTGGGATAGGTGATGTGTGGTGCCTGAGGTGGGGTAGTCATTTGCTGGAATGGGATTATTGGAGAGAGAGGAATGGATGTGGTCTATTTTTGCCGAGAAGAAGTCCATGCAGTGTTCTACTGTGTTGTCAGTTTGTGTGGGTGTCTGTGGTCTGAGAAGATAGTTAATGGTTGAAAACAGTTGTTTTGAATTACCAGGGTTATTGTTAATATGGTTACTGAAGTGGTCTGATCTGGCTTTTGAAAGTGCTTTTGAATATGTATGTTGATGTTCCTGGTAGGCCAGTTTATGCACCGTCAGTCCTGATTTTATATAGGCCCGTTCAAGGACCCTCCCAGCTCTTTTCAACTCCCTTAGCTCTGGATTGAACCAAGGGGCTGATCGAATGAACGACACAGTCCGGGTCGTAAGTGGGGCATGAAGATCCAGGATGGAGCTCAGGCTGCTGTTGTAAAAGTCCATGAGGTCGTTGACTGTTGACTGTGGGGGTGGGGAGAGATGGTGCAGGTCCAGGCTAAGGGAGGCAATCAATGTTCTTGATGTTTCTGAAGGTGATGAGTCGTTGTGGCTTGGTGAGAGGGGATGAAAGGGGTAGTGTCATACTAATGGCCTGGTGGTCTGAGATCCCCAAGTCATAGACCTGGAGATCATGTATGGGGATGGAGTTTGTAATGACCAGGTCCAGAGTATGTCCCTTATTATGTGTGGGAACCTCAACATGTTGTTTAAGACTTAAGCAGTCCAGTATCTGTTGGAAGTCTTCCCCCAACGGGCAGGAGGGAGAGTCCACATGGATATTAAAATCTCCAAGGATGATGACATTTGAAGATGTTGAGCAGATAGACAGAAGAAATTCATTTATGTCTGCGATAAAGTTAGGGTGTGGTTTTGGTGGTCGGTAAATGAGAAGTATTGTCATGAGGAGAGGGTGTTTACATTTAAATGCCATTCAAATGAAGGCGTAATTGGCAGAGGAACGGGGACCAACTGAAGGTCGGCGCGGTGTATAACCGCCAAACCTCCACCTCGTCCTGTCATGCGTGCCTTCTCCAAGTAAGTGTAACCAGTAGGGCAGGCTTCATTTAGCACCAGGAATTCCTCGGGCCTGTGCCAGGTCTCCGTGAGGCACATGAGGTCAATCCCAGTGTCCAAAATGTGATTATGGATCAGGCTTGCTTTATATGTAAGTGAGTGACTGAGTGTTGAGTAGATCCAGTTTGATAAACGGAGGATTTGTGTGTTTTGGAACGGGCCGGAGAAAGCTGAGGTCTACTCCAGCAGGTGTTCCGCCCCGCCTCATCCATTGACGCCCGCGCACATCAGGACCAGTCCTGGCTGTACTCTGATGACGTGACCAGTGTGCGACGGTGCGTGCCGGAGACCAGAGAGATGGTATGGAGCTCCCGTTCCTGGTGAAAACAAATCTGCGACGAGACCCTATGTGGATATAGCGAGGACGCCGGAGAAGTCCCAGCTCTCTGATGGCAGAAATATCCAGAGGAACAGTCCGGTTTTTGAGAGCGAGGAGCTGCGCTGCGGAGTACCTGAGCATTGTGCCGGGTGCCACTGTTGTTGTGGTGCTAACAGCTAGCCACGAGCTATGCGCACAGAAGTGGGCAGTTGCAGTGCACAGCAAAGATATCCACGGCAAGACAAGAGTTAACCAACCCAGGAGCCGGACCTTGATCCAGTGGAGTAAGAAAAAACTCGTTCAAGTTGTTGTTTAGATGGAAATTGTCCTTAGTAGCCACAGCATAGCACCTGAAAACCCACGGTGTAGTGACTAGCGCGCTGACAGCAAACTATGAAGGCTACAGTCCTCTCGGAGAGATTAACTTGCACCCAGTGGAGACCGATAGAGCCAAAGGTACAACCACAGCAGGTAAAAACCAAATCCAAAAGCACAGTAGGCTTAAAAGAGGAGTATCAAACGCACACAGTGGAGAAGCGGCGAACAACCAGCGCCAGCGTCCTCTCCTCTCCCTGTTCGGTGTGAACCCTGTCACTGTGTGTTGTAAACTGCGGTAGGCTGCAGTGAGCAGTGGCAATTGCTCGTCTCAGTTCTTTTGGTTCTGGTTCACGTAACACCCGTTAGAGGAGGGGTGGTAGTCCTGGTCTTAGAAATCTGCAGGAGCTCGCACACATTTCGAAACAGCAGACTCTCGAAATTATGGCCTTGATCCGTGTGTAGCTCGAGGGGGGGCTGGCGATGAAGTCATAGACTAGCTTTCTTGCAGTAGTTTCAGCACCTTGGTCAGGGACCGGAAAAGCTTCGACCCATCTCATGAACTGATCAATAATAACAAGAATGTACTTGTTACCAGAACTGGACACAGGGAATGGCCCGAGGATGTCAAAGTGCAAACAGTCCAGAAGTGCTCCGACTTTTTTTTTGCAGTTTTGCTCTTTTTGTTGGTCCGGCGGTTTTGCATGCACTGCAGTGTGGGCACCTCTTGACAAACAGGTGAACATCTCCACCCATTCCATACCAATGGTAGCTTTGACGCACACGCTCCAGGGTTTTGGCTTCTCCCAGGTGACCAGAGTATGGAGGGTTGTGGCATGACTGTAAGACATCCTTCTGCATGGACGCTGGAACTAATAACAGCAGGGTTGGGTGCTGGTCTCCTATTCTCTCCCAGGAGTAATAGAGGACTCCTTGTCTCAGTGTGACATGGGGCCAACAGAGCCAGAACTTTCTCACAGCAGGGCTCTTAAACATCACTTCATCTTTGGTGGGGAGTGTCCCTGTTTCTTTCCATGTGTGGGTAGCGAGGACAGGATCTGCTTTCTGGAATGTTGCAAGTTGCTCAGGACTAAGTGATTCAAGCCAGTTGACTTCGGGGGCCTGTTGCAAGGGTGTGCCATCATCATTTGTGTTGCTTTGGGGCTCAATGCACCGTACTGCTAGTAGCACAACGTTGTCAACATCATCTTCAAACTTGGCCCACTGCTCGTGAATTCTCTGGCAGTACTTGCACCCTTTGCATAGCAGATCTGACAGGTTTATCCCCGCCTGGTAACAGTCACATTTGTTTTCTCCTGGCAGCCTTGACATGACATCTCCATTAGCATGCTGCTTACCAGCTCGATGCTCAATGTGGAAGTCATATTGGCTCAACTCTTCAAGCCAGCGAGCCAACTGTCCTTCAGGGCATTTGAAGTGGAAAAGCCAGGTGAGACTGCCATGGTCAGTTCGAAGTAGGAACTTTCTGCCCAGTAGATAGTGGCGGAATTGGCGTGTGAAATGAACAACAGCTAGTAACTCACGACGGGTGACACAGTACCTTTGTTGTGCTGCTGGCGTAGGTCAGAACTCACTCTTCTCCCCACTGGGCTTGCGACAGGACAGCTCCGACACTGTTGTTTTAGGCGTCTGTATCGAGAATGAACTTGCCTTCAGCACGAGGATACCCCAACACAGGTGCTGTGGTTAGTTTTGCTTGGTGCTCGTCAGTCCATAGGAACACAGTCCCCTTTTTGAGAAGATTATGAAGGGGGCTTGCCAGTTCTGCAAAACTTGCGACAAACTTGCTCTAGTAGTTACATAGCCCAAGGAAGGCTTGCAGGTCTTGCAGGTTGTTGGGTGGGTTCCACTACTGTACATCTTTGACAAGAGCAGGATTTGGTCTGACTCTACTGCCACTCACAATGTGTCCCAGGAAGAGAACTTCTTCCTGAAGCAGATGACATTTTGATGGCTTTAGCTTTAGTCCGTAGCTATGGAACCTCTGGAAGACCTGCTCAAGCCGATCCAAGCTTTGGTCCACTCCATTGCGGATGACAATAACATCATCCAGGTAGATGAGAAGGGTTTCCCACTGAAGGCCTCTGAGGACGAGTTCCATCGCTCTCTGAAATGTACTTGGCGCGTTACAGAGTCCAAATGGCATTCGGGTGTATTCATAAAGGCCCCATTTGGTGATGAATGCCGTCTTCTCACGATCTTTGTTATCCACTGCAATCTGCCAGTAGCCAAACTGAAGGTCAAGGGTAGAGAACATGGTAGCTCCACCAACAACATCAAGGCACTCTTCAATCTGGGGTAGTGAATAAGCATCCTTGATGGTTAGACTGTTCAAACAACGGTAATCTACGCACCACCTTACTCCTCCATCTTTTTTGCATACTAGGACCACTGGAGAGGCCCACTCGGATGCTGTTAGCGTGACTACACCCACTTTCAGCATGGCTGTAAGATGTGCTTCCTCCTCACCTTGAAATCAAAGAGGAGTTCTTCTCACAGGCTGGCGTACAGGCCTAACAGACCCAGTGTCGATCTTGTGTGTAACAACAGACATGTAACCAAGGTCAGAGTCATTTTTGGCAAAGATGGATTGGTATGTGAGCAGTAGCTGAATGAACAGCTGTTGTTGTTCCTCACTTGTAGCAGCAACCAGGCCTTGGAGGAGTTCAGGAATGTCGGAGATTGTTGCTATTCTTCCAACCAGCAGTGATGGAGCACTGTCTTCTGTATTGCTCGGCACTGCACTTTGCTTTGGCTGACATTGGGGTTCAGGGTAAGCTTCGACGAAGACTCCAAGGCATGCTCCTTTTGGTAGAGCCATTCTCTTGGTTGAGAAATTGCACACCCTGATTGGCACCCCTTTTTCCATGGTGACAACAAGACTTCCAGAGGCTACATTGTCCGTTATGTTTAAAGGCTCTAGCACAGCTGTAACGCCTGGCCTTGGGTCCTCCACTTCACCCCACACGACACATTCAGATGTGGCTGGTATGATGGTGGTTTCTCCAAGAGTCACTCTAGCCACACAGTAATCTGAGCCATTATCTTGCACAATTTTTGAGGGCACAAGTTCACCTCCAATAAAAACCTTACCACGTGTATAGATGACAACGTCATGGGCTTTCATCAGACCCAACCCGAGGAGGACAGAGTTTCTTATTGGGGCTACATGCACATCCCAGTTAATAGACTTGGATCCAATTTGAAAGGTCACTGTGAGTCCATGTTTAGCTTTCATGCCATCTCCAACTCCTGCATTCAGTAGGTAGGTCTGGTGTAGATCAGCAGTTGTTGTGTTGCTCTTCAGGATACTTTGGTACAGCTCCTCTGATATGACAGTTGTTTCAGCTCCAGTGTCTGCTACAGCTTGTGTTGAAATGCCGTTTATGGTCAGAGGAATTTGTAAACTCTCACCTCTCCTCTTGGTGCAGCCAATCTGTCGGCCTTGTAATTGGTGATCTGAGTTAGGGGCTCTATCGGACTGCAGCAACTAGTCTGTGTGCTTGTCATTATATGCAGCCATAGGGCTGGGTGGCCTATCACAATCCTTTCTGAAATGTCCTGTTTCCCCACATTTAAAACATGGGCCAGCTGCTCCACGATTTGGGCTTGGTGTTTGAGAGCGCCCTCTGTTGGGTTGTGCCTGCTGATGGTTTTGTTTTCTTTCTGGTATAGAGCTTTGGGCTGCTTTGGGCTGGTGGGATCCTGTGTTCGTAGACTGGAGAGTTTCAACTTGCAGCTGTAGGTTTCCCACTGTGTTAACAAGGGTCTTCACCTGATCCATTAGTGCAGCAAACTGGTCAGGACCCTGCGGGACATTGTAGCAGTATCCTCACACATGTCTCCTTCATCAACCCATGAGATGCGTGTTGCTCTGTTTTTATTTCAGTGTCACGGCCCACAGTAGCTTTGAAATTATGCTCATGGGCCTCTACAAACTTTTGGGCCTCAACAAGGGAGCCTGGGTCACGATTCATGACTTCATAAGCCACCTTTTGGTTTTGTAAGCCCTTGAGGCAAGCATCAGTTGCTAGTTGGTCCTGCAGCTGGAGATCTACTCCTGGATATGCAAGTGTGGTAAGGCGTCTCACCTCCTCTGCAAATTCGTCTGATGTCTCTCGATTGCCGGAGTTCCCCTATCTTTCTCCTTATTGTGGTCGGGGGGTCTTTTTTGCCAAAGCGTTGAGTGAGTTGCTTTACCAGGAGAACATAATCTTCCCTTGTGCATTCTGGTAGTGAGCAGACGCACAGCAGCTCCTCTCAAACACTCATGCAGCCTGTCCACTCTTTCTATGGCACTCCATCCGTATTGTCTGGCTTGACATTCGAACGGTATCAGAAAAGAGTCCCAATCCTCATTTCCATCAAATGTGGGTAGTTTAGGTCTCTGAGGTTCAGGTAGTGTGTTGTGATAGATTCCAGAATTCCAGAAGTGTTGGGATTCACGCCCCGAGTCTCTAATCTCTCTGTGTCTGCTGTCAGGTTCAGGAGATCTCTGAACTTCGAGATCTTTGATTTATTACCTCCAGTTCACTCCAGAAGTTGTGCGTGACGATGCTGCTGCAGCTTGACTGCACCGCGATCTCCTTTTTTTTTTTTTTCTTTTCGCACACTGCCGTATCAAGTTGTAGCTTAGCTTTAAGTTGTTAGTTAGCTCAGGATACGTCTGGATATATTCTTTTTGATTGGATTAACTCACAGAAGTTTCGCAGAAGATCCCACTTCTGACACCAGTTGTCGTGCTTTATCTTCCGGTGGGATGGAGGTCTTCTTTTACATACTTTACTTGGCTCCGGCAGCAAGATAGATTACAATCACAGCTGATGTTAGTCAGGATGATACACTGCGTTGTTTTGGCCAATAGCTCTGGCACAGACAGCGTTTTAGCGTGTCCATGCAGGGAGCCATGAGTGCCTTACAACAGGCAGAACTGAACTTTTAATCTTGCAATGGTAAAACGTTATCTAGATGCTGCGTTCCGTTTACTGACCTAACACTAGGCTTGGAAAAATTAAAACAAAATAGAAAACTATGTCTATAGACTTAAACAGCTTAAACTTCCTTACAATATTTCAGCCAAAGTTAAAGGTTTATACATCACTTTATCATCAAACACAACTAAAGGAGCATAAATTTGTGCCTCATAAACTTGGTAACCTGATCCACTTGCTTTCTCTTTCTCCTTTTCACTTTCTTGTTCTTTCATCTCATTGATCATTCTCCTGACCAATTTATATACATGTCTCACTTCCTCTTCTGGGATATGAGAGAGAAGATATTCTCTCTGTTTGGACTCAATGGGCTTAGTCAAATCTATTTCCATTCCATGCTGTGTCTGATAATTCTTTATTATTGTAGCCCAGCTCCAAACCATGCATTCACTGATAAAAGCCACATTTATATCTGGCTCCAATCCTTTTCGAACCATTCTAAAGAGCCTTTTAAATTCTGACCTCATGCACTCAGCCATATACCTCATCTGTTCCTTTTCCACACCCTTCTCACTGTCCATTCTCCTCTCTATGTTCTCAAATGCCCTTCTACTACTGTTCAACCATGCATCAACACACTGTAAGCGCCAAGGTTTCATTGGAAAAGACAGACTACTGACTTAAAAAATCACAGTAGGAGTAACTGGCGGGACAGATTCTCCTACTCTCTAATCTGTCTTTCTTCGAACATGCTTTAACCCAATCACTATCATCTTCATCCTCACTCACATCATCACAATAAGCTGGTGGGGGTCTACCAAAACCAACAATGATGGATAGAGATCATGTTGTCTGCGCCATGAGAAGCGTGGGCCAGAAACTGAGTTTAGAAGGTTTCTTTTTCTCTGTCTTATACTGATTCCCTGGCCATTGTTTAGCCATCTTTTCCCATACTTTAAAAACCTCAATCATGTAAGACATATCCCACTTTGGGTTAGAAGCTGCTATATTGTCTATCAGATAAGCTCGAACAAGATTTAGTTTGTCTGGCTTGAAACTTCCCTCCATAGGGTATCAATTATCTGTCCAAGTGGCCAGATCAGTCAGATAAGGTTCTATATAATAAAAACCCAACTTCTGATTTAACCATTCTTGTGGAGATAACTTATTCATTGGTTTATTAGGAATTGCTTTCAAATGTGGATTTGTTTTCAACACTGTTTTCATTTCTTTACACTCTTTCTTGGGTAAATCTTCCTCTGACTTCACTTTGATATTGAGCACCTCACACTACTTACTGGATTGTGACCCCATTTTAGTAAGATCATGCACATAAATATATACAAATAGTACAGGCAAACCTGTCTGAACCAATCGCTCAGGCCTCAGAAAATTATATGTCAATTAGAATGATTCCCACTATAATTCAAATAGTTCACTTCTGAACGAGCTGTCAAATCTTATCCTCAATTGCTGCCTGTATGTGCAGAACTCTCATTATCTGCTCATATCACACACACACACCCAAGTGCTCGTAGAACATTCACTGGTCTCCAGTCTACGTAGGATTTACCCTTCCTCCAGAAAGTCCTTGGATTCAAAAAGTGTCCAAACGGTAATACAGCGGTCCCCTTTTGTACAGGCCCTCTGGACGCTGTGCACCGGACCCCCGAAATTTTTCCCGCCCCCATCCCACTTACCCACTATTTGTGCAATTCCCCACTATTTTGGGATAATGGGCCGATGACCACTGCTGACCGCTCCCAAGCCACACCCACATCCTGTCCACTTGCCCACTATTTTCGGGAAATGTGTTGATGACCACTCCTGACCACTCCTAAGCCACGCCCCCATCCCACGAACCCACTATGTGTCCAATTCCCCATTAAAGTCTGTTTGAGCTGATCCAACGAAAACCCACTATATTGTCCAGTTCCCCACTATATGACTGCTGACCATTGGTAAGCAAAGATAAGATCCCACAAACCCACTATGTGTCCAATTCCCCGTTAAAGTCTGTTTGGCCCGATCCCACGAACCCACTATAGTGTCCAATTCACCACTAAATGACTGGTGACCACTGGTAAGCAAATACAAGATCCCACGAACCCACTATGTGTCCAATTCCCCATAATAATTGGTATGATGAGTGGGAATTGAGCTGCCAACCTACTGGTTGTTGGATGCCTGCTCTGCCTACTGAGCCACTGCCCCCCTGCCTCCTTTCCTCTCAAAGGCATTATTTTAGGTGCTTTGAAGGGATGAGGCAAAGCTTCTGTTAATGCAGCTTTATGAAGTTTTTTCGCCCTGCTCTACCTACTGAGCCACCACTAAACACAAAATAGCTGCCTGTCGTTCAAGAACTAAACACAAAATGGCCGTCGTTTCACCTACATCTTTGTCGCAAAAATTGTTAATCCATTCATGGTTTTCTGTGTTTTACGTTTATCATGTGATGGTAGATATCACACAAAACATTTTTTGATTCAAAAATTAAGCATCTGCCTTTTTGCAGATACCAACTATACCCTTGGCCCAGTCCTGAGACAGTGGGTTCAGGGAAAATGAAACCCCTACCAAATTTCCATCTATGGACTTCCAAAATGCAATCTTTTGATTGGAATCTATTTCTCCCTTGACTTTCATTACAAGGACACAACGACAGTATGAAAAGGGAGCAGGAATTGAACTGCCAACCTTCCAGTTATTGGACACTGTGCCCCACTGCCTCTTTCTCTCTTAAAGGTATTATTTTAGGCGCTAAACATAAACAGAAAATGGCCACCTGTCGTTCAAGAACTAAACACAAAAAGGCTGCCCTTTCACCTCCATCTTCTTTGTCTCAAAAATTTCAATGTCAGTTTTATTTATATAGCACATTTAACACAACCATTGCTGCCCAAAGTGCTTTACAGGCTCAGTAAAGTGCACTAAAATTAGAAGGTAGAACAAATTGAAAAGGACATAAAAACAAGTATATATAACAATAAATATATAACAATAAAATTGATCAAAAATAAATGCAGGTAATAAGAATGGATGTGAACGTCAGAGGCCAGATCAATTTGTGTTAAAAGCCAGTGCAAACAAATGCAAAGATACCTCCTGAGGCTTGGATGAGGCAAAGCCTCAGTTAATGCAGCTTAATGAGCTTTTTCGCCCCGGAAAACAGCCTCTTCTTTTACTAAACACACCTTTATTACAGTGCCCTAAATGATAATACACAGGGGGAAACAGAAAAACATGGTAATTATTCACTTGACTGTGAATACAGTAATGTGAATAATTAGCATGAAGAGTGGGAATCAAACCGCCAACTTTCTGGTTATTGGATGCCCTGCTCTACCAACTGAGCCACTGTGCCCCGTTGCCTCTTTCACGCTCATATTTCAACAAAAGTAAGAAGGAAGAGGTTGATTTCTATGAAAATGGAGATTTGAATGTTAAACCTCTTGAATGGAAAACCTCATCCTCCATAATTGCAACCAAATATTCATATTCTCTAAACATAGGCTCAGAATGTGGGCTTCCAGAATCCAGATTTCAACTCCATTGAGTGGTTTCTTCCAGAAATCATCCATATGTGTTAACATACCTGAAAGTGTAGTTGAGTGTAGTTGTTCAATTTTAATTTTAAGGTGAATACCAGAGACAAATTTATTGTCAAATATGAAAGAGGGGGATCAATTATCTAAAATGAAGGTAGCATCAACCCATTTTAAGGTAGTTTAAGGTAGAGATAATGTAGCCCAGAATTAAATCTGAAATTGAACCCAAAAAGTGAGGTATCATCCAAAGCGGCAGAAAAGCAGCAATGCCACTGTGCAATTCTCTAAACTGTAAAAGGCTTAGGGAATTTTTAAAACAGATTTTTCAAATCTTCCAAAAATGCAATAAAGCAGTTTTTCTCAGTCAGCTCACGAAAAGAAATATTTCTGTGTTAGTCCCATGTTTCTATGACCTCTAGAAAAAAAACTTTGAGGTTAGGGTTTTTCTCCTAATTAGGGAACCAACTCTTCCTTGGAACTTAACTATGCCACAGGACCCAACTCTGAATCAGGACTCAGCTCTGCCTCTGGACTCACTGCCTCACAAACAATTCTGCCTATGGACTAAGCTCCTCTTCAGGATTCTGCCCTGCCGCCTAAGGACACAGCTCTGCATCAGGACAATGCTCCGCCTAAGGACCCAGCTCTGCATCAGGACTCAGCTTTGCCTCTGGACTAACAGCTTCAGGACACAGCTCTGACTCTTGACTCACTGCCTCAAGACCCAGCTCTGAATCAGGACTCGCAGCCTCAGGACCCAGCTCTGCCTCAGGAAACAGCTCTGCCTCAGGACTCAGCTCCTTTTCAGGAAACAGCTCTGCATTAGGACCAAGCTCTGCCTCAGGACTCAAAGCCTATGAACCCACCACTGCTGCAGGAGGCAATACTGCCATAGGACCCAGCTCATCCTCAAGACCCACCTTGCCTCAGGACTCAGCATTGTCTCAAGACCCACCTCTGCCTCAGGAACAAGCTCATCTTCAGTTCTCAGCTCTGCCTCAATAGTAAACTCTTCCTCAGGACCCACCTCTTTCTCAGGATCCACATCTGCCTCAAGACCAGTGCTGCCTCAGGACTCAGCTCTGCCTCAGGACACTGCTCCATCTCAGGACTCAGCTCTTTCTTTTGGATTAACTGCTTCAGGATTCTGCTCTGCCTCAGGACTTACTGCCTCAGGACCCAGCTCTTTCTCAGGACCCAGCTCTGCCTCTGGACCCAGCCCTGACTCCGGACTCAGGTCTGCCTCAGGACTCAGCTCTGCCTCAGGAATTACTTTCTCGGGACCATTCTCTACCTCAGGACCCAGCTCTGCCTCTGGACCCAGCTCTGCCTCAGGAATCATTTCTTTCTCTGGACTCATCTCTTCCCCAGGAGTTCCCCCTATGGACTGAGCTTTGCCTCAGGACACAGCTCCCCCTATGGACTGAGCTTTGCCTCAGGACTCGGCTCTGCCTCAGAACTCACTTCCTTAGGACCCAGCTCTACCTCAGGACTTACTGCCTTGGGACCCAGCTCTTCCTCAGGACCCAGCTTTTCCTCAGGATTTAGCTCTACCTCAGGACCCAGCTCTTCCTGTTGATTCACTGTTTCTGGATTCAGTTCTGCCTCAGGAGTCAGTTGTGCTGCAGGACTCAATGTCTCTGGATGTAGCTCTATCCTAGGATTCAGTGTTTCCTCTGGACTCACTGCCTCAAGACCCAGGTCTTCCACAGAACTTAGCTTGGCCTCAGGACTTGGCTATGCTTCAGGACTCAGCTCTAATTAAAGAACAAGCTCAGCATCAGGATTCACTGCCTCAGGACCCACTTCTGCCTCTGGACTAAGCTCTGCCTAAGGACTCAGCTCTCCCTCAGAACCCAGCTCTGCCTCAGCACTCAGAAAGATCTGTCTGAGGAGTGAAACTAAGGAGAAGAGCAGAGAAAATTATAGGAGGAGTGGAGCGGAGGAGAAGAGGAGAGAAAAATTTAGGGGGAGTGGCAATTCTGCCTCAAGACCCAGCTCTCCCTCAGGACTCAGCACTGTCTCAAGACCCACCTCTGCCTCAGGAAATAGCTCTGCCTCAGGACCATGCTCAACCTCAGGACCATGCTCTACGTTAAGATCCACCTCTGCCTCAGGACACAGCTCTACCTCGGGACATAGCTCTGACTCAGAACCCAGCTCTGCGTCAGGACACACAACCTCAGGCCCAAGCTCTGCCTCAGGCCCCAGCTCTTTTTCAGGACTCAGTTCCTCTTCAGGAACCACCTCTGCCTGAGGACCCAGCTCTGCGTCAGGACCATGCTCTGCCTCTACACTCACTGCCTCAGGATCCAGCGTGGCCTCAGGACCCAGCTCTCTATAAGGACTCACATCCTCCGGCCCAAGCTCTGCTTCAGGACTCAGTTCCTCTTCAGGAACCAGCTCTGCCTCAGGACCCAGCTCTGCATCAGGACCATGCTCTGCCTCTGAACTCACTTCATCAGGAACCAGCTCTGTCTCTCAGGACCACGCTTTGTGTCAATACCCGACTCTCCCTCAGGAAGAAACTCTTCCACAAGACTCAGCCCTACCTCAAGTCTCAACTAGGCCTCAGGAACCAGCTCTGCCTCAGAACTCTGCTCTGCATAAGGACAGAGCTCTACCTTGGGACATAGCTCTGACTCAGGACCCAGCTCTGCCTCAGGATTCTGTCCTGCCTCAGGACTCAGCTCCACCTAAGGACTCAGCTCCACCTAAGGACAATGCTCCGCCTAAGGATGCAGCTCTGCATCAGGACAATGCTCCGCCTAAGGACCCAGCTCCGCATCAGGACTCAGCTTTGCCTCTGGACTCAGCTCTGCCTCAGGACACTGCTCAGCCTCAGGACACTGCTCCGCCTCAGGACTCCACGCTTCAGGACCCAGCCTGACCTCTGGACTCCGCTCTGCAACAGGTCCCATCCCTGAATCAGGACTCATAGCCTAGGGACCCAGCCCTGCCTCAGGATACAGCTCTGCCTAAGGAATCAGCTCCTCTTCAGGAACAGCTATTGCCTCAGGACACAGCTCTGCCTCGGACCCAGCTCTGCCTCAGGAATCACTGCTAAAAACCCACCTCTGAGGAAACAGCTCTGTCAATGGACTCAGCTCCTCATCAGGAAAAAGCTCTGCCTCAGGACCCAGCTCTAAATCAGAACTCCCAGATTCTGGACCCAGCTCTGCCTGAGGAATCACTGCTTAAGGACCCACCTCTGCGTCACGACTCACAGCCTCAGGTCCCAGCTCTGCCTCAGGACACTGCTCCACCTCAGGACCTGACTCTGCCTCAGGACCCAGCTCCGTGTCAGGATTCTGTTCTACCTCAGGACTCAGCTCTGCCTAAGGACCCAGTGCTGTATCAAGACTCAGCTTTGCCTCTGGACTAACTGCTTCAGGACCCAGCCTAAACTCTGGAAACACTGCTTCTGGACACAGCTCTGACTCTTGACTCACTGCCTCAAAACCCAGCTCTGTGTCAGGACTCAGCTCTTAATCAGGACTCGCAGCCTCAAGACCCAGCTCTGCCTCAAGAAACAGCTCTCCCTCAGGACTCAGCTCCTTTTCAGGAAACAGCTCTGCGTTAGGACCAAGCTCTGCGTCAGGACTGAAAGCCTAAGAACCCAACACTGTCTCAAGACCCACCTCACAGCTCTTCCTCAGGACCATGCTCGACCTCAGGACCATGCTCTGCCTGTAAACTCACTTCGGCAGGAACCAGCTCTGACTCTGGCCTCAGATTGTCCTCAGGACAAGGCTTTGCGTCAATACCCACCTTTGCCTCAGGAAGCAGCTCTTCCTCAAGACTCAGCCCTACCTCAAGTCTCAGCTCGTTCTCAGGAACCAGCTCTGCCTCAGAAGTCTGCTCTGCATCAGGACCCAGCTCTGCCTCTGGACTCACCTCTTCCATCAGACCACGCTCTGCGATAGGATCCACCTCTGCCTCAGGACACAGCTCAACCTCGGGACATAGCTCTGACTCAGGACTCAGCTCTGGTTCAGGACACACAGCCTCAGGACCCAGCTCTGCGTCAGGACCATGCTCTGCCTCTGAACTCACTGTGTCAGGATCCAGCGCTGCCTCAGGTCCCAGCTCTGCATAAGACTCACATCCTCAGGACCCAGGTCTAACTCTGGACCCTGCTCTTCATCATGTCTCAGATCTGCCTCAGGACTCTGCTCTGCCTCAGGACAGTGCTTAGCCTAGGGACCCAGCTCTGAATCATGACTCAGCGTTGCCTCTGGACTCACTGCTTCAGGACGCAGCCTGACCTCTGGACTCAGCTCTGCCTCTGGACTCACTGCCTGAAGGCCCAGCTCTGCAACAGAATTCAGCTCTGAATCAAAACTCGCAGCCTCAGGACCCAGCTCTGCCTCAGGAAACAGCTCTGCCTCAGGACTCAGCTCCTTTTCAGGAAAAAGCTTTGCATTAGGACCAAGCTCTGTGTCAGGACTCAAAGCCTAAGAACCCACCACTGCCTCAGGAGGAAATTCTACCTCAGGACCCAGCTATCCCTAATGACTCAGCACTATCTCAAGACCCACCTCTGCCTCAGGACTCAGCACTGTCTCAAGACCCACCTCTGCCTCAGGACGCTGCTCCGCCTAAGGACCCAGCTCTGAATCAGGACAATTCTCCGCCTAAAAACCCAGCTCTGCATCAGGACTCAGCTTTGCTTTTGGAATAACTGCTTGAGGACCCAGCCCGAACTCTGGACTCACTGCTTCTGGACACAGCTCTGAATTTTGACTAACTGCCTCAAGACCCAGCTCTGGATCAGGACTCAGCTCTGAATCAGGACTCGCAGCCTCAGGACCCAGCTCTGCCTCAGGAAACAACTCTGCTGCAGGACTCAGCTCCTTTTCAGGAAACAATTCTGCATTAAAACCCAGCTCTGCATCAGGACTCAGCTTTGCCTCTGTACTGACTGCTTGAGGACCCAGCCCGAACTCTGGACTCACTGCCTCAGGACCCAGCTTTGTGTCAGGACTCCGCTCTGAATCACGACTCGCAGACTCAGGACCCAGCTCTGCCTCAGGACCCAGCTCTGCCTGAGGAATCACTGCTTAAGGACCCACCTCTGCGTCAGGACTCAAAGCCTCAGGTCCCAGCTCTGCCTCAGGACACACCTCTGCCTCAGGACACAGCTTTGCCTCTGGACTAACTGCTTCAGGACCCAGCCCGAACTCTGGACTCACTGCCTTAAGACCCAGCTCTGTGTCAGGACTCAGCTCTGAATCAAGACCCACGTCTGCCTCAGGACTCAGCTCTGCCTCAGGAACATGCTCGACCTCAGAACCACGCTGTGCCTCTGAACACACTTCGGCATGAACCAGCTTGGCCTTTGGCCTCAGATTGTCCTCAGGACCATGCTTTGCGTCAATGCCCTACCTCAAGTCTCAGCTCCGCCTCAGGAACCAGCTCTGCCTTAGAACTCTGCTCTGCATCAGGACCCAGCTCTGCATCAGGACTCAGTTCCTCTTCAGGAACCAGCTCTACCTCAGGACCCAGCTCTATCTCGAGACCTAGCTCTGCATCAGGACACAGAGCCTCGGGACCCTAACCTGACTCTGCCAGATAGAACTGCTCCACAGAACATAGTCTATTTCGTAGTACCATCTGGGAAGGCTCCCGTTGAAAGCGTTTGCAAAAGGGAGGCGCCTTCTGTCAAAAACTTGGTAGTTGATTGGATGAAGCACCGACTAGTATCCGCTTAGCATGAGGTTTCTTTAGCCAATCATAGCAACAATATGACGTGCCACCCTTTGCGCTTCTTTCAAAGAAGAAATACTCTCTACTTCTGATAAAACGGTTTCGATAGCAGCGTTAACGCTAACGTCTTTCGGCGTAGCCATGTTAATAACAAAGAGGAGAAGAGAGCGCTTGTTGCTTTCTTCAAATTAAAAACCCGCCCCTACCTGTTAGTGCTGCAACATCATTGGTCAAAAGAGTCCAGTGAGTACACGGTTCGCGACTCAAGCGGTTTGGTTGACACGATACAAGATGGATTTACAAGAGTTTTGGAAACTTCCAAATCTCGCGAGAATCCAGCTGCAGCGCAAGGTTATCGGGACCCAGCTCTGCATCAGGACTCCGCTTTGACTCTGGACTCACTGCTTCAGGACCCAGTCTGACCTCTGAACTCACTGCCTCAAGACCCACCTCTGCAACAAGTCAGAGCTCTGAATCATGTTGCTCAGCCTCAGGAAACAGCTCTGCCTAAGGACTCCGCTCCAATTCAGGACACAGCTCTGCCTCAGGACCCAGCTCTGACTGAGGAATCACTGCTTAAGGACCCACCTCTGCGTCAGGACTCACAGCTTCTGGACAAAGCTCTGCCTCTGGAATTACGGTCTCATGACCCAACTCTCTGACAGGACTCACAGCCTAAGCACCCAGCTCTGCCTCATAACACTGCTCTGCGTCAGGATCCTGCTCTGCATCAGTACGCATTCCGATCTATGGACTCACTGCTTCTTGACACAGCTCTGACTCTTGACTCACTGTCTCAAGACCTAGCGCTACCTCAAGACCAGGCTCTGCTTAAGGACTCAGGTCTGCCTGAGGACTGAGCTCTTTCTCAAGACACTGCTTCGCCTCAGGACTCCACTTTGCCTCTGGACTCATTGCTTCAGGACCCAGCCTGACCTCTGGACTCCGCTCTGTCTCTGGACTCACTGCCTCAGGCCCCAGCTCTACGTCAGGACCATGGACTCACTGTGTCAGGATCCAACTCTGCATAAGGTCTCACATCCTCAGGACCCAGGTCTGCCTCTGGACCCAGCTCTTCGTCATGATTCAGATCTGCCCCAGGACTCAGCTCTGCCTCAGGACACTTGTACCACTGATAAGGCACTAATAATAATTAATAAAATTAGCAAACTGTTAATGCTGCTATAAACATAGACTTGTAAGGTTGTAAGGCTAGGTGTGGAGATGGATCAGAAGTCTAGGCCTGACTGCTGGAGCTGTTGGTCAGTAATTAAGACAGAGATAGTTGATTTTAGTTGGGTAGTTGGATAGATGAACACAACTGACACATTAAATGAAAGAGTCTATGACTCAATTGTCCGCGTTAGGGTCAAGAAAAGTGTCCAAGTGCAACTGTCCATAACCGGGAGGGGGAAATGTATGTTTGTTGTGTGTCAGTGTAGTGAGATGGTGGGGGAACAGGGCGCAAGCTACGACAGCCTCCTACCAGACCAGGAGGATTCGGATGTTGCAAGATTCTTCTGGCTCCCAGTCGTATTTCAGTAGCTCACCATCTTAACCCAAAAAGGGTCACCTGGCCTGCATTGAAATAAACAGGACCGATGAGAATTCATAAATACCTTAATCTAGCAAGTCTATCAATAGCTTATAGCCATTCATTTTCCTTGTTCATGTGTACACAGTACAATTAAATAATCATAATCAAATAAATACCAAATAAATACTTACATACTATATACATGGTAAATATTTTCCTAAATTTGTCTGTTTGTACATTAAAGGTCCCATATTATGCTAAATCAACTTTTCTGAGCTTTTAACCAAGTTATAACGTTGTTTCTACCTCAAAAACATACCCAAAGTTGTGTTTTGTTTCATTCGCGCATGTTTAAGTAATTTAATTAGTTTGAGCTACAGTCCTTTCAACGAGCTGTTTCACACAATGACGTCAATATGTGAAGTAAACCACTCCTCTCCAGGAAGTGCTCCTCCACACTCCTCCAGCCCCTCTCTCCTGCACTGTCAACAAGTGCTGTGCTCTGCAGCTCAGACGCACAGAGAAGCATTGCTGCTACTGTGTTAGTAATACACGTTGCTGACGGTAAGTAAGCTAACAAGTATTACTGCATAGCTCTACATATTGCTAGGCTACTTTATTGTAGTTCTTTCAATATACTGAACAACAGCTACCTTAGGAGTCTCCAGGCAGCATACATTCTTAACTTCAGTAGGTATTGTACGGTCATTTCCACATGTGCACCTATAAACAGAAGCAGTTAACACGCGCTATGCTACGGGCTACACCATAGAAACATACACAATAAATAGTTTCTCATTTACCAAGCAGAAACGTCTTGTAGAAGCCTTCGAGGTCTTTGTGTTTGCTCAGACTCTGGGTCGAAGATATGCGGCTCAGTTACTTTCAAAGCCATTGTTGAAAAAGTTATTGTACGATGTACCGTGTTTACTTCAGACTGTTTCCAGCGCAGCGCTAGCGTGACGTCATGAGTGGGCAGAGCCAACACGGGAGAGCTGAGCCTTAAAGTGACAGCGCCAAATCGGACCGTTCACTTTGGGCTCATGATGAGAGCTCATCCAAACCGCTTGTACAAGATAATTATTGTGTGTTTCATTTTGCAAAACGTGATATGGTAACCTAAATGTACAATACACTGTATAATGTTCAAAATAGTATAATATAGGACCTTAAATAAACAGTCACATTCATTTCAATAATAACTACTTCAAATTAAGGCTTTACCCCAATCAGTCTGAAGTGCTTTATAACTGCTAACACAGCTAAACCCAATACACAGGCTCCCATAGGAGTTAGATGAAGAAAGATAACATTAGTACAGAAATGCTAGCGGCAACCCATTAGCATTCGCCGCTAACACTAGCATGCTAACAACCAAACAATTCATTCAGACTCACCAATAGCGCTTTCTACGGTTGCTAAAAATAGATTGTGACGTAACGCCGCAATGCATCGTGGGGTTGCTTTGTGGACAAACTCGGTACATAGTTCTGTTTGCTCTACGGCGTGGCGACCGACAAAAGCGACAGTTTTTGCTAATAATCAACGAAACAATGCTGAAAAGAGGAGGAACAAAGCACTGCTGTTGGGGTTCGTGCAACTCGGACTCCAGATATCCAGAACGGTTGCCGGAAGGGACGTTTTTTATTCGATTTCCTAAGCCCGGTAAAAAAAGTGACAACATGACTCAGTGGGAAAGGGAACAGGCCAAGCTAAAGACTGAGAAAGCAAAGCGCTGGCAGTTTTTATGTGGACAATCTGATTTCCAAAATGTGGAGAAAATAACCAGGGACACATATATCTGTTCTCTGCATTTTGTTGGAGGAAAAGGCCCGACATCTGAGAATGATGAACCAATATTAGCGACACTTATAGACGAGGAATCACAAAAGCAACAGGAGCGTAAAAGCAAGGCCCCAACAAAACGTAGCGACCAAACTGCACAAAGTGGCAACATGACATTAGAAGACGCAGTTGGCGCCGTAGCTGAGAGTGCGTCGGCTGAATGTAATCCAGCCTGCTCAAATGACAAAGCTACACAAACAATGTATGACCAGTACATACTTGGAGAAAAAATTTAAACTATGATCATGAGAAATTATGCTCCAATACAAAATAAGCCGACTGAACCTGAAGTTACCAACAGGATGGACCCAAACTTTGTTTTTAAAGACAGGAAGAATACAAAGTTTTTAATTGGACTATTTCCAGAACAGTTTGACGTTTTGTTCACATTTCTTGGTCCAGCAAAATACAACCTTAAATACTGCAATTCCAGGGGAAGTACAAGTGAAACCAGCGGGACAAGTGGGAAAAAAACTGGTCCGTCTAGACATTTTACACCAAAGGAAGAACTTTTCATTACACTTCTGAGACTACGAAGAGGACTTTCATTGAAAATGATTGCTTACATGTATGACACATCTGAATCAATCAGCAAAATTTTTATCACATGGATTCAGTTTATGTCCCTACATTTCAAGTCTATGAATGTCCCTATGTTCCCAACAAAAGATATAGTTAAAACATCTTTGTCAAGAGTGTTTAGACGGTTTAAAATGCTTTTTAAAAAATCTTTAAAAGATGCTCTGTAGACTGCACAGAATTCTTTTGTCAGACACCTAGGGATTATGGGCAGCCAGGCAATGTTTATTCCTCCTACAAGCACCACACAACAATGAAAGCCCTGATTGCAGTCACCCCTAAAGGTGCTGCATGTTTTGTGTCAGATCTGTATGAGGGAAGTGTTAGTGACGTTGAGATGTTTGAGAAATGTGGCATTTTGCAACACATTGAACCCGGAGATGTTTTGCTTGTGGACAAAGGGTTTCAAGTGCAGGATTTGCTTTTGTCAAGACAGGCTACAATAAAAATCCCTGCATTTCTAGGCAAGCGAGCTAGCCTCACTGCAGAAGAGGAGATGGACACAAGGAGGGTAGCCAAGGCAAGAATACATACAACGCTTTAATGAAAGATTGAAAAAATTCAAGCTTCTCAGTAGAACTATCCCTCTGAGCCTCAGCCCTGTTGCCTCCCAAATGGTTTATATTGGATGTTGTTTAGTAAATTTTCAGAGTAGCTTGTGTATTTAAAAGCAAGTGAAACGCAAACTTACTACATGTACTAGTCATATACAGATATTTGGGATTATTCTTGCCAGACACAGAATGAATGAATGTCATTGTAACAAATTCTGTTAAAACTGAACTCATATTTCAACAATGAAACAATAGAAATATCAACACACAATAGGCATTTGCCCTGCACACTAATAACACGTGTCTCAATATGGTTTGCTACATTTATGGCTATTTCATATAGGGATTTACAACACAAATGGAAGAAGGCCCCTTGGTACACGCATTTCATAAACCTCTGGTGCCATAACTTTGTGCCAAAATGCTGATCAACTATGTCTCAACCTGTTTATAAGTTGATCATTTCTTGTGATTCTTTCTACAGATGGAGGGCCTTTAGGGGAGTGCAACACAAAGTCCCAGAGATCCAAATCAGTTACCATTAATAATAACTGTATTTGGTAATAGTACATGTGGTTTTCACGCAGCTTTAACTCCTCATCAGTGATCCTGAAGCATTGTCTATTGAGTGTTTCATCAGGGATTGTGTCATCTTTGTGCTGCTGCAGAAGATCACTAACTGATTTATCCATTAGGATTTTCAGACACTTAATCTCAACTCCTACAGTGTTACCATCAGAATCTGTAGCAAGGCCATCTGGACTGGCACCCAGATAAGGAAACTTTCTGTTCACCCACAGTCCTGTTTCTCTAACATTGTTTCCAGTGGCCTTGGTGTATGCCTCTCTGGCTTTTGGCTCCTCTGAGAGGCCATACTGCCTGTCACATGTCTGAACAATTTTAAGTGACCAAAGATTATTGGAAAGCCAGTGAAAATATTTCCATGTTAAGTCGTAGTCTTTGTGTTCAACTACTCTGTCTCCAAGAGAACAAACATCTTTGCATTTTGAGGCAGTTATTCTGCCTCTCCTGAAACCAAAGAGGGGACATGCTTTGTTCTTGTGTCCCTAGTAATTCATAAGCACCATGAGCTGACATTTGTTTTGCTGAAAAATCATTTGGAATAAGTGACTCTTCTAACTGCTGTACATGTAAGCAGAGTTTTCTTTCGCTCAACATCAAGTTCATAATCCTCATAAAAAATCCTGAGTGAAGTCTCCCACATAGACTCCTCTTGTGTAGAAGCACTGACATTTTGAAGGCCAATAATAAAGTCATTTATCTGTCTGTTTGTTAAACTCCCCCTGTGTTCCTTTGGTCTGGGGTCCCAGTTATAAACATGACCATCAGATAACCTCTTGGACTTGTATTCTGTCTCATGCAGAGGTTTGGGTTTTTTTTAACGTTTTTTTCCTCTGTTCCAAACACAAGGTTTTGAAGTGGACGGTGCTGTCACTCGATGTCCATTTTTGTCAATATGCTCCACAAGTTTCAGAAGCAGTGCTGCAACATGCACACATCTACCCAGGGCTGATGCCTTACAGTTACAACTGGCGCTGGTTACAAATCCACTGACATTACTTAAAACGACCATTACATCTAATGGGTTCTCGTTTTTCATGGAGTGCTGGATGTGTGCTCGCAAAAAGTAATGAGCTTCGTTTCTATTGTCTTGTATGTCGTCAACAAACTCACTCTCCATCAGCTTTTTCCCCTTTCTGAGCGGCTTCACTGTAGATGTATATCCATTGTCGTTGTCAGATTCCCCATCACTGCTGTCACTGTTATATTCGTGACCAAAGTAAGCAATGGACTCAATCAAATAGTGGTAAACGGAGCCATAATTAAACATCTCCGGGATGTCCACAGATGGGAATGTTGCCCAGCCGTTGTCAGGAGCTGTCACAGCGGTAGCTAGGTGTGTGCTGATTCCCCTCTTTTTCAGTTCATACTATTTACCACTGTCCACAGATCGGTGCACCTGCCTGAACTGCCCAGTCATGACAACAGATCTAGAAAACAAATGCTGCAGGAGGATCCAACAGGGCGCCTCAGCACACCACATGGAGCTGTTTTGTTTTGTTTCAGAAAACTAGATTTAAAAAAAATAATGCTTTCATTTGTTTTATTAATTGAAAGTTTTATATGGTGTTTATATACAGGCAGAAATAAATATATATTTTATAGATTCTTTCCTGCACATATTTATTGTAAAGGAATTGCTGTATTTGAGCACTGTCTCTTTTTATTGCTGCCCTTTGTTTTTGTGGCTGAAGTCATGTTCTAAAGAAAGAGAGAGAGAACAATAAGCATTGGTGTCATTTTTACAGTCATGACATTAATTTATTTACTTTATTATAACATACAATACATAGATAAAACAGATACAGTTTGACAGGTAACAAACATGTCCACAGCATTGTAGATAAGTGCATCTTGATATTATGATGTAAATAACAAAACAGGCTAGACTTCTCCACTGGTGCATGATACCTGAACATAACGGTTCCTTGTGAGAGACAGGTAAGGACTGTGGACATGTCGCTGACATACCTGTCCTCTGCAGAGTGGTGTCTGGGCCAGTTCAGCTGTAGGTGGGGACGCAGCCCCAAAGAGGAGACCAGGGGCCCGAGGGTCATCTGGCCCATGACCTCTTTGTCCCACATCCAGAGGTGCATGCTGGATCTGCTGAGGGCCCACTCGTGCTCAGCGCTGACGTGGTGCAGTACGCCACAGCACAGAGCCTAAATATATTGAATTTAGAGTCTAAGATAAAAGGAATGATCACATCAGAGTTCTTTTTTTTTTTTAGGAGTAGGACGTGTTTAGCGAGGGCTCCCGCTGTTACTGCCTAATAAGTGGTTTTTGATAAGATATTCTCGCTAACTCGACGTTAAATGCTCCACTATTAGACCTTCTTACGTGAGTTGTCCTGCAAAGCTGAAAAATGGCTACAAACTTGAGAAAGTATAAGTACACCGGAGCCGCGACGACCAGGCCCGACGCTGCCTCGGCCCAGAGTTCATCCAAAGCCAGGAACTCAGCCCCACCTTCACCGAAACCCAGCGAAGCGGACATGTCGGTTCTGAAGAGTGACATTCTTGCTTCGATAACATCTGATATCTCATCAGTGATTAGGACGCATATGAAAGATGCCCTCGCAGATGATTTTGCCTTTATTAGAGGGGAATTACAAGCAGTGAGGGTGGAGGTAACAAGGTGCACTACGGCACTTCGCGTTGATCTGGACCAGGTTAAACAGACTGTTAAGGATGTGGAAGACGGCTTAAACACTTGGTCGGATGAGGTTGTAACTCTGCGCAATACAGTGACTGAATTGAAAGACGAAATAAATGGGCTCAAAAAGAAGTGTGAGGATATGGAGGGACGCATGAGAAGATGCAACGTACGGATCCTACGCGTCCCCGAGACACCGGAGTCTAGCTCCACCACAGCGGTCGCTAAGCTACTTACGGAGGTTCTGCAGCTGGAGAAAGAGCTGCTGATTGACCGCTCGCACCGTACACCAGGTGGGAAGAAGTCAGGCAATAGGCCACGAGTCATTGTAGCTAAACTACATTATTATCAAGACTGCCTGGACATATTGCGGCGTGCGCGCAGTCGTGGCCCGCTTCGCTTCAATGATGCACCGATCACTATTACGTCTGATTATACTGCGAGTGTGGCCAAGGCTCGGGCAGCTTTCACAGAGGTGAGGAGGCTTCTTCGCGACCGCCAGGATGTTCGTTATGGTATACTTTTTCCAGCACGGCTTCGCATCACTCACGGAGAGGAGGATAAGGAGTTTGTTGACCCAAACAAAGCCATGGACTACGTCAAGAAAAACATCATCTCAGCGACGGGTAACGAGAACAGGGAGTGACTATAAGCCTGGTCCTCCCTGTACATCGCAGGTGGTATTTGCCGTCACAAAGTGTTTGCATTTCCTGCTGCAGATTATGTTTAATCTTTGTATGATTATTTAATCATTTCTGGGGACGTTACTTTATGTTGTTGTATGGCGATTTACTTGGTTAATAACTTAAGACCCTGGACAGTCAGTCTGCATTTATTTTACTTTCTATTAGAGGGTGTCTACATAGGCACTAACATACTGAACTGTGAGCACCACTGTCTATTTATAGTTATCCTCTACATATGGGTAAGGCGGGAGCCCAAGCAGGTAGAGCTGTATTCCTCAGTACAAGGACAAATGTGTGGATTTTTAGTTGAGAGTTGTTGTTATCTCCATGTTCATGTAGGAGAGAGGGTTGGGAATATACCGGATCTGTCTGTTTGGTGCAAGTCTTATGTCAGGTATCTTGTGATAGTTTGTGTGTATATTTATGATATCTTGTTTATCCTAATATGACCAGTTTCAAAGATAGTAGATATTCTAATGGCTGCCCAGTTAACTGTGTGAGCTGGAATGTTAAATCCCTTAATAGTCCACTGAAATTTAGGAAAATTATGACACATTTAAAACAGCTTAATGCTGATATTGCGTTTTTACAAAAGACCCATGTGCGCTTCGCAGATAATGTGCGGCTTAGTAAAAAATGGCCTGGTCAGGTGTTCCAATCTAATTTCCATTCCAAATCAAGAGGGGTAGCCATCATGATTAGTAAGCATATGGAGTTTACAGCTTCGAGTGTACGCACAGACACCGCTGGCCGTTTTGTTATAGTGGTGGGGAAGTTATATACACTACCAGTTGTTTTAGTTTCGATTTATGCACCGAACTGGGACGATTATACATTTTTTAATGCCTTCTTTTCCAATATGCCAAATATTTCAACACACAGTCTCATAATTGGTGGTGATACAAACTGTGTGCTTTCATCCCTTGATCGTAGTTCGACTGGGAAAGTTACCCTGACTAAGTCTGCTCAATCAATCAATTCATTTCTTGAAACTTGGGTGGCTGATGTATGGCGCTTTCGTAATCCTGCTTCAAGATCATATTCGTTCTTTTCCCCTGTTCATAAGACATACTCCCGAATTGACTATTTTCTCCTCGATAAGAGAATTCTACACTTAGTAAGAGAATGTGATTATGGAGCCATAGTTATTTCTGACCATGGCCCTCTTACTATGAAACTGATTGTCCCGGTCACACAATCTGTATATCGTCCATGGTGACTTAACCCCCTACTTCTGTCCGATGAGGACTTAATCAGATTTCTCACTTCTGAGATTAAATTCTTTCTTGATGTCAATCGAACACCAGGGATGCTACTTTCTACTATCTGGGAGGCATTAAAGGCCTATCTAAGGGGTCAGATCATTTCTTATTGTGCTAATAAAAAGAAGAAAAGTGTTGAACGGCTGAGACAGTTGACAGATTTTACAATTAGACAAAGAATACAGCCGCTTTCCTTCGCGCGATTTAGCAAAAGAACGTTTGTCACTTCAAACTGAATTTAACATCTTGTCTACCCAGCAGGCCGAATATTTAATATCTAAATCTAGATATGGGTACTACGAGCATGGAGAGAGGGCGGGACGTTTGCTTGCCCATCAGCTACGGCAACGGTCAGCTAACCACACTATTACAGCAATAAATAATGACCTTGGTGCTAATTGTTATGATAATGCAGAAATTAATTTATGCTTCAGAAAATTTTATCAATCATTATACACTTCTGAGTCATCAGCTAATCCATCCGATTTGGAAGATTTTTTTAGGGATGTTAAACTTCCCTCAGTAAATTCTGAGCTGGCCGAGGAGTTAGAGAGAGATTTTTCTGTAACTGAGATAATCTTTGCGATCAAAGACATGCAAAATGGGAAGTCTCCAGGGCCAGATGGCTTTCCAGCTGAATTTTTTAAGAAATTTTCAGATTTGCTGTCTCCTTTATTACTGTCGATGTTTGAAGAATCACTCGTTTCACTATCACTACCACTGTCCATGCGTCAGGCTGTAATTTCATTACTACTTAAGAAGGACAAAGATCCATTGAAGTGTGGTCCGTATCGACCTGTGTCCCACTGTTTGTTAAAAACGGTCAATCTTTTTTTAATATCAGGCGATTGTTTGATGTGCTATATTCTCCCACCCCACCCGGTTACAGTCATGATGAGGTAATCCTCTCGTTGGATGCGGAAAAGGCATTTGACCGGGTGGAGTGGGAATACCTTTTTAAGACTTTAAAATTATTTAAATTTGGACCTAAATTTATATCATGGGTTAAGTTGATATATTCCTCCCCTATGGCGGCAGTGCGCACTAACAGCAATATATCCAGCTACTTCAGATTGCAACGCGGTACGAGGCAAGGGTGCCCGCTTTCACCACTTCTATTTGCAATTGCGATAGAACCATTGGCTGTAGCCGTACGGCAAAACTTAGTTATTAAAGGTATACATCGGATGGGCACAGAGCATAAGATTTCTTTATATGCTGACGACACACTACTGTACATGTCAGATCCCCTCTCTAGCATTTCTGAGTTACTGCTTTTGCTTGGGAGATTTGGGAAAATATCAGGCTACAAGGTTAATCTTCAGAAAAGTGAGCTGATGCCTGTGACCCCTATAGAAGGAAATCTTGCATCTACTGTCCCATTCAAAATTAGTCTTGAAAAATTTAAATACCTTGGTATTTGGGTGACACGTAGCTTTAAGGACCTCTATAAGGCTAATTATCAACCTCTCTTGTTGAATCTTAAGCGGGACATTGCCAGATGGGAGACCCTTCCATTATCCCTGAGGGGAAGAATTAATTCGGTTAAAATGACTATACTTCCTTCATTTCTTTATTTGTTCCAGAGCCTGCCAATATTTCTTACGAAATCGTTCTTTTCTAATCTGGATAGCCAGTTGTCAACTTTTATTTGGAATAAAAAGCATCCACGGATTAGCAAGAAGATGTTACAGCTGCCCCGATATCTCGGAGGCATGTCACTTCCTAATTTCATGTACTATTACTGGGCAGCTAATATTAGAGCCATATTGTATTGCTTAAGGGAGGATACTCCAGTCCCAAGTTGGGTTGCTCTGGAGAGGGCCTCAATCACATCCAGCTCTCCCTCTGCGTTACTTTGCTCTCAGTTACCTTTTGAAAACCCAATTTCCACCTATACCTCTAATCCAGTCTAAAGACAAACTGTCTAAGATTAAGACTGACCTGGACCCAGCATGTAATCGTCAAACTCCGGCCACGCTCTTACACACATTCTGGACGTGTCCAAAGCTACACAGTTATTGGCAATCTATTTTTGACACTTTTTCTGGGATATGTGGGAGAACTGTGCACCCATCCCCATTCACCTCATTGTTTGAGGTGGTCCTTGTAGATGCTCCCTTTAACAAATACCAACAGAATATGATTGCCTTTTGCTCTCTGTTAGCCAGGAGACTTATTTTGTGTAGATGGAAGGATCCGGATCCCCCAGCATATGGTCACTGGATAAGAGAGGTTATGTGTCACATTCATTTGGAAAAGATTAGATATACTATAAAAGGGTCTGATGAGAAATTTTATGACACTTGGCAGCCATTTATATCTTATTTTAAAGATATGTCAGCTGATAACTTTGTGTAATTGTTAAAAATTGCTTTGCACCTTGTATTGACAAACCTGTGTCTATTATGTTTTTGTTGTCTTTTTGTTGGATGTCTGTCTTGGGTATACATGTCTGGTGCAGATCCGGTGTAGAAGGGATAGGGTGGGAAGGGATTTTGTTGTATGTTTTTGTTTATGTTTTAATATAAAACAATAAAAAGACTTTGATCAAAAAAAAGAGTTCATTTTTTATCTGAAATACTAACTGAAAACAAACTTACCTGTCAGATCCTGCAGTTATTGATTCAGGATGGTGTAGCTATCCTGTCTATTTTCTTGGTGTTTTCTCATAGCTGTAAACAACTCACCTATTGTTAGAATACAGGGAAATACAATATTTACAACAGCATTACTATTGACAGTGCCACTGTATTTTCAACAAATAAACAAAATATAACTACATTTTCATTGATCGATTACCTCCATGTTACTAACCAGCTTACCATTTGATTATTAGTTATCTAACATACAAATAAATGCGCAAGCACAGCTAATCCCACCACATATGTTTACTTTATTTGTATATACGCTCTATTGTGTGTCGTACTGTGTATCACAACCGAGATAAGCGGATGTGATTTTCATTACAATAAACAGTCCGACTTGTAAATAATCATGACAAGATCGCGTTTTTTAGCAAACGAGCCAATGTTAGTGTAACTCAAAAATGCCACACAGAGTTGGCATTAGCTGCTGTGTGAAGACAGCCGATAAGTAAGAAAAGCTAGGACAGCACATTTATCAGATTCATACGCCTCAGGAGTCAGGATCATAACGAAGTTATGGTCTGAAGGTATTTAATCCATTCAAAAAACAAACTTATTTAGAGAGTTGCTGTTAGCTAGTTAGCATCCCCGTTTCGGAAGCATGCTATTGTTATTTAGCATTAGACAAGTGATAACAAAGCATCACAAGATATTTTACATGGTCAGTGATGATGTCTTACCTTCTGAATGAAAAGAAAGCCGATTCTGGGTCTGTTTTATCCCCAGAGCAGTTCTTCGCTCTCGCGGCCGACTCTGGCTCGTCTTCCTCCGGCGCCGGTCACACTCCCGTTTGGGTCTGCGGGCCTCGCTCGATAAAACGTTCTTTGTTTTTTTTAATGTTTGCGGGAAGTTTGTGTCGGTGTCTGGGTTGTGCTGTGTTGCTGTGCTGGAGGCCGTTCGGGGTTTTTTTGTGTCTGCAGAGTCCATCTCAAAACTAACGCGAACTAATGCCGCTGACTGTCATGGCCGCCGCGCAGGAAAGTCCAAGACCAAGGAGACGACAACGCGCACGACGTCACATCCGCCTCGATTTCGCGGGAAATCCAACCCGAATACTACTCAATGAAACCAAGTTGGATACTTAAAATGTCATCCTTCTCATCACAGCATTGACAGGCTGACTTATGGGCAAATAAAAGCCTTATTTATTCTTAAAATCCTACACATAGCTCCTTTAATTATGACCCACCAACTAAAATTAAAAACGTATATAAATGGAAATGGGATATGAAGTACATTAAATATGTGGGTGTGGTTTTGACAAAGGACCCGTCTAACACGCTTGATGCCAACTATGGGCCTTTAATCTCAAAGATGAAGTTAGACTTACAAAGGTGGGACAACGTTCCCTTCCTTAGCCTATATTCTCAGGTAGAGTCAATTAGGATGAATATTCTTCCACGTATGCTCTACCTTTTCCAATGTCTACCAATTCACATACCGCAGAGACACTTTTACGAATGGGATAGGTTATTGGCCAAATATATCTGGCAAAACAAAAAGGCAAGGATTAAATATAAAACATTGCAATTAAGGAAAGAAAAGGGTGGAATGGGCCTACCAAGCCTTCAAGAATATTTCTTCACTGCTCAGCTTAGGCCTCTGATCTGTTTATGTGCGCCAGCCTATTCTGCAGGGTGGAAAGATGTAGAGGGTACTATTATAAGAGGTATACCGCTTATGGCTCTATTGGCAGATAACAAATTGCAAAGCAGCATTAATATTACGGACAATTTTATGCATGACTCTCTCTTAAAATCTTGGGATGAAACCATTCAAACCTGCAAATTGGGTGAATTGTCAAAAATCTTACGGTGGTGTGCCTATGATTCGGACTTTGTACCTAATACATATGACAACAGATTTAACAAATGGACCTCAAAAGGACTAACTACCTATTATTCTTTTATCCACAATGGGACTTTTGTGAGTTTTGAGACGCTACAGAATAAACATGGATTGGATCAAGATGACTTCTATAGATATTTGCAGGTTAGGTATTATTTTAATCAAAACCTGAAAGCAAGGTGGGAAAAAGGTGATTTAGGCTTCTTACAGATATTTTTAACACTAATTAAATCCAGATCACAGAATAATATTATATCTAAGCTGCAAAGCCATCCAACAGTGTAAGCTGGCCAACACAGAATACATTAAGAAGAGATGGGAAGGAGAAGGTACCATGTCTATTTCTAAAGAGAGTTGGGAGAACATATGTCAACTACAATGGAGCACTACAGGGTCCAATACATGGCGAGAGTTCTGTTGGAAGAATATTGTGAGGTATTTTATTACACTGATTCAGAAACTACATCAAGGCAGTGGAGATTCATGCTGGAGACTCTGTGGGGCTTCTGGGGCCAACCACTTTCATATATTCTGGGACTGTAGGATTTTAAAGTCGTACTGGACACAGATTTGTGAACATATAAATAATGTTTTTGGTACTGAAATATCCTGCAGATGTGAAAATGTATACTTTGGTGATGTAAATGTAACGAATTGGAGAAACACAGATAAAATGTTATTTTGGGTGTTACTGGCAGTGAGTAAGAAAGCCATCACAAGAAAATGGCTAAAGGCGGAACCCCCTACCATCGACGAATGGGTCAATATAGTACCGTATTTTCCGGACTATAAGCCGCTACTTTTTTCCCACGCTTTGAACCATGCGGCTTATACAGAGATGCGGCTTTTCTATGAATTTTTCTTCAGCCATCAAGGGGCGCTCTAGCAGGAAGTGCAAAAATGAGACAGGCAGCGGTAGTCAGTACAAACAAGAAAGCACCAGTTTTTATTCTTAGCACATGCAACCCAGGACGCACAACAGCAATATACGGTAATATTTTTACACCCTCACCCCCTCATAATGGAAAACAAATGAAGTGACAGTGGTCTGGTGTTCAGTAGTTCAATGCTCAGGAGGAAGATGAATAGTGACTTGTGGTTTCAGTGCACGGGAGAATGAAGCGACTTTAATAGTTGCGCAGTTGCGCTTTAACAGTGCGCAGGAAGAAAAAGTGACAGTGGTTTGGTGTTCAGTGGTTTCAGTACGCAGGAGGAAGAAAAATAAAGCAACTTGGTTTTAGTGCGCAGGAGGAAGATGAATAAAACCATCAATGACTTTTCTGTTCTGTTTGATCAGCACTTTTACTGCCGTGTTACAGGCACTGTTTGGAAACAATCAGTTCAGGTATATGAATAAACACTTATGGTACAAAATCTTTCTATGTAAATATCTTATTTCTCAGCCTGGATATCAGTGGCTTATAGTCCAGTGCGGCTTATATGTGACAAAATATATATTTCTTTTAAATTTTAGTGGGTGCGGCTTATATTTAGGTGCGCTCTATAGTCCGGAAAATACGGTACACGAAATTTACATCATGGAAAAACTGTCATTCTCCCTCAGGATACAAAAGGACAAATTTTACAAGATCTGGACCAAATGGACTGAGTATGTGAAGCCTTTAAGGTCGGACTTTATGTAGAATTGTTATGATTGTGGAAATTTGCTTTCCATGTTGAAAGACTGGTACACTTCCCGTGTATGTTTTGTTCATACAGTTGAAAATGTTTTAAAAAAAATAAAAATACAAAAAAAAAAACGTTCTTCAATCAGACTCTTGGCCTCAGCCAACATTGGACATCCAATATGGAGATGCAGAGGTCCATCGTTTGTGTGATAGACTTAAGGTCGAGGAAAGAGGAAGAGTAAGATTTAGGGAATACAAGGAGCTTAAAGCATCAGTGACAGCAGTAGCTCTAAAGCCTCTAATCAGAGCTGTCCACACAACTGCTGTGTCGACTAGTGAATGTGAACGAGCCTTTAGTTCAATGAATGATATTCTTATGGACAAAAGAAACTCTCTGGACATTAAACGCCTCTCCATGCTGATCTTTTTGAAATGCAATGGACCAACATTAGAGCAATTCAACCCCAACATTTATGTTAGGTCATGGCTCGCAATGGGAATAAGAGGAGCAAATCACACAGCATGTAAAGCCCCACATTCAACAAAAGTGGACCCAAAGACCTGCTGGAGCCTTTTTTAGGTACATACTAATTTTATCTATTCTAAAGTAAACAGTATACTATAAAGATTATATGCGTTGTGTCACATTCTTTTGCAGGCAATGTATGAAGTTTGTTGTTGAAGATCTATTGATCTGCTGTTGAAGATTGAAAGAAAATCAAAAGTTTGATTGAGGACATTTAGGACATATTTTTCTTAAACTGAGCAAGCCAATTTTTTTATTTATTTGTTTTCTATTTATTTTTATTTTAAGCCTGATTATTTTATTGATTTAAAAAAATGCCCAAATGCCTAAAATGCAGCTGTTGCTGAGTACTAGTTATTGTTGAGCTAATAAAGCAAGCAAAAAAGTCTGTATCTGTGTTATATTTATATCTAGGCTATATACGCACGTTGAATGTTATTGTTTACGTCCGGTCATTGCGCGCATGCACACAACACTGGAGGGCAAAAAGACCCACTTCCACTATTTCTTACACCCGCAATCCAGAGCCGCTCCGTTGCGAATGAACAATTCCGTAACAAAATGAAACCTAGAGATATAGGTATCATTACTTTAGACCATCTTTGTGCAGATGATCGCAAAAGGTACGCCTCAAAGCTAACTGTATTTAGCGTAAAGCTACCAGACCCATTTCAAATAGCTAGCGATCAGTGAGTTGACAGTCCTCAGAATTGGCCGCCAGTTCAGTATAGTGATATCTACAATTATCTCATTAACACGCCTGGGCTTTACACAGCAGAGGCAATGAAGGCATACAAGTCATTATTATATAATGACACAAAACAGTTGTGTTACTTTAACAAAATCCTGTATATACACCTACATTTTGTGTCATTGTTTTTCACAGGTTACACCTAAACGTGTTGCTGACATGGACTTCAATAGGCCAAAACACGGCCGGGTGATGAAGGCAAGACCTAAGAGGATGAGACCTGTGTTCAAGCAGGATACAGAAAAGAACTAGCTGCACTCCGCAAATTGAAGCGCATCTGTCCTGAGGCTGGCATCCTGGATAAGGAGGATTTCGACACAGACACAGCTTCAGAAGATGAGGATATGCCCCCAGTATGTCAATTATAGAAAGAAATAGGTTTTTACCTTCGGAAAGTTTTTTGCCTAAATGTGTTGTCATAGGGAGTATAATAGATCTAAAATAACAGCCCCTTTTTATTTTGGTAAATTGTTTAAGCAATCATCATACTGTACTTTAAAATATTTAAGTAATGCTAATTTCAAATGAAACACTATTTTGCAATTTTGAGGATGTACCAACTAAAACAGGCTGTGAGCAGTCAGGGAGAGCTGATGTCCCAATGTCAGGATGTCCTTAAAGATGTCAGTGTGAGTGTAGGACAGGCGGCCAACTTAGAAGCTGCAACAAGAGGGCAGGCAAAGTGCGCTTTGTGGAAGCGACATCGCATTGAGCGAATCACATCAACAGTCGCCCACGATATCAAAACTCTCAGGGAGAAAACCAGCCCAGCTAACTGTTTGAGGAAAATATTCAAGGATAAGGTAAAGGACATTTCTGGGCAGGCTTCCATCAAGTATGGTCTATCCAACGAACTAAAAGCCAAGACAGAATATAATAAATAACTTGATGTGTAAAATCCACAAAAACTTTGTGTTACGAGACTGTGGGCTGGTTGTGAATGACACTTGTTCCTTATTTGCTGCTTCACCTGACGGTGTTAGATCATGTACATGCCATGGTGAGGGCTTACTGGAGGTCAAGTGTGCCTATGTTCACAGAGATGAAGCAGTTGAAGATGCAGCAAAATCTGACAGTTACTTTTGTTTGAATGAGGGATCCTTAGCACTGAAGGAAAATCATCGATATTATACACAAATTCAGTGGCAAATGTATGTTTGCAGGAAGTCATTTTGTGACTTTGTGGTTTTTACAAACAAAGGGATCCATGTTCAGATAATTCCATACAATTCTCAATTTGTACAAGAGCTTGACAACAAATGTTTACAGTTTTTGTATAATGTCCTTCTTCCTGAAATAGTGCAAAGAAAAATTACAGACTAATAAACTACTGCAATGTTTATTGTGCAAACAACCACATGTATAAATGTAAATACTGAAAACCTGACCATTCCCAACCAGATTTAATACAATAAAAAATAAACACTTGTATGAAATGTAAAACAATGCATTCTGAACATGAATAAATATTTATATTGTGACACATTTATAGCAAGTTCTTAAAAGTCTAGAAATGTTATACATGCACATTTTAACATCACAGTTTGTGAATTGGTTCTTGATATACATATTTACGGTTGGGTAGCAATGTTCCTATTTGCTGTTTGAAGACAGACAAACAAATTCAAATATTTACCTTTGTTTTTTACTTAACAAGTCTACCCATGAGATTTGTAAGAGCTGCACACACTGTAATAATGTCATCTGCATGTTGAACGAGAGATATTGGAATTGTATGTTGTAGTATTTGATAGTTTTTTATGCGCTCAATGGCCCGTTCAACGTGAATTCGCACTCGAGAGAGCTTTCTTGCTGTCTCAACTTCTTTTTGTGACAACTGCTTTTTACCTCTTGTAAAGGGTGGTATGGCTAATGAGGCCCCATAAACAGCAAGTTCTTCAGATTTTAAAAAAACTCTGTCCGCTAAAACTAAATCTCCATTATTATATATTATATTCAAGTTTGTTCAAAAAGCCAGACTGTATTGTTATCTCCTTATCTGATATTCTTCCTCCCCATGTTTGAGATACAAAGCTGATTGTACCAGATGGTGTTATGCCAACTAAAAACTTGATTGTGTTGTGGCTTTTGTAGTTTGAGTATGTAATTTGCCGAGTGTGCAAATTTGTTGGACGCTGAACAAATATTTCTGTACAATCAATGATAACTCTACAGTTCTTGTATTTGTGTCGAAAACAGCCAGGTAAGTTTTTAAGTACCTTTGCTTTACTAGGCCACTCGATCAAAAATTGAAGGTTTTGAGAAATGATAGGCAGACATCTAGAAAATATTTTAGAGACCTGTGTAGGGCAGATTTTAAACCTAATGGCTAGGTCAGCATTCGTCAAACTAAGTCTTAATTTCATCAACACTAAAAGAAGTTGATCACCAGGGCATATTTTTCCAATAGGTTTTAGAAACATTGAAATGAGCGATAAAACCCATACAAAAACAGCACATGATTTTATACCAGTAAGTGTCCTTATCTGTGCATTGTTCAAGTTTGTGTAGGTGAATTGTCCTTTTTGAACATTGTCCTTCAGTTCCTGGTTTTCAGAAAACAGTCACTGGTATTCGGCCTGAAGACCATTGTGTGCTTCCTGCAGTTCTGTGTACTGGGCTCTCAGGGCACTCAGTGTTGCCTCTAAGGGATCTGGATCCGGATCAGTTCCTAAAAACATAATATTTATGTAAAACATTAGTATAGTTTCTATAATACATTCCACGTATATTGCTCTGATATTCCTAGGTATGCAATAGAGTAATGCCATTTCAGTTTTTACCTCTGTCACAATATGGTGCTTTTTGAAGATCCAGAGGTGCATCTGCTGCTGACTGTACATCTTCATCTACTGGCATAAGGACAGCTCCCAGTGCTCGACGTTTCATACGCCTCTCATATCAATCATCAGCATGTTTTGACAGTTTAGTCAGTGGTTTGAAGCTAAATATGGAGGGAATATAGGCAGGGCTCTCTGGATCATCAGATGGCTGGCCTGAACATACAGTAAAGAATAACAATAACAATCTACACTAATGTATACATGTATGTAATATATTAAGCAGTTTCATGGCCTTCTAAAAGCAGTTGTGTCTGTCAATTCAATATAATTGTTCCATGCTAACTATGCTAGTAGTAGCAGTACCTTGATGATGACAGATTATTTTAAATAACTGTTCTTATCATTTAATTTAGGCTGTCATTTTATTTAACCATACCTCCAATGAAGTGAACTGAGAAAATTCTGTCATGAGATTTTGGCTCCCAGGATTTGGATGGATCATCCAGTTGAACTCTCTTCATGGCTATTAACCACTGCTTTCGGCGTATTTCATCAGCTGGAAACCTATGAAATTTTACATTGATACTAGGGCTGGGCGATATGGGAAAAACATTAATCACGATTTTTTTCCCCCACATTTACCGATCTCGATTTTCGATTCGATTTTTTTACTTGCCTTTGTAAATATGTCTTTAAACTAAAAACACTTGTACCACACTTACGAACAGAGACCAGATTTATTGAATTATGTTTAAAGATTATGAAAATTATGTTAAATAAACTCAAAACTCAAACCACTTATCATCTATGTAGTGAATGGTAAGACTTAAATAGGGCTGGAATGTTCTGCCGGACCAAAGGTCTGTTATAGCAAAAAATCCAACACCCTTCAGCTCGTTTTCCAGTTGTGCCTGACACGTATCATACAACTGAGGCAATGCAGTATGCAAGAAGTACTTTCTGCAAGGGAGTTCGTATCTGCTGTCCAAAACACGGATTAACTTTCTGAACCCAACCTTTTCCACAGTGTTTATTGACAATGCAGTAGGCTATAGCGCTTGTTATAGTTTTAGTCCGCTTTGACTGTTTGTCATACGGTGTACTGGCAGCGAACGACGACCGATAGTTGTTTTGGTACATCGCTGCTCGAGGTAGTTGCGCTGCTAGTGCTAGCGTCGCTGCTAACCGCAGATACAGTTGCAGCGGCTGTTGAAGGTGCGCGTTTTTTTTTATACACTCTTTGTGTTCAAATGGATGATAACTTTTAAGATGATTAAACAAGTTTGTTGTATTACCAGTCTTTGACGACACAGACCGGCGGCATATCTTACAAAGTGGGTTAATTTGGAGGTGGTAAGTATTTAAATATCCAAACCACCTCCACACAATTGACGTTGTGTGGCCAGTTTTATCCACTATTTCGCTACCTTTGGGTGTAACGGGTTCACGCTCCTGTTCAGCATCACTTCCAATGTGAGCTTCGCTACATTCCTCCATTTTATATTGCCAGTCCAAATTCTTGCAAATACTTTGCACAAACACTCAATAGCTCGACGACCCTCAGCTCCACAACTCGCACTTCCTCAACAAGTGGCCGGTAACTGCTGCTCATTCACATGCGCTCTTACTGGCGATTGGCCGGTCGACCTGTCGATTAATATGCATCAAGCTTATCATCGAGATCGACCTCAGTCAAGATCGCGATCCAACTCTAAATTCGATTTTTGGCACAGCCCTAATTAAAATGTTCTTTTGTCGTCTGTTTGTGCAGCCTACAGCGCTGCATGTGTTAACCATACTGGCTAGATTATATTTCACGGTAAAATTTAGATTTAGCGCGATCTGTTGACAATAGAGATGCTCCGATCAGGATTTATGAGGCCGATCACCGATCACTGAAATTGTGATCGGCCGATACCGATCACAGCCGATACCGATCACATTAAATGTGTATTTAAGGGCTAAATTAAGAATGCTATAAACAAAAATGAACCACTGAATTAACCCGTTACCATTCCAGCTGCCATCGTCACTTATTAATTTCTCGGTTTTAGACAACCTTTTCTAGACACAACATCAACATTACGAACACTTAAAGCTTCTTTCGAAAAAACAAACAAATCGAAACCGAAACTTACTGGCGCTTCTCACCTCTGAAGTCTTCCTGCGGCTCAAACATACAAAACAATCCAACAAACACGGTCCTGTTCTGTCAGCAAGTGTTCAGAGAATCAAATACAGTAAAAATATCTACCTAACGCATGTTATTGCATCCACAAATCCCCAAAGAGTGCAGTTTCGTCATTTTGATCGGAGTATTCTCTTATTTTATCGCTCCTAAGTGCCGCGCGCTTGTTTTGAAACTCGAACCACTCTGAGCGTTTGATTGACACATCAGGCGTTTTTTGGCAGGATCGATTAGGGGTTAAACTGTTTAACTGTTCTTTTATTTAATAATTTAGTAATTTTTTTTCAAGTAACAGCCAGGTTTCCCAAAAACATACGTTAAACATAGGTATAAACCATCAAAGAATCTCTGCCAATCCACAGGTAGCTCTCAACGTTGCAGGGCTTAAATAAGTGTAAATACATATTTCTCCTTTATTTTGTAAAGGTTTTCCAGTTTCTATGGATAAACGTTAAACAAATCTCGCTTGTTCTGCGCATGCGCATGATCGGTTTTTCTGATCGGCCATTTTGCAGATCACCGATCACACTATTTATAGCCGTGATCGGCCGATCATGATCGGAAATATCAACATAGATGCTGTTTTTGAAATATTGGAAATTAGTGTTTTGTTGAATGCATTGTCTTCTGGTTTACATTAGCCATTCCTTTTTCTCTCCTCATACTAGGTAAAAAAGTTTGAGAGTTTACATTTACCAGATGACAACAGCCTTTGTGATCTTGATGTTCTTTTAAACAATTATGCCACTCTTAATAGTTGATAAAAGTGTCTCCTTAATCAAAAAATAAATAAAAAATAAAAATCAATCAAAAGAGAGCAAAGGTACTAGCAACAAAATCAGAGTTTATAAAAAATGTAATCCTCTGACCAAGACACGTCACTTTGACCAAACATGACTCAACAAGTCTAACAATAACTCAATGTAAATTAAGTTTTATTTAAATTAATGCTCTTGAGAGTTTAACATTAATTTAGTCTTCATTCATTTTTTTACCATTTATCTTGGTAGTTAATCGCTGCACTAACCTGTGTATCTAAATCAAACCAGTTAAACATTAATTACAGAGATTTTCAGTTTTTATAGCTTTAACATAAAGTAATGTATTAGTTTCTAAAGTGGGATAACCTGCTTTTTGACTCTTACTGCTAAATGGTTTAAAGATAACCAGTACAATGACTATAGTCTTCGCCTAAAGCCTCTGAATATAGATGTTAATCCTCTTTAGTACCTCTAAAAGTATTTTACTTCTTTTGGACTGTAACAGCTGACTCTTTATAGACAACTGATAAAGGACTGTGACTGTCTTCTGTGACTGTAACTGTGAGTGGAAATGAGACCTGTTGATGGCCTAGTGTTTCTTGGAGGGTAGTTACTTCAGGTGCCTTGCTGGTTGTTTCCACTGCTCCAGCACTGAACTGAACCTGCCTGCATGGGCGAGGCTAGCCCTAAATTGAAACTCAGCACCCCTAAAACCTGGAGTAAGAAAATGTTATTCTAAAATTTTAGTTCGTCTTTGACAGGCTTAGAAAATGTCCAAAACATAATCCATAGTTTTTGGTTTAAATTTATATTTTAACAATGAAAATAAAAACACCCCCTATCTTCCTCTTCTCACTACGCTCCTACTCCTCTGTCATGTTACCTGTACCGCAACACCACAGCCCGTTGTCCAGCGTGATACACACACAGAGAATCCGTTTAGTTGTTGAGAACCAAGTAAGGTGTTCCAAAGCTGTCTTACTCTTGTTTCCTTTTAGAGTTGTTCTGCTTCCGATACCAAATCGGCGAGTAACGTTACCAGAGTCCTGGCACCGTTTACCAGTTAGCACCGTTAGCTGTATTAGCTCCGTTAGCGCTGTTAGCACGGCTACAGTCGAACTGCAGCGATCCGAAACAAAAAGAGCCGCTACAAATAACCAAATAACCAGCCTACATGTGTACTGCGTATGTGTGTCTCTGTTTTTAAAGTTTAGAATTACTTTATATACTAATTTTAAGAATCGGGAGTCATGTAATAGTAAACATGATGCTACGGGTGTCTTTTCCCGGTCAGTCGTCATGGAAACACGAAGCTTTACCAGTGCTGCGATGTTTGGACCAGAGTGAAAACAAACGTGTGTACGAGCTGAAAAACGAAACGACATATCACTGTAAACCACCACTATGTGTGAAAACATTAAGTGTGGCTGCTGCACATAGGCAGTTTTTATTTATTCCTAGATTTATTTTAGTTCTTTCTCAGTTGTGTGTGTCTGACTATCAAACTAGACAATAAAATAAAGTTAATAAATATTTTTCTTTTGCTGTATTTATTCATGTTTTTGTTTGTTTGTTTGTTTTACCAAGGCCTGAACCAGAGCTGAATTCAGGGGAAGTACTTTCAAAGATTTCTTTTTATATCTATAACTTCTAAATATTTTCAAGACCTGGGTAAATTATCTGGATTTGGGGGACTTTTTGGTTTTACCTTTTTTGCTCTTGATGTGAAGCTTGTTTTATTTATGTTTTGTTTTAATTATTGATGACTTACATTGGTGTATAAAAGTTCAGACAGATGTGCAAGTAGGTTAGAGGTGGCCATTTGTAAATAATAAACAGAAAATGTAACAAACACATATATTGTGTATAGCTCTGTCAACTATCAACAGTAAATAATCTGGATTTTTATGACTTTTTTGTTTTACCTTTTTGTTTTGCTCTTTGGGTGAAACTGCACGGTAGCGGAGTGGTTAGCGCTCCCGTTTCACAGCAAGAAGGTCGTGAGTACGAATCCCGGCCGACCCAAGAAAACATCGTTGGCCGATTGTAGCCAACTCAAACATCATTGGCTAACTCTGGTCTTTCTGTGAGGAGTCTGCATGTCTGCAGGTTCTCTCCGGGATCTCCGGCTTCCTCCCACCGTCCAAAGACATGCATGTATAGGTGAATTGGTGACTCTAAAGTGCCCCTAGTGGATGAATGTGAGAGTGAATGGTTGTCTGTCAATGTACGTCTAAGTGTCAGCCCTGCTACGAACTGGCCACTGTCCAGGGTGTACCCCGCCTAAGGCCCAAAGCTGCTGGGATAGGCTCCAGCCACCCGCGACCCCACAAAGTGGGATAAGCGGTAGGAGATGAAGAAATGAAATGACTTATATTGATTTATAAAAGTTCAGTTAGGTGTGCAACCAAGTAGGTGAGAGGTTTGTATTTAATTGGAAGATGACTGTTGATATAACAGGAGGCACATCACTTTCATAAGAGCTTTATAGACTGTGTTTCTGATAGTAATGACGACTCAGGTTCATTTGAATTGAGTGGAAGAAGTAGAAGAGTAAATGTCAGGAAATGAGGACTACTGAGATTAAACCACAGGCACTCATAGGGTGGAGCTCATTGGGTGCTCAGCACCCCTAATGCTCTGACCCTAGAATCACCCATGCCTGACTGGTAATTTTTTTTAAACAGTTTCTATTACATGAGTTCAGCTATTGAGTTGTGTATCTTTTTAGTTTAGAGCGAGGTCTGCTATGAAGACACCACTCGATGTCACCAAATGTCTAATAATAAGTAGACAAACTAATCAGTAGACAAACACTCTCATTACTCTCTATAGTTCTTGTGTGTCTTTATTATTATTATTCCACGGTTTTGGTGAATTTGAACTGAATTTCGTTGTTCAAACTATAAAACGTGTCTTAATTCTGGGACATTTATGCTATTACTTTTGGGAATTCTGCCTTTTATAGTTTTTGCAACATTTGGATTTTATGCATTTTGTTTCTGCCAATTTTAGATTTCTTTTGCAAATTCTAGCTTCTTTTTGACAAATTTAGATTTCTTTTGCAAATTTCAGTTTAATTCTGCAAATTTCAGACATTTTCTGCAATTTTTTCATCTGCAACCACCTACAATGACTTCTGCCAATGCTACTTTAAATTAATTTGTACTGCTTACTTCAAATGATGTGCATTCCGTAGATTGCAGCAAGTTTGGGAGCTCTTCAAGTTGTCATGTAATTTTGAACAATTTTTCTAAATTTTGTTGTATTTTTTGTTTTGTTTTTGCTATTCCTCATATTTTTCTTCATTATCTCTGATGGATACCACAACCAGGAGTGTTTATACAAGAAAAGTAACTTAAACTTAAATGGATTCACACTGATCAGAGCAGATAGAGATACCTCAAGTGGGAGGAGAAAAGGAGGAGGACTTGTTGTATATGTAAACAACCGATGGTGCTGTCCAGGACATATCACAGTAGAGGAGGATCACAGGAGAAAATCTGTTGTCAAGATGCTGAACTTGTTGCTAAGGGCCTAAGACCATACTATGTGCCAAGAGAGCTCTCACATGCCGTCGTGGTTACAGTTTATATTCAACCAAGAGCTGTACCAGACACTACCTGTGACATCATCAGTGGAGCTGTTTCCAGGTTACAGACCCAGCATCCTGATGCCCTCTTCATCATATCAGCCATGTTACAAGCCACAGTGAGCTGCAGGACAGAACGCCACAAGAACTCCTTCTTCCCGACCGCCATAAGAGTGTATAATCAGTCTTATTGCAGATGAAGATTAGAAGAGCACCAAGATTGAATTTCCCCTAGAGGATTAATAAAGTGTTTTGTTTTGGGTTTTTTTTAATTTTTTTAGTAAAACAATATTATTTAAAGTAACAGTTGAATAGCTCACTCTTCTAAAGCAAATCTAAAAAAAATTGTGCTTAAATGTAGATGCTACAATTTTACATTCAATGCCAGTCTAACTGAATTCACACAGAACCACGTGAATGAGTACAGGCCATATGTCAAAAAAATGTTTTGACATATGAAGAGAAAACCCATGCACAGATAAATCTGCCGTAGCAATGTAACAAGATGAGAAAACCCGTCAATAATTACATTAAATAAATAAATAAAATGCATTGAAGATGACGAAACTGCTCATTTAGCCACTAACACAGGAACTGAAACGTGACTTAATGGTTTGGGGGCACAACTTTGAAAGTCTTAGTCCTCCTTTAGCTGCATTAGCAGCTGGACACTAGATACTCAAAACAGACCTTTTCTGTATGTCTACAAAAAAGTAGGCCTCATTGACCCAGAGTCTCGGCAGTCCATCATTTGCTTTAATTCCATTCAACTCCTGGGCGATTAGAAAATTTCCTATCAGCTATAGATTTACAAGCTTGTGCTACCATACACAAACAGTTAACTTAATGAGTATGTCTCTTAAAAAAAAGCCATAAGGATCGTAAACTATATTCTTAAAGATATGGTTATCTGTCACCAATTAAAAGTTGTATGAGAGGAAGGTTAAAGGAATGCAGAGAAAATCATTTTAGTCTCATGTGCTGCTTGATTGGTGCCTATTTCCTGTTTTGTGTTTGTGTGAACCTATGGAGCTTGTTGATCCACTGTACTGCAATAGTTTGGTAATGCACCCTCTGGTTTATCCAACCAACATGAGGAATAACTTTTACAGGTTAACTTTGGCTCATGGGAATCAGATCTGCGTGTTGATGGTCAGGTGGATAGCAGAGTGGGAGATAAGTAAGAGTTTCAGTATTTACACTAAAGACAGACTCATATTTAATCTAGAAGGGCATAGAAATTTGCACATGGACATTAATCCTAACCTGTCAGTAAGTGTGGTAAGTTATCTCATATATTTCCATGCTAATGTGTTTACTGTTGCTGCCTACATATTTGACACAACATCATTTTGTTGTTTCAAAACATCTTAACTGGTTTTGGTTTTCCTCTCATCTGCAGCTGTTCAATATCAATGTGAATGCATTAAAACTGTGTTTTAATGCCCTATCAACTGAACAACATCACTTTTGTTACTGCATTGTTTGTGCTCTGACCTTCTATTAGGCTTTATAATCTCAGTCCTATGAAAGCATGGCCAGATCTGAATGTTCAATACTACGCTGTGTTGACTGTTCAACTGTCTCTGGTCCTGTATGTATGTGGTAATAAACTTCTCCTGCTTAAGTCATCCAGACAGAGTCTCTGCTGTCCATCTATGTGCTCCAATACTTCTTAGCTCTAAGGCGGTAACCCAATTCTCTTACATTAATCAACCATTTTCCTTGCCCCTTTCAAGAACCAATTTACGTACATACTTATTCCAAATAAATGTGTTAATAACTTTATCAAGTTCCTTAAAATATGATTTAGGGAGAAAAATTAGGACTGTATAAGATTTTGGGTAGGATGACATGTCTGTACTGAGTTAATGCAACCAGCAAGGGATAAAGGGAGAGTAGACCATCGTTCAAAGTCATCTGTGATTGGAGTTAGAATAAGTTTAAGTCTAAGAGTCTAAGTATAAGAGTGGTCTAGTACATACGGTCTGATCCGTATGTATAATCGTTGGCACTATAGATTCCAATCTGATGGCAAGGATTTTTGTAAGTATTTTATAGTCAGATGTAAGTAGGCTTATTGGACTGTAAGACTCGCATTTGGTGGGGTTCTTGTTTTTTTTTTTGGGTAGCACTGAGATTATGGCTTGAGTAATAGAAGTAGGAAGTTTCTTTTGTTTAAGACACTCTCTGTAAACTGAGAATATAGTGGCGAATACTTTATAAAAATCCATCAGGTAGCCATGATGCCCTGATGTTTTACTGTTTTTCTGTCTGTCCAATCTCAACTTCAGATATTGGCTGCTCATGGTTGACCTTATCTTTATTAGTTATGGTGGGGAAATTGATATTTTCAAGAAAATTGTTATCCTGGGACCACTCTGATAAGTATAGAGAAGAATAAAAACATTTAAATTGATCATTTATGTCTTTTGGATGAACTTTAATTTCTCCCTCCATTGTTTCTATTGGCTTTATGAAATTGACAGCTGAGTATTAACGCAGACGGTGGGAGAGTCTTCTACCTGCTCATTCTCCATGTTCGTAATAGTTTTGTCTTGATTTTAAATATTTCTCCTCTACTTCCATTGAAGCAAGAAGATCAAATTCAGTCTGTAGCGCTAATCTTTTTTTTACAAAGCTATGCGGTTGGACCAGTGGAATTTTGTTGTCAACTTGTTGAATAAGCTTAGTTAACTCTCTAAAGGGTTGGGACCTGCTTTTATTTAGCCGAGCTGTATTCTCCATTATTATTATATGATCTAACAAAAAGAAATCTATTCTTGAATATGTGTGATGGACAGCAGAGAGAAAGGAGAACTCTTGAATTGGAATTCTTAAATCTCCATTGGTCTATCACACTGCTAGCCAGACAGAATCTGTTTATGATGTTTGCAGAATTAGAGGGCGGACCTGTTGGCTGTTTTGAACGATCAAGTAAGGGCTTCAGAACAGTATTAAAGTCACCTCCCAAAGTGAGGTGGTGTGTGCCCAGCTCTGGAATACGGCCAAACAACTCTTTAAAGAACTACAACAAACTCTTACCTAAGGAGGCTGAGGCCCCTTAGAACCCATATACAAACATTTCAACTGATCAGCTATCACAAGGAACTTCAACAAGGCCATGCCTGTATAATTGTATGTATCACATAAGCAATGTAGTAATCTGTGAGAAAAAAAAGAAAATAACAGTTCACAAACTAATTGTTAACTTAAATGGTCCACCCAAAGGATGTAAGAAAAATAATAATGTTAATACGCCCTAGTGGCACCCGTGGGTGAGATCGTTGGAATCCAAGTGCACAGCTGGTCAAAAGCTCAGAGTCTATGAGTTTAACATGTCCTTAAAAAACCTTGCCGCTTTTTCAGGGTCAGTAAATTTCTTCTGTTTGCCGTCTTGGGTCGTAATCCTCAATTTAGCGAGATAAAGCAATCCGTATTTCATCCCCTCACACAGTCGCAGTAGTTGTCTCATCTGTCTGAATGCCGCTCTCTGTCGTGCAATGGATCTAGCATGTTCCAAAGTATGGGCAAAAGTGAATATGTAATTAAATTCTCATTAAATATGGGTGCAAACTTCCCTTACACAGCAACATACAGCTTACACGGATAAACTTTGGTCTTGTTGACAAATTTAAAGGTCCTATATTATACTATTTTGAACATTATACAGTGTATTTTGGATACATTTGGACCATGTCACGTTTTGCAACATGAAACACACAATAATTATCTTATACAAGCGGTTTGAATGAGCTCTCATCATGAGTCAAAAGTGAACGGTCTGATTTGGCGCTGTCACTTTAAGGCTCAGCTCTTCCGTGTTGGCTCCGCCCACTCATGACATCACGCTAGAGCTCCGCGAGCTAGGCTGGAAACAGACTGAAGTAAACACGGTACATCGTAGTAATAAAACTTTTTCAGCAATGGCTTTGAGAGTAACTGAGCTGTTTATCTTCGACCCAGAGTCTGACTCTGAGTTCGAAGAACATGAGCAAACACAAAGACCTCGAAGGCTTCTACAAGACGTTTCTGCTTGGTAAATGAGAAACTATTTATTGTGTATGTTTCTATAGTGTAGGCCGTAGCATAGCGCGTGTTAACTGCTTCTGTTTATAGGTGCACATGTGGAAATGGCCGTACAATGCCCACTGAAGTTGAGAATGTATGCTGCCTGGAGACTCCTAAGGTAGCTGTTGTGCAGTGTATTGAAAGAACTTTAATAAAGTAGCCTAGCAATATGTAGAGCTATGCAGTAATACTTGTTAGTAATACATGTTGCTGACGGTAAGTAAGCTAACACAGTAGCAGCGATGCTTCTCTGTGTCTGAGCTGCAGAGCACGGCACTTGTTGACAGTGCAGGAGAGAGGGGCTGGAGGAGTGTGAAGGAGCACTTCCTGGAGAGGTGTGGTTTATTTCACATATTGACGTAATTGCGTGAACCAGCTCGTTGAAAGGACTGTAGCTCAAACTAAATAAATTACTGAAACATGCACAAATGAAACAAAACACAACTTTGGGTATGTGTTTGAGGTAGAAACAACGTTATAACATGGTTAAAAGCTCAGAAAAGTCGATTTAGCATAATATGGGACCTTTAAGGGTCATAAGGGAGAGCTCAGCAAAAGATGCCCACATGGCTCCAAGGCCCAACCGGAAGTCAGGTTTTCAAGTCAGTGTTTTAACTTGGACCTTAACTGGTCTTAACCCTCCTACACCCCTAGAGCGTTTTTTGATGTTTCACGCCTTTTTTGTGTGGATGACTTTGGCTGTGTTTATACAAATGGCATAAATTTTGCCTCCGATGTGTATTTTGGGATGAATTTTAAGATTTCAGTTTTTTTTTTTACTACTTTACTTTAGTAGACTTTAAAATGAAAATAGTAATGTAAGAGAATTGGGTTACTGCCTTAGAGCTTCGAAGTATTGGACCACATAAAAGGACTGAAGAGAGTCTGGATGTCTTAAGCAGGAGAAGTTTATTACCATCAAATACAGGCCCGGAGAGAGTTGAACAGTCAACACAGCATAGTATTGAACATTCAAGTCTGCCCATGCTTTCATTGGTCAGAGCTATACCTCATAGAAGGTCAATATGCAAACAGTACAATAACAAAAGAGTTGTTATCCAGTTGTTATTCAGCTGATTAGGCTCGAGGTTGGAGACATGTTATCCTGCAGGTGTCTGAGTGTATCTGTTGACAGAGCCCAAGGCTCAGGGCATCACAACCTTACAATAGATCCCAAAATTCTCTAACACCCATCATCCTTAGTCATTTTTTGTGCCACTGATTTCCATTAAAAACAATGTTTTTTGAATACACTGCCATTACTGTTTTTTTATTTTATATATATATTTTTTCATGGATTCATGAAAGTGAGGGATTAGAATTTTACTTTATATTGTTTTCCACTAGATGGCATCATTTTTCCCATATATGAGAGAGAGAGTTCCAAATGGGGCAATGGCTCCATTGATGGTTGTATAAATTATCGTGCCTGTAGGGCCAGTTCAATAAATATTCAGAACTAAAATGATTTGGGTGTATTTTAGGGATGTCATGTGATGATGTCATGTGGTGTGCATGTGTGTTTTGAGAAATTATTGTGTTTGTGTATGTGTGTGTCCGCATCCAAAATGCCTTCCCGAGAAATGCATTACTGTTGCCAACAAGTTGAATTCTATTCAGTTCAAATCAATAAAATGCACAAAGTTTAAAGCTTCTGCACTCATCAAAGCCTCATCACACATGCAAAAAACATCAAAGGCTCACTGACAAAGTAATCTAAAAAAAAAAAACTTGCTAGTCTGGCTTTGTTTACACAGGTGTTATCCCAGGGCAAGACATTATGTGTCACTTAGATCTGGATCTTAGATCATGGTTCATTTCGTCCCAAACTGCCAAGATGGGACGCACAAGAAAGTATAATTTGGCCGAAGCCATGAACTTCCTTGATTTGCTCGACAAGACGAATGCTCCTTCTTCATCTGATGATGCATTATCATAGGATGATGATGAGGTGGAGGATATAAATTATGTGCCAGGGGCCAAGGGCACTTCGGAGGAGGAGAGAGAGGAAGAAGAGATGGAGCTGAAGGAGCGAGGGGGTGAGGGGGCAAGCCCTGTCCCACCTGGATATCAAGGAGTGGCGTTACCTGGTCCCCGACTGCGGAGAATGCCATTTCATACCGGGCCGCAGGGATCCCTTGTCCCAGGATCACCCACTTTGCTGCCTTCCAGATTCACGACATATTTGACAGTTTTTCTTTTTTCATCACAGATGAAATTATTGATAGTATTGTCAGACAAAAAATAAAAATGAAGCAAAATCAAACTTGATGCCAATTTTTGACAATCCCAAGCTCTGATAATTCTCCACAAAAATGTTTTAATTTGCATTTATTTTATGGAAAATTATTCACTTTTTGTGTTTTTTGGCTTATTTTTAAAATCAGGTTCTAATTACAAAACCTGGCGTTTAAGGGATTAAATTTTAGAAACACAATAAATATTTGCTATCTATGGTGAGGACTGAAGCTAATAATAGTATCTATAAAAAAAATTGTAATTATGAATTACTAGATAATATTTCTGTCACTCTTTATTGGAGCATTTTTTTTTTTGTGCGCCAGGGCGACTAATGTTACAAAAGGGGTGTAGGAGGGTTAAATGGATTTAACCAGGTTAAAGATGGTTTTGGACAGGTTTGAAGTTGTTTAACTTGAAATGTAATTCTGAGTGGCTCTACAGATAAACACTTTTTGAACGATGGATCAATGTCATGTTCCCCTTCAAAAGCTAAACTTCGATGCTTCGATGGCCTGCTTATATACCTTGTGCTCAATCAACAGCACCTGCGAGATTGGGCGCACCTGGTTGATTGGGCATAGGAGGTATAAAAGGCATGTGACTGGAACAGTCCCCAGATCTGTTTGTCTTCAGACCGCATCACTTGTGTCTCGTGCAGTCAAGTCTGTGAACAACTTATAAAAATAAATAAATAAAATAAACTATGGATAGTGGGAAGAGGTGTGTGCCTCCTTGTCAGAGGTTGCTCTCTGACGAGGATAATCATGACTTCTGTTATGAGTGTTTGGGGGAGGCACACGCGGGGGAGTGCGAGCACTGTGACTTTCTGCCCATAAAAGTCTTATGTGCTCGGCAGGGCGCGGGCCGGTGCTCCCCCGCTTAGATCCTGGGGGTTACGTGTGGAACTGGCTGAGACGCCGGGATCAGAGGGCTCTCTGTCCCTTGCGCTCTGGCCAGATGAATGTGACATCGGTGCTTCCCCCGAGCGTCTCGATGACGCCTCTTCCCTGGCCGCCTCTGCCTAGCAGCGCTCCTCCCGCCCTGATGTGGCATTTGAGGAGTTGCTCGAGGTTGTTACCAAAGCGGTGGCGCGGCTCAATATTGACCGCAGGACCAGGGCTCCCCAAACACTCCAGACTGGTTTTTGTGGAGTGGCCAGGGGGGGAGATCTCAGCGGCGGTCTCTCCCCTTCTTTGATGATCTCCAGGAGGAGCTGCTCACTCGTGGAGTAATCCATATTCATCCCGCGTCTTCATCCCGTCAACGTTGATATATTCAACTGTTGTTGGGATGGGGACGCGGGGCTATGGGGCGATGCCCCAGGTTGAAGAGGCGCTCGCGGGCTACCTCTCTCCTGGGACATCTTCCTCCCTCCACAAACCGACCCTCCCCACCAAGCAGTGCCGTGTTACGTCATCGCTGGTGGTGAAGGCGTTTCAAGCAGCAGGTCAGGCTGGTGCTGCGCTGTACACTATGACTGTGTTGCAGCCGTATCAGGCTGACCTGCTATAGGATCTGATTATGGGGGGGTCTGTAGATCAGAAGGCATTTTAGAGCAAAGGCTCCCCCGCTGCGCTCAGACCCCTGGACCATCGGCCACTCGGTCCCAGTCAGGTCCAGCTCAATCTGGGCGTGCAGCCCAGAAGGAGAGTGTAGCGGATCGTGCCCCCCCTCATAAGATCTGGGGAGCTGACCACCGTGCTCCTCCAAAGAAAGTGGACCTGCGCACAATCATTTCAACCAAAATAATAAATAAATAAGTCCTGGCGCTGTACGCCCAGGACCGCGGGGGTTCCCCCCTGGGGGGGGCACATGAATACTCAACCTCGAAGACCCGCTGGTCTTTCCCAGCCGCCACCGGCGTTTCGGGGAGCAGCGGTCTCCGGCGGAGTGTTAAGTCCTCTCCCTCATCACCCCCGCCCCCTCCCCTCCAACGACGTGTCACTGTTAATGCCCCTTTCAGAGAAACTGGCAGCTTAGAATTACTGCCACATATCTCTCCTTGGGTAGTAGGAGCGTTGTGAGGGGCTACAGGATTCAGTTTGCGTATCAGCCTCCGCGCTTCAACGGCGTGGTTCTCACTTCCGTGAGAGCGGAGCGAGCGCATATGACTCAGGAACTGCAGGTTCTGCTGGACAAAGGGGCCATAGAACATGTTCCTCTGGCAGACAGGCAATCCGGATATTACAGCCGGTGTTTCCTGGTTTCGAAAAAGGATGGGGGATTATGCCCAATTTTGGATCTTTGCGTCCACTTCCTCAAGGCGTTCAAGTTCAAAATGCTGACTATAAATGATGTGTCCCAGATCTGATTAGGTGACTGGTTTATCGCCACAGATCTGAAGGACGCATGTTTTCATATAGAAATTCTGCCACAGCACAGGAAATTTCTGAGGTTTGCTTTCGGGGGGGAAGCTTACCAATATCGAGTCCTGCCATTCGGTCTAGCCTTGTCACCCCGGACTTATACAAAATGTATGGATGCTGCCTGGCCCCTCTGTGGCTCCAGGGCATCCACATTTTGAATTATATTGACGACTGGCTCATTCTGGCTCAGTCTCAGGACATCGGGACATTGTACTGACTCATCTTGAATCTCTGGGGCTGAGACTCAATGTCAAGAAAAGTGTTCTCTCTCCTGCCCAGAGAACCACATATCTGGGCGTGGTTTGGGACTCCGCCGAAATGCAGGCGCATCTGTCTCCTGCTCGTGTGGAAGTGGAGTCCATATTGAGAGCACTGGGAGAAGTCAGGCTAGGCCAGCGGGTCATTATGCGCTCTTTTCAGAGAATTTTTGGGTCTCATGGCGGCTGTGTGGTTCCTTTGGGCCTTTTGCACATGAGACCGTTTCAGCTGTGGCTTCAGGCCAGGAGATTTCATCCCTGGAGCAAATAAAGGTTACGCGCCGCAGGCTTCGTACCCTGTCTATGTGGTTCAGACCCCAGTTTCTCACTCTGGGTCCCACTCTAGGTCCATGTTGTCGTCGCAAAATGCTAACGACGGACGCATCTCTTACGAGCTGGGGTGCGGTCCTAGACGGCCAACCAGCTCAGGGTTTATGGGGGGGCCATCATCTCGCGTGGCACATCAGTTGCCTCGAGATGAAGGCTGTATTTCTGGCTCTGAAATAATTCCTCCTTCAGCTCAGGGGTTACCGTGTTCTGGTGCGCGTGGACAGCACAGCAGTGGTCCCATGTGTGTGGGAACACTGTTGTGCTGGTGCGTGTGGACAGCACAGCGGTGGTTCCATAAATGTGGGACCACTGTTGTGCTGTCCCTGTTATCATCAGGGTGGACTGCGTTCGCGCCGCTTGTATGAGCTAGCGCGGCAGCTTCTGCTCTGGGATCAGGACAAGTTCCTCTCATTAAGAGCGGTTTATATCCCTGGGCACATGAATGTGGGGGCGGATTTACTGTCCAGACAGGCTGTGACACACAGAGAGAGGAGACTTCACCCCGACATAGTGAATCAGATTTGGGGGAAGTTTAACAAAGTGGAGGTGGACCTCTTTGCCTCGGTGGAGACTGCACAATGTCCCCTCTATTTCTCTCTGACTCCTCCAGCTCCTCTGGGTCTGGACGCAATGGCGCATGTGTAGCCCGACATGCGTCTTTATGCGTTTCCTCCAATTCCTCTCCTCCCGGGAGTCCTGGCGAAGGTCCGTCAACACAGGTCTTGTCTCCTGTTAATAGCGCCCTGTTGGCCGACCAGAATATGGTTTTCAGACACAATAGCTCTCCTCGACGGCTCGCCTTGACCGATTCCGTCCAGGAGGGATCTCCTCTCTCAGGCGCAGGGGACTGTGTTTCATCCCCGGCCGGAGCTCTGGAATCTGTATGTCTGGCCCCTGAGGGGGACCAATTAAGGGAAGTGGGACTCCCATCCCCTATTATTAATACTATTTTGAGTGCTAGCGCTCCCTCTACTAGGAGGACCTATGCACTCAAATGGCGTGTATTTGAAGCCAGGTGCGTTACGCACCATGCAGACCCTGTTCCAGATTGTTTCAGTGCTGGAGTTTCTGCAGGATAAATTGTCTTTGGGCGCTCATCCCAGTACACTCAGGGTTTTTGTGGCCGCTATTTCAGCTAGCCACGCTCTGATGGACAGGGTGACAGTTGGGAGGCACTCACTGATTGCCTGCTTTATTCGAGGCGCTAAGCGGCTGAGGCCGCCTGCTGGAATGACTGTCCCTTCATGGGACCTAGCTATTGTACTTGAGGGCCTGGTGGCTGCCCCTTTTGAACCACTGGAGTCAGCACTTGCCAGGTTTCTGACTTTAAAGTTGGTTTTTCTCATGGCCATTACCTCTCTTAGAGGATTGGGGATTTGCAGGCTTTATCGGTGTCACCGTCCAGGCCTGGTCAAGTTATTTTGCATCCTCACCCTAATTATCTCCCTAAAGTTCCCTTTTCTGCTCAAAATCCTATTATTCTTGAAGCTTCCTGTCCTCCGCCGTTTACTACGCCGGAGCAGGAGAAGTTTCATTTACTGTGTCCAGTATGTGCGGACTTATGTCTGCCACACGGAACAGTGTCGCAAGTCCGAGCAGCTCTTTTGGTGTTACCTGGGCCGTCAGCGGGGGCTGCGGCCACTAAGCAGACTGTCACATTGGGTGAGGGACGCTATTGCTCTGGCCTATGAGGCGTGTGGTCAGCCCCCGCCTATAGGTGTCAGAGCTCATTCAACTAGAGGGGTGGGCTCCTCCTTGGCTCTGGCAAAGGGGGTCCCTCTGCAACTAATCTGTGATGCGGCGGGCTGGTCCTCTCCGCACACTTTTATCAAATTTTATAGTTTGGATGTTCATATGACTCCGGATCTCATGTCCTTGAGTCTTCATCTCTCAGTTGTGTTTGAGTCTCCTGGGTCTTAGTGCACACGATACACTACCTTGGGGTCCAGAAACTTTAGGGGCGGCGGCGTTGGTATTCTCGTTCCCATAGCGTATGCTACGCAGCATCGAAGTTTAGCTTTTGAAGGGGAACGTCTCGGGTTACATGTCTGTAACCCTGTTCCCCGATAAAGCGGGAATGAGATGCTGCGTTTGCAGTGCCGCCCCTATGGGCGTGTCTGGGCGGTCTTCAGACAAACAGATCTGGGGACTGTTCCAGTCACATGCCTTTTATACCTCCTGTGCCCAATCAACCAGGTGCGCCCAATCTCGCAGGTGCTGTTGATTGAGCACAAGGTATATAAGCAGGCCAAATCCCTTTGGCGTGTTTGACACACAAGCTTCACAAACGGTCCGACAAACAATGTTTCCCATAGCGTATGCTACGCAGCATCTCGTTCTCGCTTTATCGGAGAACAGGGTTACAGACATGTAACCCGAGACGTTATCACATGGACTAATGGTTTTGTTATTTTAATATTATAGTTTATGTTTTATTATGAAGATGGTTTTGGAGAAGATTGTTTGGGCTACAGAGGAGGGTGAGGATGTCTGTTCCATTGAAGAAAGTAAAGAATTGTAGAGCTGTGATCTTTCTGTGCCAGTTCATTCAGACCAGTAACACGTGTTTGCTTCTATACAGTATTTGAGTGACCTATATGATGTCTTTGCAGTAACACTGACTAAACATGTATATTAAAGTCATAAACAAGTCGTCCTCTTGCTTTGACTTTTAGGTTCTCCTTAAGTGTTGAAGTCATTGCTGAGCTTCTGGACGGGGTGGGATGTCCTTCCAGATGAACTTAATATGTGGAAGTGGTGAACATCAAATTGCCTCAAGCATCGACCTGTTTCTATACATTGAAACTTCCAGAAAATAATGCGGGCTATGATGTTTTCAAAGACAATTTACTTGCAAGCATCTCATTGTCATAGGCTGACTTTGGCCAGTACTAAAGTTTAACTGATGCTGCAACGTTTACATGTACTTTTAGAGTGTGTAAATGTGCTGGTTGTTTACGTAAGAAAATAACAATGAAGCTGTCTGCCAGTTTTGTTAAAAATGTTATCCTACCATTCTGCGAAGAGCCATTGCTAATGCTAGCTTGACTGGTGAGATTATCCTTAAGAAGGCAAGTAAAAGTGAACAGTGAGCACTTGCGCATATCAACCAATCACTGTAAGAAGCTTGCCAAGACATGCCCTTTTCATTTGCATTTTGGTGACTGGAATCAATAAATAAATAAATAAATAAATAAATAAAAGATTAAAAAATTAATTAATAAATTAATAAATAAAACAATAAATAAATGTACAAACTAATAAATGTGGGAATTAATGCAGACAGAGAATAAATTATGGGGCTTTATTTATTTATTTTTAACCAAAAACATACATATTCATTAAAAAAAAAAAAAAATTTCAGCTTTTTTTTCACTGTTTAAATAATTGTTTGACAATGATGACATTTACTTATTTATCTATTGATTGATTTGGCAGTTTTGGTCATCCATAGTTATGTCTCAAAGCCTTAAAAGAAAACAAACAAAAGTCCTTAATATTTTATTTCTTCCCTATGCATGTGTTTTAAAGGTAGAGGTAAAGACATTGTTTTAAAATAACTGGTAATTACTCTATGTTTTGGTTTGTTTAGATTTTTTTTTAACCGGATGCAACATGATACTTTGATGCAATTTGAACTGTTGTGACTGTTCACCCAGGAAACCCATTAACCACTGAATTAGAAGGTTTGATATTTTTTCAACATTATTATTTCAACAAAAATGTTTATGGCATCAGTTGATACTTGTATATTCGTGTTTTAGCCTATAGTGCTGAAGAAAAATGCAGGTATTGTGTTAATATTATAAAAAGTAATGTTTTACTTTTTGATTACTAGGTTGTGTAGCACATTTGAATTCTTTTTTTTGTTGTTAACTCAAAGTATTTTTAGCTGAAAGTAGCAATGTTCCTAAGCCAAAGAGAAGCAGGCTTTACCTTGCCTATTCAAGAGAAAAGAGGATGCAGGCCATGAAAGAGAGAGGACAAAAGGAAAGATTATAATGGTTTTACAAGTCTACACTGTTTTGAATTTTTGAATAAGTGTTAGAAATATCCAGTAGTGAAGGAAGTACTTAATTTCTAGTGTGACAAAAAAATTGTATTAAAATTATTAAAGTACTCACTTTCAAATGTACTTACAAGTAAAGTAAAAAGTAAAGGTATTTCACACACATTAGACAGGAACTTAATGCACAAATTGTGAGGGGTTATGATAAAAATTGTGATTTTAATATACTGTTATTTTTAAATATGAACCATAGGTTGCAAACATTTTTAACCAACGTCTGTACAGACTCAAACTATTGCATGTATAGCATCTTATCCATAATATACTGCAGGCCTACTGCACAGAAAGCAACAGGAGATAATAGTACAGTGGCTTCAATAAGTCAGACAACACAGCTCTTATGTATCAGGTATTTAACTTTTACACATGACACTCACAACTGAAATGCACTGAAAACAATAATCAGGTAAAAGAAATACCAGTGGTTGTCTTATGCTCAGAGCCGGCTTTAGGCATAGGCCATCTAGGCGTCATCTGCTGGAGGGGCGCCCAGCTGCACCCCTCCAAAAAAATAAAATATATTATATATATATATATATATATATATATATATATATATATATATATATATATATATATATATATATATATATATAAAATAAATAACAAATAATTAGTGAATGGTGTTATTTCTTCTTTGTACTCTAATATGAAAAAAAAAAAAATCCTAATGACTTCTGATTGACCTGGCCGGCCTGAACCTGACTGACAGTTTACGGTGGAAGCGGGGGATGGGCGTATTGTTGACGCGCATCAAAGCAGCGGTCCCTAAATTGATGGATGTCACATCAACAAGTAATTTGACAAACTTTTATCATGAAATGGCCGCCCAAGCCATAAGGTGCTGCTGTCAGAAAGCGTAGAAAAGAGGAGGAGGAAAAAAGGGCCAAAGTAGAGGTATGTAGTTGTTTATTCTAACATTAAAAACTGCTGTTTAACTTTTCATTTGCACAAGCTACGAGGCTATCGAAGTTGAAATAAACTACACCGTAGCTAGCCACTGCGTGTTACGGTGTTACTTTGTAATTATATGACCATGATATCAGTGATCACTGTGTCGTTGCAACAGTTCGAGATGCAAAATTACCAAAATTTAAACCAAGTATTATAGTAAAACGGGATATGAAACACTTTTCAGAACAAGGATTTCTACATGATTTATTTTACATTGACTGGGACAAACTCTATGCTATTGTCGATGTTGATAATGCTTGGCATTATTTTTATGAAGCTTTTTATAATGTGGTCAATAAGCATGCCCCATTTAAGAAATATAGAGTTAAAGGTCGCAGAAATGCTTGGTTTAATCCTGATTTATCAGATCTTCATAATAACGTGATCTTGCGTGGGCTAAAGCTAGAAAAAGTAAGCTGACTCTGGACTGGCAGGATTTCAGACAACTGCGAAATTCTTGTACGGTTAAAATCAGAAAAGCTAAAGCTGATTACTACCTTTCTCAAACCACAAAGAATATGAACAATCCAACAAAATTCTGGAACACAATTAAATCATTATCAGAGAATAACAGAGCTCTGGAGCTTTCTCCATGCATTGTGAGTAATTCACAAACAATTCTAGACAAGGAAAAAATACTTGACTGATTTAATGAACATTTTATAGCTTCTGGATTTCTGTTTGAATCTCTTAACCCTGCCCCTGTATTTTCCTCAGATGTGCCAGTGGGACAAAATCACCTGCGGCCTACCTTTAGCTTTAATCCAGTGATAGTCTATCAGGTAAAAAGATCGCTTACGCTTGTAGATACAGCTAAATCAGCCGGTCCCGACAAACTGGAGCCCTTCTTTTCAAAGTTGGCGGCTGAAATCATTTCTGCTCCATTAACACATATTTATAATCTATGTTTAGCTACTAACAAAATACCAAACATCTGGAAATCGGCATATATTCTAAAGGGGGAGATCCTAGTATCTTAAATAATTACAGGCCTATCTCAAAATTATCTGTCTTAGCTAAGATATTGGAATGTCTTGTTAGTGACCAATTAAAAGACTTTCTTGGCTGTTATGTTTTATCTTGTTCTCAACCTGGTTTTAGGAAAAAATCACAGTACCACATCTGCTGCACTAAAAGTTGTAAATGATTTTATTGAATGTTTGGACAAAAAACAACAATGTGCTGCCCTTTTTGTGGACCTTTCAAAAGCCTTTGACACAGTTGACCATACAGTGCTGAAGAAAAGGCTTATTGATACAGGACTCTCTAATCAAGCTGGTGCCGCAAGGATCAGTCTTGGGCCCACTTCTATTTTTTCTTTATATAAACAACATTGAATGTACCGTATTTTCTGGACTATAGAGCGCACCTAAATATAAGCCGCACCCTTTCTTTAAAAGAAATATATATTTAGTCACATATAAGCCGCACCGGACTATAAGCCGCCGATATCCAGGCTGAGAAATAAGATATTTACATAGATTTTGTACCATAAGTGTTTATTCATATACCTGAACTGATTGTTTCCGAACAGTGCCTGTACCACGGCAGTAAAAGCGCTGATCAAACAAAACAGGAAAGTCATTGATGGTTTTATTCATCTTCCTCCTGTGCACTAAAACCAAGTTGCTTTATTTTTCTTCCTCCTGCGTACTGAAACCACTGAACACCAAACCACTGTCACTTTTTCTTCCTGCGCACTGTTAAAGCACAACTGCGCAACTATTAAAGTCGCTTCATTCTCCCGTGCACTGAAACCACAAGTCACTATTCATCTTCCTCCTGAGCATTGAAACTACTGAACACCAAACCACTGTCACTTCATTTGTTTTCCATTATGAGGGGGTGAGGGTGTAAAAATATTACCGTATTTTGCTGTTGTGCGTCTTGGGTTGCATGTGCTAAGAATAAAAACTGGAGCTTTCTTGTTTGTACTGTCTACCGCTGCCTCGTTTGTCTCGTTTTTGCGCTTCCTGCTAGAGCGCCCCCCTGAGGGCTGAAGAAAAATTCATAGAAAAGCCGCATCTCTGTATAAGCCGCATGGTTCAAAGCGTGGGAAAAAAGTAGCGGCTTATAGTCCGGAAAATACGGTACTTTACCAAATGCAAACTTTCATTTTTATGCTGATGATATTGTTTTATATTGTACTGGAACCACGCCTGACCAGGCCTTCTCTAAATTACAACAGGCTTTTAATTCTGTTCAAAACCATTTTTATCATCTTAAACTTGTTTTAAATGCTGAAAAGACGAAAACTATGTTGTTCTCAACCACAAAATCAAACAAACACATTTGCTCTTGATCACAACATTACAGGGTTCAAAGATTGAAAAGGTTCCCAACTACAGATATCTTGGATTTTTAATTGATGAGTCCCTTTCTTCCATCCCACACATTCAGCAGCTGGTAAAAAGTTAAAAACTTTAATTGGGCTTTTATTTTAGAATAAAGTCTTGTCTTTCTTATGAATCTAAAAAAGAGGCATGTTGCTGCCACCTTTTTGACACTTTTGGATTATGATGATGTCTCATATATGCATGCTTCTTCTCAGAGCCTTCATGCTTTGGTCATGGTTTATCATGGAGCTATGAGGTTTATTACTAACTTGAAAGCCCTCACACATCATTGTCTGCTGTATGAACGGGTTGGTTGGTCCTCTTTGTCTTTGCGCAGACTTAAGCATTGGCACATTGCCATCTTAGGTCTTCTCCCACTTTATCTCCAGGACTATATTAACCCTTTAGGCACCGCGGTTTATTGCTGGTTGCTGGCTCCCCCGTGTGACTGCCCCCGTCTAAAATAAAGTTCAAGCCAGGACCAAGCTCCATGAGCCTGGCATAGAACCACGGCCTCACAAGGGGTCTGGATCCACTCAGAACCGGCTAAAAAGAGCGAGACTGGACGCCCCCAGGCCCACAGTAAACGTGAGGGGAGCTGGCCAGAACGCGGCTGCATCCCCCTGGGTCGCAGCCACAGCCTCACACGGGGTCTGGATGCGCGCAAAACCGTCTAAAAAGACCGAGGCAAGACGCCCCCATGCTCGCAGTAAACGTGAGGGGGGATGCCCAAAACGCGGCTGCACCAGCCTGGGTCAAAGCCACAGCCTCACACGGGGTTTGGAAACACTCAAACCTGGACTGTGGCTTCAGCTGGTTTGAGGCTAAAACCTGGTGAGCATATCTGTTAGTCTCATTTGTAACAAGGTTCCAAAACAAATCATCCAAAAAGAGGGACAGAAAATCTATTGGATGAGCATTTGTCAGATCTCTCTCCCCTGTATAGCCAACACGTTCATCAAAAGGCTTTATCCACTCCTGATAAACTTCCAGGTCTCTTTATGTGTTCCCAGCCCTCATCATTGGTGATGGGCGTAAAGCAAAAGCCTCTGCCTCGCCGTCCTCTGCTCTGGCCAGAACAAAACTGGCGCACCTGGGCCCGCAGGAAAGAGGAGGGGGTAAGTACGGGACATGGCTGCATCAGCCTGGGCCACAGCCTCACACAGGGGTCTGGGTCTGGTCAAAACAGGCTAAAAAGACCGGGGAAAGACGCACCTAGGCCCGCAGGAAAGAGGAGAGGGTAAGTATGGGACATGGCTGCATAAGCCTGGGCCACAGCCACAGCCTCACACGGGGGTTGTGGGTCCGGTCAAAACAGGCTAAAAAGACTGGGGAAAGACGCACCTGGGCCCGCAGGAAAGAGGAGGGGAGATGTCCGGGACACAGCTGCATCAGTCTGGGTAACAGCCACAGTCTCACATGGGGGTCTGGGTCTGGTCAAAACAGGCTAAAAAGACCGGGCAAAGACGCAACTGGGCCCGCAGGAAAGAGGAGGGGAGATGTCCGGGATACGGCTGCATCAGTCTGGGTCACAGCCACAGTCTCACACGGGGGTCTGGGTCTGGTCAAAACAGGCTAAAAAGACCGGGGAAAGACGCACCTGGGCCCGCAGGAAAGAGGAGGGGAGATGTCCGGGATACGGCTACACCAGTCTGGGTCACAGCCACAGCCTCACACGGGGGCCTGGGTCCGGTCAAAACAGACTAAAAAGACCGGGTAAAGACGCACCTGGGCCCGCAGGAAAGAGGAGGGGTAAGTACGGGACACTGCTACATCAGCCTGGGCCACAGCCATAGCCTCACACGGGGGTCTGGGCCCGGTCAAAACAGGATAAAAAGACCGAAGCTAGACGCACCTGGGCCTGCGGGAAAGAGGAGGGGGGTGTCTGGGACACGGCTGCATTAGCCTGGGCTACAGCCACAGCCTCACACGGTGTCTGCACACACGCAAAACAGGATAAAAACATAGAGGCCAGACGCCCTGGGCCCAACGGTTGCTCCCCGCTCACCTCTTGTGCATGTTCGCTCACCATTAAGCCCCCTCAGTCTTAGACACATCAGTCTTTACTGAAGAGTACCAGGGGCATTGTGTACTGATGTATACGGGGTACCAGGGGCACGAACCCCCAGCGGGCCCCGTGGATAGGCGAATAGCCCAGGAAGGGGCTTAATGGTGGACAAACATGCACGAGAGGTGAGCGGGGAGCAACCGTGGTGCTCAGGGCGTCTGGTTTCGCTCTTTCCCTTTCCTGTTGAGCCCGGCAGGCTCACCGGTCGGGACAGAACAGGATAGGAGACATTGAACCCCCCTGCCTCTCCCCGGCAGGGAGAGGAGAGTTGGGTACCCAGAGGTGCGCGGTGGGCCCCCCACACTGTGCTGCGCCAAAGCTGACAAGCAGCCGGGAGGAATGGGCCTCCTCACCAAACTGCCGCCCCATGCATACACTCTTACTCAGGCTTTGAGAAAAAGTGTTGAGGGGCTCTGTCATATGGCACCTGGGACGTCTGGGTCTCGCTTCCCACGGGTCCGGCCGGGGAGAGGCCGCCCTCCCCCACACCGCAGAGGTGAACTCGCAATGCGCAGGAACCGTCCACCCTGGACCAGAGACAGAACCAGGCAGAGGCCCTGCAGTGGCGAGTCACGTAAGCCCATCGGCCAGCACTCGAGATCGGATACACAGGAACCACGATTTGGCCATTATGTTTGCTGCGCAGCGTGCTGAGGGGCTTCAGCCCGGGACTCCCAGGCTGACACCTCTCCCCACGTTGGATTGGACCCTCCAGCAGGAGTGAAGAAGATGTCCAAACTTTGTCCACTTTTTTTTTTTGTGTCCTATCATGGTTGCTGGTTTATGGGCTTAGGTGACTCACTTTTAACAGATAAAAGGGCTATGTTTTACCTGGGACAGGCTTCCCAGAGCTGGAGCAATAAATATGATTTTCAGCCATGGTGAGTGTGAGATACTAAGAGGAGCAGTGTGGATGAGAAAGTAAATAAATAAGTAAGAAAAATGAATGAATGACTAAATAAATAAATAATTAAATAAACAACTAAATAAAAGTACAAATGCTTATTATGAAAATCAATTTTATTCTTCATCCATTCAAATTACATTTGTAGTTCTTTTTAGTGTGGTAAATTTCATTGCAAGGCACAGCACAAAGACCCACACCACACTCACGGCACCTGTACCTTGTCTGTACTCTGCCTTTGGGGCGAGATCGATCTGAGCAAACAACACAATCTGGACGTTGATGGGTTTGGTAAAGCCAGTGACGTTCAGTCAGTCCGAGTGGCATGTCTCCCCCCTCTGAGGAAGGCCGCCCTCCTTTGCTACTTTCCATCTTGGTGTGACTTGCCTGTAATTCAGTGATAATGTCCTGGATGAAGGCCTTTAGTGACTTGTCTGAGTCAGGGGTACACTTAGAATATATGATGTGTGAGTTGACAACACAGATGCTTATAATGGCATTGAAAATGCGGTTGTACCACTTCCTTGACTGATGTGGAAATAAGTTTTTCATCCTCTGATCAGATCTATCTACTCCCCCCATAAAGCTGTTGTACTTGTCAACACACACTGGTCTGTTTATTGTGCGAAACCCACTAGGGCTGTTTTTTGTTCTGATTCTCTTATGGACACAGCCACTCCCATGAAGTGTTGATAACATTGTGATGCGTTTAGTGTCATGCCACGCACAAGCCAGCAGTTTGCCCTTCCTCAGAAACAATGGGTCATCTCCTTGTTTCAACCGTAAGGCAGGGGGTCTCAAGCTTCTTGGCATTCCTTGCCTTGTGCACCTTACTGTCCCACATAAACCAGTGTCACGTTCAGCTAATTCACTGGCAAAGGCTGGTGACATGTAGTAGCTATCCATGTATACCTCGTGCCCTTTATCTTTGTATTGACTGAGTAGTTCACGGACTACTGCGTGGGTGGCACTTACGTCACTGGCTGCATCAGTATGCTGTCCAGTGTGCATAAACCACTATAGAACATAACCCGACCTGCTTTCACTCAAGACGTAGGATGGCTGCAGGACGTGCAACAATTGAGTCGTTTATAAAAAATAATTAATCTCCACACCGCTGATTTGACTTGCTCCATTTTATCCTGTTCCCCCAAAACCCAACAAATCACATGCATAGGGAAGAAATAAAATATTAAGGACTCTGGATAGACAATTTTTTCTCTCTTTTTTATGTAAAGACAAAAAGTAGAGTGAAAATAAGTCTTTCATAGAGACCGTCAACCAGCCAGGCAAAAAACGCAATGGCCAGCGTCCTCAGACCTGCAGTACAATCAAGAGGAGAACATACCCCTGTGGGGGCGGGTCTGGCATTCTGGGGCATCTGAATGGCAAAAAAACTTGAGCTTATAAAATAGTCATAAATATAAAAAATATATAAAATATATAAAAATAGCTTATAGCCTGAAAAAAAGATAAATGCTATATCATCCATTTTATTTTACTTACTTCATCTAATTTTTTTCTTAAATATGAACATTTTATAAAAGAATATAAACACAAATATAATACACTAACCGATGCTTTAGAACTGCTTAAGAGGCCGGCAGGAGAAAATGCTTTTTCCATCGAGCAACGCGCATCTCCTGTGAGCATTTTGTTGCGCGCTTAGACTGAAATGTGCTTAACTTGAACTGCAAATTAAAACATCGTTTATCTATTTACAAATGGCATCACCAAGTCCAGGAATTTTCAATTTGTGAATGAGCTTTACAGGAACAAGTGTGTTAAAGGGGATTTTTGTATCTATATCACAGGTCACTGTCACAGCATCGGATTTGTGCAGGACAAGGGTGCAATAACAGCCATCATGTTCCGTCAACCTGTGGAGGTAGCCCTAACCCCTCTCCCCCTGACCCGCTGGATCTGCTTTTTGCGGGGCAGGGCTACAGTGTAAAAATTAGGGATGCACCAATCCAGCTTTTTCATTACCGATCCCGATCCAGGTGCTTTCAGTATATGCAGATATCAGATACCAATCCATCTGGTATTTTGATATATATCATGTACATCATCCTAGTACCCAGATAGCAGTCGCCTCTGGGTCAAATTTGGCTTTTCTCCGGCAGTGTTGGCTGAGTGTCGATCAGACTGTCGTATCTGCGCCACATTTGACCCAAAATAGGGAAAAAGTATAGTAAGGTCATAAGGTAGTTAAAACACTATTGGGCCAGGGCTCAAAGCACTGTGTGTTGCCGCAACAAGAATATCGGTTGCAGGCCACAGTGTTGCAAAGGTGTTGTGGTGCATAAACATAATACCAATCCTGGCCCAATACAGACAAGCCACAAATCAGCTAAAGGGATGAAGCAGTGGGACTGATGAGCGGTGTTATACTGTCACACGAGAACACTGCCCTTAAATGCTTCAGTAGCCTACATGTTATGTACAGTTGCATCCCAAACTCTGGACTCATTGCTTCTGGACACAGCTCTGACTCACTGCCTCAAGATCCAGCTCTGGATCAGGACTCAGCTCTGACTCAAGACTCGCTGTCTCAGGACCCAGTTCTGCCTCAGGTAAAAGCTCTGCCTCAGGACTCAGCTCCGTTTCAGGAAAGAGCTCTGCTCTTTCCTGAAAAGGAGCATTTCCTGAAAAGGAGCATTAGGACCAAGCTCTGCGTCAGGACTCAAAGCCTCAGAACCCACCACTGCCTCAGGACCCAGTTCTGCATCAGGACCATGCTCTGACTCTTGACTCACTGCCTCAAGATCCAGCTCTGCCTCAGGACCCAGCTCTCCCTCAGGACTCAGCACTGTCTCAAGTCTCACCTCTGCCTCAGGACTCAGGACTTTCTCAAGACCCACCTCTGCCTCAGGACTCAGCTCTGCCTCAGGACCATGCTCGACCTCAGGACCATGCTCTCTCTCTGAATTCACTTTGTCAGGAACCAGCTCTGCCTCTGGCCTCAAATTTTCCGCAGGACCACGCTTTGCATCAACATACAACTCTGCCTCAGGAAGCAGCTCTTCCTCAAGACTCAGCCCTACCTCAAGTCTCAGCTCGGCCTCAAGAACCAGCTCTGCCTCAGAACTCTGCTTTGCGTCAGGACCCAGCTCTGCCTCAGGACCCACCTCTGCCTCACGACCCAGCTCTGCTTCTGGACTCACCTCTTTCATTGGACCACTCTCTTCGTCAGGAACCAGTTCTGCCTCAGGACCCAGCTCTACCTCACGACCATGTTCTGCCTCTGCACTCACTTCATCAGGATCCAGCGTTGCCTCAGGACCCAGCTCTGCCTCTGGATCCAGCTCTTCATCTTGACCCAGCTCTTCCTCATGACTCAGATCTACCTCAGGAATCAACTCTGCCTCAGGACACTGCTCCACCTCAGGACCCAGCTCTGCATCAGGACTCCGCTTTGCCTCTGGAGTCACTGCGTCAGGAACCAACATGACCTCTGTACTCAGCTTTGCCTCTGGACTCACTGCCTCAAGACCCAGCTCTATAACAAGACTCAGTTCTGAATCAGGATTCACAGCCTAAGGACCAGGCCCTGCCTGAGGAAACTACTCTGCCTAAGGACCAAGCTCCTCTTCAGGAAAGAGCTCTGCCTCAGGACCCAGCTCTGCCTCAGGAATCAGTTCTGCCTCAGCATTCACTACTTAACAACCCACCTCTGCGTCAGGACTCAAAACCTCAGGACCCAGCTCTGCCTCAAGACACTGTTCCGCCTCAGGATCAGGACACAGCTCTGCATCAGGACTCACTGCTTCAGGACCTGGAACGACCTCTGGACTCACTGCCTCATGACAAAGCTCTGCATCAGTACTCAAAACCTAGGAATGCACCACTGCCTCAAGAGGCAATTCTGCCTCAGGACTCAGCACTGTCTCAAGACCCACCTCTGCCTCAGGACTTAACACTGTCTCAAGACCCACCTCTGCCACAGGACTCAGCTCTGCCTCAGGACCATGCTCGATCTCAGGACCATGCTCTGCCTCTAAACTCACTTCGTCGGGAAACAGCTCTGCCTCTTGCCTCAGATTATCCTCAGGACCACGATTTGCATCAACATACAACTCTGCCTCAGGAAGCAGGTCTTCAACAAGACTCAGCCCTACCTCAAGTCTCAGCTCGGCCTCAGGAACCAGCTCTGCCTCAGGACCCAGCTCTGAATCAGGATCCACTGCTCTAGGATCCAGCCCGACCTCTGGACTCACTGCTTCTGGACATAGCTCTGCCTCAGGACAATGCTCCGCCCAAGGACCAAGCTCTGAAATCAGGACTCAGATTTTCCTCTGGACTAACTGCTTCAGGACCCAGCCCGAACTCTGGACTCATTGTCTCAAGACCCAGCTCTGTGTCAAGACTCAGCCCTGAATCAGGACTCGCAGCCTCAGGACCCAGCTCTGCTTCAGAAAGCAACTCTTCCTCAGGACTGAGCTCCTTTTCAGGAAACAGCTCAGCATTAGGACCAAGCTCTGCGTCAGGACTCCGCTTTGCCTCTGGACTCACTACTTCAGGACCCAGCCTGATCTCTGGACTTAGCTCTGCCTCTGGACTCACTGCCTGAAGACCCAGCTCTGCAACAGGACTCAGCTCTGAATCAGGACTCACAGCCTACGAACCCAGCCCTGCCTCAAAAAACAGCTCTGTCTTAGGACCATGCTCTGCCTCAGGAATCAGCTCTGCCTCAGGACCATGCTCAACCTCAGGACCATGCTCTGCATTAGGATCCACCTCTGCCTCAGGACACAGCTCTACCTCAGGACATAGCTTTGACTCAGAACCCAGCTCTGCGTCAGGACTTAAAGCCTAAGAACCCACCACTGTCGCAGGAGGCAATTCTGCCTCAAGACCCAGCTCTCCCTCAGGACTCCGCTTTGCCTCTGGACTCACTACTTCAGGATCCAGCCTGACCTCTGGACTTTGCTCTGCCTCTGGACTCACTGCCTCAAGACCCAGCTCTGCAACAGTACTCAGCTTTGAATCAGGACTCACAGCCTATGAACCCAGCCCTGCCTCAGAAAACAGCTCTGTCTTAGGACCATGCTCTGCCTCAGGAATCAGCTCTGCCTCAGGACCATGCTCAACCTCAGGACCATGCTCTGCGTTAGGATCCACCTCTGCCTCAGGACACAGCTCTACATCTGACTCAGAACCCAGCACTGCGTCAGGACACACAGCCTCAGGCCCCAGCTCTTTATCGGGAATCAGTTCCTCTTCCGGAACCACCTCTGCCTGAGGACCCAGCTCTGTGTCAAGACCATGCTCTGCCTCTACACTCACTGCGTCAGGATCCAGCGTAGCCTCAGGACCCAGCTCTCCATAAGGACTCACATCCTCCGGACCCAGCTCTGCTTTAGGACTTAGTTCCTCTTCAGGACCCAGCTCTCCATCAGGACAATGCTCCGCCTAAGTACCTAGGTCTGCATCGGGACTCAGCTTTGCCTCTGGACTGCTTCATGACCCAGCCCAAACTCTGGACTCACTGCTTCTGGACACAGCTCTGACTCTCAACTTACTGCCTTACAACCCAGCTCTGTGTCAGGACTCAGCTCTTAAACAGGACTCGCTGCCTCAGGTCCCAGCTCTGCATAAGACTCACATCCTCAGGACCCAGGTCTGCCTCTGGACCCTGCTCTTCATCATGACTCAGATCTGCCTCAGGACTCTGCTCTGCCTCAGGACACTGCTCAGCCTAGGGACCCAGCTCTCAATCATGACTCAGCTTTGCCTCTGGACTCACTTCTTCGGGACCCAGCCTGATCTCTGGACTTAGCTCTGCCTCTGGACTCACTGCCTGAAGGCCCAGCTCTGCAACAGGTTTCAGCTCTGAATCAGGACTCACAGCCTAAGGACCTGGCCCTGCTTCATGAAGCAGCTCTGCCTAAGGACTCAGCTCCTCGTCAGGAAACAGCTCTGCCCAGGACCCAGCTCTGCCTCAGGAATCACTGCTAAGGACCCACCTCTGTATCAAGACTCACAGCCTAAGGACCCAGCTCTGCCTCAGAAAACAGCTCTGTCTAAGGACTCAGCTCCTCATCAGGACAAAGCTCTGCCTCAAGACCCAGATCTGCATCAGGATTCTGCTCTGCCTCAGGACTCTGCTCTGCCTAAGGACCCAGCTCTGCATCAGGACTCAGCTTTGCCTCTGGACTAACTGCTTCAGGACCAAGCCCGAACTCTGGACTCACTGCTTCTGGACACAGCTCTGACTCTTGACTCACTGCCTCAAGACCCAGCTCTGTATCAGGACTCAGCTCTGAATCAGGACTCGCAGCCTCAGGACCCAGCTCTGCCTCTGGAAACAACTGTGCTGAAGGACTCAGCTCCTTTTCAGGAAACAGCTCTGCATTAGAACCCAGCTCTGCATCAGGACTCAGCTTTGCCTCTGGACAAACTGCTTAAGGACCCAGCCCAAACTCTGGACTCACTGTTTCTGGACACTGGTCTGCCTCTTGACTCACTCCCTCAAGACCCAGCTCTTTCTCTTAACCCAGCTCTTCCTCATGACTCAGATCTGCCTCAGGACTCAGCTCTGCCGCAGGACACTGCTCCAACTAGGGACTAGGCTCAGGACTCCGCTTTGCCTCTGGACTCAGTGCTCCAGGACCCAGCCCGAACTCTGGACTCACTGTTTCTGGACACTGGTCTGCCTCTTGACTCCCTCAAGACCCAGCTCTGTGTCAGGACTAAGCTCTGAATCAGGACTTGCAGATTCAGGACACAGCTCTGCCTCAGGACTCAGCTCTTTTTCAGTTAACAGCTCTGAATTAGGACCAAGCTCTGCATCAGCACTGAAAGCCTAAGAACCCACCACTGCCTCAGCAGGCAATTCTTCCTCAGGACCCAGCTCTCCCTCCGGACTCAGCACTGCCTCAAGACCCACCTCTGCCACAGAACTTAGCACTGTCTCAAGACCCACCTCTGCCTCAGGAATCAGCTCTGCCTCAGGGCCATGCTCTTCTTCTGAACTCATTTCGGCAGGAACCAGCTCTGCCTCTGAACTCAGATTTTCCTCAGGACCACACTTTGTGTCAATTCCCAATTCTGTCTGCGGAAGCAGCTCTTCCTAAACACTTCGCCCTACCTCAAGTCTCAGCTTGGCCTCAGGAACCAGCTCTGCCTCAGGCCCCAGCTCTGCTTCAGGACACACAGCCTCAGGCCCCAGCTCTGCTTCAGGACTCAGCTCGGTCTCAGGAACCAGCTCTGCCTCAGGCCCCAGCTCTGCTTCAGGACACACAGCCTCAGGCCCCAGCTCTGCTTCAGGACTCAGTTCCTCTTCAGGATCCAGTGCTGCCTCAGGACCCAGATCTGCATAAAGACTCACATCCTCAGGACCCAGCTCTTCCTCTGGACCCAGCTTTGCATGAGGACTCAGCTCTGCCTCAGGACACTGCTCCGCCTAGGGACCCAGCTCTGCATCAGGACTCCGCTTTGACTCTGCACTCACTGCTTCAGGACCCAGCCTGACCTCTGTACTCAGCTCTGCATCAGGACTCCGCTTTGACTGTGGACTCACTGCCTCAAGACCCAGCTCTGGAAAAGGATGCAGCTGTGAATTAAGACTCACAGCCTAAGGACCCAGCCCTGCCTCAGGACCCAGCTCTGCCTCAGGACCCAGCTCTTCCTCAGGAATCACTGCTTAAGGACCCACTTCTGCATCAGGACTAACAGCCTCAAGACACTGCTCCGCCTGAGTCAGCTCAGAATCAGGACCCAGCTCTGCATCAGGACTCACTGCTTCAGGACCGAGCCTGACCTCTGGACTCACTGCTTCTAGACACAGCTTTGCCTCTGGAATCACTGCATTATGACTCAGCTCTGTGACAGGACTCACAGCCTAAGGACCCAGCTCTGCCTTAGGACACTGCTCCGCCTCAGGACCAAGCTCTGCATCAGGACTCCGCTTTGCATCTGGACTCACTGCTTCAGGACCAAGCCTGTCCTCTGGAGTCAGCTGTGCCTCTGGACTCACTGCCTCAAGACCCAGCTCTGCAACAGGACTCAGCTCTGAATCTGGACTCACAGCTTAAGGACCCAGCCCTGCCTCAGGAAAAAGCTCTGCCTTAGGACTTGGCTCTTCTTCAGGAAACAGTTTTGCCTCAGGACCCAGCTCTGCCTTGGCCACAGCTCTGCGTCAGGACCATGCTCTGACTCTGCACTCACTGCATCAGGATCCAGTGCTGCCTCAGCACCCAGCTCTGCATAAGAACTCACATCCTCAGCACCCAGCTCTGCCTCTGGACCCAGCTCTTCCTTGTGACTCAAATCTGCCTAAGGACTCAGTTTTGCTTCAGGACACTGCTCCGCCTCAGGACCAAGCTCTGCATCAGGACTCTGCTTTGCCTCTCGACTCACTGCTTCAGGATCCAACCTGACCTCTGGACTCAGCTCTACCTCTGGACTCACTGCCTCAAGACCCAGCTCTGCAAAAGGACTTAGCTCTGAATGACGACTCACAGCCTAAGGACCCAGCCCTGCCTCAAGAAAAGGCTCTGCCTTAGTAATCAGCTCCTCCTCAGGAAACAGGTTTGCCTAAGTACCCAGCTCAGTGAGAGTACTCACAGCCGAAGGACCATGCTTTTCCTCAGGAAACAGCGCTGTCAATGTACTCAGCTCTGAATCAGGACTCACAGCCTAAGGACCCAGGTCTGCCTCAGGACCCAGCTCTGCCTCAGGAATCACTGCTGAGGACCAACCTCTGCGTCAAGACTCACAGCCTAAGGACCCAGCTAAGCCTCAGGACTCAGCACTGTCTCAAGTCCCACCTCTGCCTCAGGCCTCAGCACTGTCTCAAGACCCACCTCTGCCTCTGGACTCAGCTCTGCCTCAGGACCATGCTCGACCTCAGGACCATGCTCTGCCTCTGAACTCACTCCGAGCATTCTGTACTCAGCTGTTTCCAGAATTGTCTGTGGACATCCTGAAGGAGGAGGGCTGCAGATCAAGAGTCTGAACTGGTACGATGACAGCAACTACAAGGCTCCGTTCGGGAGTAGCAACAGCAGCGACGAGCCTCCGCACCAGCTCTACGACAACTCCTCCAGTGAGTCTGAACCCATTTATCTACGACAACTCCTCCAGTGAGTCTAAACCCATTTATCTATGACAACTTCTCCAGTGAGTCTAAACCCATTTATCTATGAAAACTCCTCCAGTGAGTCTAAACCCATTTATCTACGACAAGTCCTCCAGTGAGTCTAAACCTATTTATTTACAACTCCTCCAGTGAGTTTAACCCATTTATCTACAACTCCTCCAGTGAGTCTAAACCCATTTATCTACGACAACTCCCCCAGTGAGTCTAAACCCATTTATCTACGACAACTCCAGTGAGTTTATAATGATCGAGAAGTCTTTAAGTGAAACTACATTAAATAATAAAAACTGGTTGAGTTTCGGGCTCACTCTGGGACTGTTAGAACCGTTCCTTCCCAGGTCCAACTGGTTTTTACAGAGAAACATATGAGTTTGGCCTAAGTTTCCTCAGGTCGGAGGCATTAGATGATGTTTAAGAAAAATCTCTCAGCTCTTTGTAAAACAGTTCAAAGCAGAACATGAGCTCAGTGTCTTTGATTTTATTCAGCATCGGAGCAGAACAGAACTGTGAGAACTACATTGTTTTCAGCTCCGTGCTGTAACAGTGTGGTGAGGAGTCTGGACTCTTTTATCTGAACCTTTGTGTGTTTTCAGGTCCGTACTGTAACAGTCTGGTGAGGAGTCTGAACCCTTTTATCTGAACTGTTTGTGTGTTTTCAGCTCCGTACTGTAACAGTCTGGTGAGGAGTCTGGACTCTAATCCCATGTCGAGGATGATCTGGACCGCCGTTAAACCTCTGCTGCTCGGACAGTTCCTGTACACTCGTCAGACTCCGGCCACAGAGAGGATTATCCACGAGGTGCGTCCATCACACAAGATTAAACACCTTCAAAACCACAAATGTGACAATCCTTATTAGTTTTATTCAACTAAATCATTAAACATGAGGGAAGCCCACAGAGCTGAGGATGCTCAAATTGTTGTATTTGTCATTATGCTCCACCAGGGGGCACCACAGACTGAACTCTTTGAAGTTTATGAACAGAGTCTGGTTTTATCAAAGAAGAACAAAGCTGAACTAAACTGTATTAAAAACAATAACAAATGAAGAGTACAACCTCAAAATAAAGAATACTTAGACCTGTCTGTGTTTTTAACCCCTTTAAGTTTTGTAACATCAGTCGCCCTAGCGCACAAAAAAATGCTCCAATAAAGAGTGACATAGAAATATTATCTAATAATTAATAATTGCAATTTTTTTTCAATAGATACTATTATTAGCTTCAGTCCTCACCATAGATAGCAAATATTTATTGTGTTTCTAAAATTTAACCCCTTAAATGCCAGTTTTTGTGAATCCCGGCCTGGGGTTATCAAAAATTGGCGTCAAGTTTGATTTTGCTTCATTTTTATTTTTTGTGTAGTGTCAGATTATATGATAAATGTCACACCTGTTGCCCTAGAGCACAAAAAATGCTCCAATAAAGACTGCTATAGAAATATTATCTAATAATGCATAATTCAATTTTTTTGTAAATGGATACTATCATCAGTTTCAGTCCTCACCATACATAGCAAATATTTATTGTGTTTCTAAGATTTAACCCCTTAAATGCCAGTTTTTGTGATTAGAACTTGGTTTCAAAATAGGACAAAAATGAGAAAAAGTTAATAATTTTCAATACAATAAATGCAAATTTAAAAAAATTTTGTGGAGAATTATCAGAGCCCGGGATTGTCAAAAATTGGCATCAAGTTTGAGTTTGCATCATTTTTATTTTTTGTGTAGAATCAGATTATATGATAAATGTCACATCAGTTACCCTAGAGCACAAAAAAATGCTCCAGTAAAGACTGCCATAGAAATATTATCTAATAATACATAATAACATTTTTTTTTAATTGATACTATTATTAGCTTCAGTCCTCACCATACATAGCAAATATTTATTGTGTTTCTAAGATTTAACCCCTTGAATGTCAGTTATTGTGATTAGAACTTGATTTCAGTATAAGACAAAAAACACAAAAAGTAAAAAAGATTTTCCATAAGATAAATTCATTTATTTTCTACCGCTTGGTCCTGTTGGAGGTTGCGAGTGGCTGGAGCCTATCCCAGCAGCTTTGGGCCTTGGGTGGGGTACAATCTAGACAATGGCCAGTTAGTTGCAGGGCTGACACTTAGAGACAGACACTGACAGACAACCATTCACTCTCACATTCATTTACTTGGGATACTTTAGAGTTGCCAAATGACCTATACATGTATGTCTTTGGACGGTGTGAGGAAGCTGGAGGACATGCAGACTCCTCACAGAAAGACCAGAGTTAGCTGATGATGTTTTGAGTTGTCCACAATCAGCCAAGGATGTTTGAATTGGCCAGAACTAGCCAAGGATGTTTGAGTTAGCTGGGGTTTGAGCTAACGACCTTCTTCAGAGCCCGGGATTGTCAGAAATTGGCATCATGTTTGATTTTGCTTCATTTGTATTTTTTGTGTGACAATAATATCAATAATTTCATCTGTGATGAAAAAAGAAAAACGATCAAATATGTCGTGAATCTGGGAGGCAGCGTAGCTGGTGATCCTGGGACGAGGGATCCCAGCGGCCCGGTACGGAATGGCATTCTTCGCAGTTGGGGACCAGGTAACACCACTCCTCGATATCCAGGTGGGGCAGGGCTTGCCCCCTCACCCCCTCGCTCCTTCAATTCCATCTCTTCTTCCTCACTCTCTTCCTCCGAAGTGCCCTTGGCCCCTGGCACACAATTTATATCCTCCACCTCTTCATCATCCTACGATGATGCATCATCAGATGAAGGAGAACCCTTCTCGTCGAGCAAATCAAGGAGGTTCATGGCTTCGGCCAAATTATACTTTCTTGTGCGTTCCATCTTGGCAGTTTGGGACGAAATGAACCCCGATCTAAGATCCCGATCTAAGTGACACATAATGTTTTGCTATGGGATAACACCTGTGTAAACAAAGCCAGACTAGCAAGTTTTTGTTTTTTTTTGTTTTTTTTTAGATTACTTTGTCAGTGAGCCTTTGATGTTTTTTGCATGTGTGATGAGGTTTTGATGGGTGCAGAAGCTTTGAACTTTGTGAACTTTATCGATTTGAACTGAACAAAATTGAACTTGTTGGCAACAGTAATGCATTTCTCGGTAAGGCATTTTGGATGCGGACACACACATACACAAACACAATAATTTCTCAACACACACATGCACACCACAGTATGACATCCCTAAAATACACCCAAATCATTTTAGTTCTGAATATTTGTTGAATTGGCCCTACAGACACAATAATTTATACAACCATCAATGGAGCTATTGCCCCATTTTGAACTCTCTCTCTCATATATTGGAAAAATGATGCCATATAGTGGAAAACAATATAAAGTAAAATTCTTGTCCCTCACTATCATGAATCCATGAAAAAAAAAAAAATTTAAATAAAATTTGTACAGCAATGGCAGTGAATTAAAAAAACATTGTTTTAAATGGAAATCAATGGCACAAAAAAATGACGAAGGACGATGGGTGTTACTATTTTCATTTTACTATTAAAAATAAAAATAATATTTTGTCTATTAAAAAGTTAAAAACGAAAAACAAAACCTAAAATCTTAAAATTCAAACCAAAATACACACCAGAGGCAAAATTTATGCCATTTGCATAAACACAGCCAAAGTTATCCACAATAAAAAGGCGTGAAACATCAAAAAATGCTCTAGGGGCGTAGGAAGGTTAAACCTGTTAACGTGCTTTCACAGTAGTTTGTGTGAAGCCTTAGTTTGTTCTGTTCCAGTCGTTTCTCTGCAGTCTCCACCTGCAGGTGGTGCTGTTCTGACCTGTCTCTCTTTTTCAGGTGAGCTGAACCTTCCAGGAGCTTGATGTGTTTAGGGACCAGGACCGGACTGACCCGGACCGGACCAGACTGACGTGGACCAGAGCAGGACCAGGACCGGACTGACCCGGACCAGTAACCTCGTGCTACAGCTGGATTCTTGTGAGATTTGGGTGTTTCCAAACTCTTGTAAATCCATCTTGTATCGCTCCAAACAAACTTCTTGAGTCGATGAACCTTAAACTCACCGGACTCTTTTGACCATTGATGTGGCAGCACTAACCGGAAGAGGAGGGGACAGCTAGCGCTCTCTTCTCCTTTTTGTTATCAACATGACTACGACCAAAGACGTTAGCGTTGATGCTGCTATAATGCAGTGTTTCCTTCTGAGTACGCCATTTGCTCGAGCGAACCTCGCGGCGGCGTGCAGTGGAATCATTTACTTCACTCTGTATCTGCCATACGTCCTCTGTGTGGCCTGGTCTGGCCCACATCGGCTTCGGGGCCAAGGTCTTCGCTGTGAGTAACCTCTGAATATCATAAATATACCATTTACAGATGTTTCCCTCTTATTTCTGGTCTTTAGTCCAGTTTTCCCTCCTGTTTCTGGTCTTTAGTCCAGTTTTCCTCCTTTTTCTGGTCTTTAGTCTGGTTTTTCCTCCTGTTTCTTGTCTTTAGTCCAGTTTTCCCTCCTGTTTCTGGTCTTTAGTCCAGTTTTCCTCCTGTTTCTGGGCTTTAGTCCTCTTCTTTCCGTACCAGAGCCTGCTGTCTCCGGTGGCCTTTGGGTTTGGGTGTGAGTACTTCGCTCTGTTCGAGGAGCAGGGCATTGGGATCCAGTGGAATAACCTCCTGAACAGTCCTCTGGAGGAAGACGACTTCAGCCTGAGGACGGCCATCGGCCTCATGTACGTGGACACCGTCCTGTACGGAGTGCTCACCTGGTACCTGGAGGCCGTCCTCCCCGGTTACACACCTTTAGCACTGCTCTGTTTCTAAATCTGTTCCACAGACTTTAGGTCTTCTTTCTTTCATTTTCTTTTTTCCTCTTTTTTTTTCAAACCTGTCAGGACCTGGTTCAGGACCTTCTGCTCTGGTAAATCCTTCCTTCCCTCCTTTTTTCTACCTTCCTCTTTATTATGGTCTGTTTTTAGAAACTCATGGTCTGAAAGTGGTGTGAATCTAAACTGGGTCCAAATCTGGTCTAAACTGGGTCTAAACTGGATCTACATCTGGTCTAAGTCTGGTCTAAGCCCGGTCTGAACCTGGCCGATTTAACTCTCTCTCCTCTGATTGACCAGTTTAACCCTCTCTTCTCTGATTGGCCGGTTTAACCCCCCTCTCTCTCTCCTCTGATTGGCCGGTTGAACCCCTCTCTCCTCTGATTTGCCGGTTTAACCCCTCTCTCTGCTCTGATTGGCCGGTTCAACCCTCTCTCCTCTCATTGGCCGGTTTAACCCCTCTCTTCTCTGATTTGCTGGTTTAACCCTCTCTACTCTGATTGGCCGGGTTAGCCCTTGCCCCTCTGATTGGCCAATTTAACCCGTGTCTCTTCTGATTGGCCTGTTTTACCCTCTGTCCTCTGATTGGCCGGATTAACCCTCTTTCCTGTGATTGGCCCGTTTAACCCCTCTCTCCTCTGCTTGGCCGGATTAACCCTCCTTCCTCTGATTGGCCGGTTCAACCCTCTCTCCTGTTATTCGCCGGTTTAACACTCTCTTCTCTGATTGGCCAGTTTAACCCTTTCCCCTCTGATTGGCCGGTTTAACCCCTCTCTCTACTCTGATTGGCCGATTTAACCCCTCTCTCTCCTCTGATTGGTCAGTTTAACCCTCTCTCTTTTTATTGGCCGGTTTAACCCTCTCTCTTTTGATTGGCCGGTTTAACCACTCTCTTCCTTGATTGACGGTTTAACCCTCTCTCCTCTGATTGGTCGGTTTATCCCTCTCTCCTCTGATTGACCAGTTTAACCCTCTCTTCTCTGATTGGCTGGTTTAACCCTCCCTCCTCTGATTGGCCTGATTGACCCTCTTTCCTCTGATTGGCCGGTTTAACCCCTCTCTTTCCTCTGATTGGCCGGTTCAACCTTCTCTCCTCTTATTGGCCGGTTTAACCCTCTCACCTCTGATTGGCCGGTTTATCCCTTTCTCCTCTGATTGTCCGGTTTAACATTCTCTCCTTTGATTGGCTCAAAGGTCTGTCCGAGGCCCAGGTCCGGTCTGAGATGGAGCAGATCCTGCGGGAAATTGGGTTACCTCACAAACGCTGGTCCCGCACCAGCGCTCTCTCCGGGGTATGTAGCGCAAACTCTCCGTGGCCCTGGCTTTCGTCGGAGGGTCCAAGGTGGTGATTTTAGACGAACCCACAGCCGGAGTGGACCCTTACGCTCGACGGGGGATCTGGGACCTGCTGCTGAAGTACAGGACAGGTGGGACAAACCTCACACTGCGGTGGGGTCTCGCTGCTGGGACACCTGTGAGATTTGTGTTTGTGGCGTTTGCAGGTCGCACCATTATCCTGTCCACTCACCACATGGACGAGGCGGACATTCTTGGAGACCGCATTGCCATCATGTCTCACGGGAAGCTGTGCTGCGTGGGCTCCTCCCTGTTTCTGAGGACTCACCTGGGAACGGACTATTACCTGACGCTGCTGAAGACGGGGCGGGCCATCCATCAGCTCCTGCAGGAACTCCTGCTCCCCGCTCCAACTGCAAAAGGTACGACATTTATACGATAACTCTCCAAGAGGAACATGAATGTGATGATGAATCAAAAAGCTGAAAAAAGCTGGAAATGTTGCCAACATGTAAATCCTGGTTAAATGTTTAATATTGTCTTCCACAACAACTGTTGGATTAAAAACTGAATTAATTGATGAATTACTTTAACGTTTATTTCTCTGAGATGTCGGTATTTAACTCTGTTCCAGGACGAAGACGGGGCCTCGGTCAGTTCCAGCGACGCCGGACTAGGCTCTGAACACGAGAGTGAGGCCTCCACCATCGGTAAACCTTCTCTGTCCTCAATGTTTCTCCTCTGTCCTTACTCTGTTTGGCTGGTTTAACCCCTCTCTTCTCTGATTGGCCGGTTTAACCCTCTCTCTCCTCTGATTGGCTGGTTTAACCCCTCTAGTCTCTGATTGGCCGGTTTAACTCTCTCTTCTCTGATTGGCCGGTTTAACCCCTCTCTCTCCTCTGATTGGCCGGTTTAACCCTCTCTCTCCTCTGATTGGCTGGTTTAACCCTCTCTCTTCTGATTGGCCAGTACAACCCCTCTCTTCTCTGATTGGTCGGTTTAACCCTCTCTCCTCTGATTGGCCGGTTTAACCCTCTTTCTCCTCTGATTGGCCGGTTTAACCCTCTCTCTTCTGATTGGCCGGTTTAACCCTTTCCCCTCTGATTGGCCGGTTTAACCCCTCTCTCTCCTCTGATTGGGCGGTTTAACCCCTTTCTCTCCTCTGATTGGCCGGTTTAACCCCTCTCTCCTCTGATTGGCCAGTTTAACCCTCTCTCTCCTCTGATTGGCCGGTTTAACCCTCTCTCCTCTGATTGGCCGTTTAACCCTCTCTTCTTCTGATTGGCCGGTTTAACCCTCTCTTTCCTCTGATTGGCCGGTTTAACCCCTCTCTCCTCTGATTGGCCGGTTTAACCCTCTCTCCTCTGATTGGCCGGTTTAACCCCTCTCTCCTCTGATTGGCCGGTTTAACCCTCTTTCTCCTCTGATTGGCCTGTTTAACCCCTCTCTCCTCTGATTGGCTGGTTTAACCCTCTTTCTCCTCTGATTGGCCAGTTTAACCCTCTCTCCTCTGATTGGCCAGTTTAACCCCTCTCTTCTCTGATTGGCCGGTTTAACCCCTCTCTCCTCTGATTGGCCGGTTTAACCCTCTCTCCTCTGATTGGCCTGTTGAACCCCTCTCTCCTCTGATTGGCCGGTTTAACCCCTCTCTCTCCTCTGATTGGCCGGTTTAACCCTCTCTCCTCTGATTGGCCGGTTTAACCCCTTTCTCTCTCTCCTCTGATTGGCCGGTTTAACCTCTCTCTCCTCTGATTGGCGGTTTAACCCTCTCTCTCCTCTGATTGGCCGGTTTAACCCTCTCTCCTCTGATTGGCCCGTTTAACCCTCTCTCTTCTCTGATTGGCCGGTTTAACCCTCTCTCCTCTGATTGGCCGGTTTAACCCCTCTTTCTCTTCTGATTGGCCGGTTTAACCCTCTCTTTCCTCTGATTGGCTGGTTTAACCCCTCTCCTCTGATTTGCCGATTTAACCCTCTCTCCTCTGATTGGGCGGTTTAACCCCTCTCTCCTCTGATTGGGTGGTTTAACCCTCTCTCTCCTCTGATTTGCCGGTTTAACTCCTCTCTCCTCTGATTGGCGGTTTAACCCTCTCTCTCCTTGATTGGCCGGTTTAACCCTCTCTCCTCTGATTGGCCGGTTTAACCCTCTCTCCTCTGATTGGCCGGTTTAACCCCTCTCTCTCTCTCTGATTGGCCGGTTTAACCCTCTCTCCTCTGATTGGCCGGTTTAACCCCTCTCCTCTGATTGGCCGGTTTAACCCTCTTTCTCCTCTGATTGGCCGGTTTAACCCCTCTCTCCTCTGATTGGCCGGTTTAACCCTCTTTCTCCTCTGATTGGCCGGTTTAACCCTCTCTCCTCTGATTGGCCAGTTTAACCCTCTCTTCTCTGATTGGCCGGTTTAACCCCTCTCTCTCCTCTGATTGGCGGTTTAACCCTCTCTCCTCTGATTGGCGGTTTAACCCTCTTTCCTCTGATTGGCCGGTTTAACCCTCTCTCTTCTGATTGGCGGTTTAACCCTCTCTCTCCTCTGATTGGCGGTTTAACCCTCTCTCCTCTGATTGGCGGTTTAACCCCTCTCTCTCTCTCTGATTGGCGGTTTAACCCTCTCTCCTCTGATTGGCCGGTTTAACCCTCTCTCCTCTGATTGGCCGGTTTAACCCCTCTCTCCTCTGATTGGCCGATTTAACCCTCTTTCTCCTCTGATTGGCCTGCCTGCACCAGCGCTCTCTCCGGGGTATGTAGCGCAAACTCTCCGTGGCCCTGGCTTTCGTCGGAGGGTCCAAGGTGGTGATTTTAGACGAACCCACAGCCGGAGTGGACCCTTACGCTCGACGGGGGATCTGGGACCTGCTGCTGAAGTACAGGACAGGTGGGACAAACCTCACACTGCGGTGGGGTCTCGCTGCTGGGACACCTGTGAGATTTGTGTTTGTGGCGTTTGCAGGTCGCACCATCATCCTGTCCACTCACCACATGGACGAGGCGGACATTCTTGGAACCGCATTGCCATCATGTCTCAAGGGAAGCTGTGCTGCGTGGGCTCCTCCCTGTTTCTGAGGACTCACCTGGGAACGGACTATTACCTGACGCTGCTGAAGACGGGGCGGGCCATCCATCAGCTCCTGCAGGAACTCCTGCTCCCCGTCTCCAACTGCAAAAAGGTACGACATTTATACGATCACACTCCGATGGAACCAAGAGGAACATGAATGTGATGATGAATCAAAAAGCTGAAAAAAGCTGGAAATGTTGCCAACATGTAAATCCTGGTTAAATGTTTAATATTGTCTTCCACAACAGCTGTTGGATTAAAAACTGAATTAATTGATGAATTACTTTAAAGTTTATTTCTCTGAGATGTCGGTATTTAACTCTGTTCCAGGACGAAGACGGGGCCTCGGTCAGTTCCAGCGGCGCCGGACTAGGCTCTGAACACGAGAGTGAGGCCTCCACCATCGGTAAACCTTCTCTGTCCTCAATGTTTCTCCTCTGTCCTTACTCTGTTTGGCTGGTTTAACCCCTCTCTTCTCTGATTGGCGGTTTAACCCCTCTCTCTCCTCTGATTGGCCGGTTTAACCCCTCTAGTCTCTGATTGGCCGGTTTAACTCTCTCTTCTCTGATTGGCCGGTTTAACCCCCTCTCTCCTCTGATTGGCCGGTTTAACCCTCTCTCTCCTCTGATTGGCTGGTTTAACCCTCTCTCTTCTGATTGGCCAGTTTAACCCCTCTCTTCTCTGATTGGCTGGTTTAACCCTCTCTCCTCTGATTGGCCGGTTTAACCCTCTCTCCTCTGATTGGCCGGTTTAACCCTCTCTTTTCTGATTGGCGGGTTAACCCTTTCCCCTCTGATTGGCGGTTTAACCCCTCTCTCTCCTCTGATTGGCCGGTTTAACCCCTCTCTCCTCTGATTGGCGGTTTAACCCCTCTCTCCTCTGATTGGCCGGTTTAACCCCTCTCTCCTCTGATTGGCGGTTTAACCCTCTCTCTCCTCTGATTGGCCGGTTTAACCCTCTCTCCTCTGATTGGCCGTTTAACCCCTCTCTCTCTTCTGATTGGCCGTTTAACCCTCTCTTTCCTCTGATTGGCCGGTTTAACCCTCTCTCTCCTCTGATTGGCCGGTTTAACCCTCTCTCCTCTGATTGGCCAGTTTAACCCTCTCTTCTCTGATTGGCCGTTTAACCCTCTCTCCCTCTGATTGGCGGTTTAACCCTCTTTCCTCTGATTGGCCCGTTTAACCCCTCTCTCCTCTGATTGGCCGTTTAACCCCTCTTTCTCCTTAATTGGCCGTTTAACCCTCTCTCCTCTGATTGGCCAGTTTAACCCTCTCTTCTCTGATTGGCGGTTTAACCCTCTCTCCTCTGATTGGCCGGTTTAACCCTCTTTCCTCTGATTGGCCGGTTTAACCCTCTCTCTTCTGATTGGCCGGTTTAACCCCTCTCTCTCCTCTGATTGGCCGGTTTAACCCTCTCTCCTCTGATTGGCCGGTTTAACCCCTCTCTCTCTCTTCTGATTGGCCGGTTTAACTCTCTCTCCTCTGATTGGCCGGTTTAACCCTCTCTCCTCTGATTGGCCGGTTTAACCCTCTCTCCTCTGATTGGCCAGTTTAACCTCTCTCTTCTCTGATTGGCGGGTTAACCCTCTCTCCTCTGATTGGCCGGTTTAACCCCTCTCTCTCCTCTGATTGGCGGTTTAACCCTCTCTCTTCTCTGATTGGCGGTTTAACCCTCTCTCCTCTGATTGGCCGGTTTAACCCTCTCTCCTCTGATTGGCGGTTTAACCCCTCTCTCTCCTCTGATTGGCGGTTTAACCCCTCTCTCCTCTGATTGGCGGTTTAACCCCTCTCTCCTCTGATTGGCGGTTTAACCCTCTCTCTCCTCTGATTGGCGGTTTAACCCTCTCTCCTCTGATTGGCCGTTTAACCCCTCTCTCTCCTCTGATTGGCCAGTTTAACCCTCTCTTTCCTCTGATTGGCCGGTTTAACCCTCTCTCTCCTCTGATTGGCCGGTTTAACCCTCTCTCCTCTGATTGGCCAGTTTAACCCTCTCTTCTCTGATTGGCCTTTTAACCCTCTCTCTCCTCTGATTGGCCGGTTTAACCCTCTTTCCTCTGATTGGCCGTTTCAACCCTCTCTCCTCTGATTGGCCGATTTAACCCTCTCTCTCCTCTGATTGGCCGGTTTAACCCTCTCTCCTCTGATTGGCCAGTTTAACCCTCTCTTCTCTGATTGGCGGTTTAACCCTCTCTCCTCTGATTGGCCGGTTTAACCCTCTTTCCTCTGATTGGCGGTTTAACCCTCTCTCTTCTGATTGGCGGTTTAACCCCTCTCTCTCCTCTGATTGGCGGTTTAACCCTCTCTCCTCTGATTGGCGGTTTAACCCCTCTCTCTCTCTCTGATTGGCGGTTTAACCCTCTCTCCTCTGATTGGCGGTTTAACCTCTCTCTCCTCTGATTGGCGGTTTAACCCTCTCTCCTCTGATTGGCCGGTTTAACCTCTCTCTTCTCTGATTGGCCGGTTTAACCCTCTCTCCTCTGATTGGCCGGTTTAACCCCTCTCTCTCCTCTGATTGGCGGTTTAACCCTCTCTCTCTCTCTGATTGGCCGGTTTAACCCTCTCTTCTCTGATTGGCCGGTTAACCCTTTCCCCTCTGATTGGCCGGTTTAACCCTTCTCTCTCCTCTGATTGGCCGGTTTAACCCTCTCTCTTCTCTGATTGTCCGGTTTAACCCTCTTTCCTCTGATTTGCCGTCTGAACCCCTCTCTCTCTTCTTATTGGCGGTTTAATCCTTGTCTTTCCTCTGATTGGGCAGTTTAACCCTCTCTCCTCTTATTGGGCGGTTTAACCCCTCTCTTTCCTCTGATTGGCGGTTCAACCTTCTCTCCTCTTATTGGCGGTTTAACCCTCTCACCTCTGATTGGGCGGTTTATCCCTTTCTCCTCTGATTGGTCGGTTTAACATTCTCTCCTTTGATTGGCTCAAAGGTCTGTCCGAAGCCCAGGTCCGGTCTGAGATGGAGCAGATCCTGCGGGAAATTGGGTTACCTCACAAGCGCTGGTCCCGCACCAGCGCTCTCTCCGGGGGTATGTAGCGCAAACTCTCCGTGGCCCTGGCTTTCGTCGGAGGGTCCAAGGTGGTGATTTTAGACGAACCCACAGCCGGAGTGGACCCTTACGCTCGACGGGGGATCTGGGACCTGCTGCTGAAGTACAGGACAGGTGGGACAAACCTCACTGCGGTGGGGGTCTCGCTGCTGGGACACCTGTGAGATTTGTGTTTGTGGCGTTTGCAGGTCGCACCATCATCCTGTCCACTCACCACATGGACGAGGCGGACATTCTTGGAACCGCATTGCCATCATGTCTCACGGGAAGCTGTGCTGCGTGGGCTCCTCCCTGTTCCTGAGGACTCACCTGGGAACGGACTATTACCTGACGCTGCTGAAGACGGGGCGGGCCATCCATCAGCTCCTGCAGGAACTCCTGCTCCCCGTCTCCAACTGCAAAAGGTACGACATTTATACGATACACACTCCGATGGAACCAAGAGGAACATGAATGTGATGATGAATCAAAAAGCTGAAAAAAGCTGGAAATGTTGCCAACATGTAAATCCTGGTTAAATGTTTAATATTGTCTTCCACAACAGCTGTTGGATTAAAAACTGAATTAATTGATGAATTACTTTAAAGTTTATTTCTCTGAGATGTCGGTATTTAACTCTGTTCCAGGACAGACGGGGCCTCGGTCAGTTCCAGCGGCGCCGGACTAGGCTCTGAACACGAGTGAGGCCTCCACCATCGGTAAACCTTCTCTGTCCTCAATGTTTCTCCTCTGTCCTTACTCTGTTTGGCTGGTTTAACCCCTCTCTTCTCTGATTGGCCGTTTAACCCTCTCTCTCCTCTGATTGGCGGTTTAACCCCTCTAGTCTCTGATTGGCCGGTTTAACTCTCTCTTCTCTGATTGGCCGGTTTAACCCCTCTCTCTCCTCTGATTGGCGGTTTAACCCTCTCTCTCCTCTGATTGGCTGGTTTAACCCTCTCTCTTCTGATTGGCCAGTTTAACCCCTCTCTTCTCTGATTGGCGGTTTAACCCTCTCTCCTCTGATTGGCGGTTTAACCCTCTCTCCTCTGATTGGCCGGTTTAACCCTCTCTTTTCTGATTGGCGGGTTAACCCTCTCTCCTCTGATTGGCGGTTTAACCCCTCTCTCTCCTCTGATTGGCCGGTTTAACCCCTCTCTCTCCTCTGATTGGCTGGTTTAACCCCTCTCTTCTCTGATTGGCCGGTTTAACCCCTCTCTCTCCTCTGATTGGCGGTTTAACCCCTCTCTCCTCTGATTGGCCGTTTAACCCCTCTCTCTCCTCTGATTGGCGGTTTAACCCTCTCTCCTCTGATTGGCCGTCTGAACCCCTCTCTCTCTTCTGATTGGCGGTTTAATCCCTCTCTTTCCTCTGATTGGCCGGTTTAACCCTCTCTCTCCTCTGATTGGCCGGTTTAACCCTCTCTCCTCTGATTGGCCGTTTAACCCTCTCTCCTCTGATTGGCCGATTTGACCCTCTTTCTCCTTGATTGGCGGTTTAACCCTCTCTCCTCTGATTGGCCAGTTTAACCCTCTCTTCTCTGATTGGCCTTTTAACCCTCTCTCCTCTGATTGGCCGGTTTAACCCTCTTTCCTCTGATTGGCCGGTTTAACCCTCTCTCCTCTGATTGGCGGTTTAACCCTCTCTCTCCTCTGATTGGCGGTTTAACCCTCTCTCCTCTGATTGGCGGTTTAACCCTCTCTCTCTCTCTCTGATTGGCGGTTTAACCTCTCTCTCTCCTCTGATTGGCGGTTTAACCTCTCTCTCCTCTGATTGGCGGTTTAACCATTCCCTCTCTCCTCTGATTGGCGGTTTAACCCTCTCTCCTCTGATTGGCGGTTTAACCCTCTCTTCTCTGATTGGCCGGGTTAACCCTTTCTCCCTCTGATTGGCCGGTTTAACCCTTCTCTCTCCTCTGATTGGCCGGTTTAACCCCTCTCTCTTCTCTGGTTGTCCGGTTTAACCCTCTTTCCTCTGATTTGCCGTTTGAACCCCTCTCTCTCTTCTTATTGGCGGTTTAATCCTTGTCTTTCCTCTGATTGGGCAGTTTAACCCTCTCTCCTCTTATTGGGCGGTTTAACCCCTCTCTTTCCTCTGATTGGCGGTTCAACCTTCTCTCCTCTTATTGGCGGTTTAACCCTCTCACCTCTGATTGGGCGGTTTATCCCTTTCTCCTCTGATTGGTCGGTTTAACATTCTCTCCTTTGATTGGCTCCAAGGTCTGCCCGAGGCCCAGGTCCGGTCTGAGATGGAGCAGATCCTGCGGGAAATTGGGTTACCTCACAAGCGCTGGTCCCGCACCAGCGCTCTCTCCGAGGGTATGTGGCGCAAACTCTCCGTGGCCCTGGCTTTCGTCGGAGGGTCCAAGGTGGTGATTTTAGACGGACCCACAGCCGGAGTGGACCCTTACGCTCGACGGGGGATCTGGGACCTGCTGCTGAAGTACAGGACAGGTGGGACAAACCTCACACTGCGGTGGGGTCTCGCTGCTGGGACACCTGTGAGATTTGTGTTTGTGGCGTTTGCAGGTCGCACCATCATCCTGTCCACTCACCACATGGACGAGGCGGACATTCTTGGAGACCGCATTGCCATCATGTCTCACGGGAAGCTGTGCTGCGTGGGCTCCTCCCTGTTCCTGAGGACTCACCTGGGAACGGACTATTACCTGACGCTGCTGAAGACGGGGCGGGCCATCCATCAGCTCCTGCAGGAACTCCTGCTCCCCTGTCTCCAACTGCAAAAAGTCGACATTTATACGATACACTCCGATGGAACCAAGAGGAACATGAATGTGATGATGAATCAAAAGCTGAAAAAAGCTGGAAATGTTGCCAACATGTAAATCCTGGTTAAATCTTTAATATTGTCTTCCACAACAGCTGTTGGATTAAAAACTGAATTAATTGATGAATTACTTTAAAGTTTATTTCTCTGAGATGTCGGTATTTAACTCTGTTCCAGGACGAAGACGGGGCCTCGGTCAGTTCCAGCGGCGCCGACTAGGCTCTGAACGCGAGTGAGGCCTCCACCATCAGTAAACCTTCTCTGTCCTCAATGTTTCTCCTCTGTCCTTACTCTGTTTGGCTGGTTTAACCCCTCTCTTCTCTGATTGGCGGTTTAACCCCTCTCTCTCCTCTGATTGGCCGGTTTAACCCCTCTAGTCTCTGATTGGGCGGTTTAACTCTCTCTTCTCTGATTGGCCGGTTTAACCCCTCTCTCTCCTCTGATTGGCGGTTTAACCCTCTCTCTCCTCTGATTGGCTGGTTTAACCCTCTCTCTTCTGATTGGCCAGTTCAACCCCTCTCTTCTCTGATTGGTCGGTTTAACCCTCTCTCCTCTGATTGGCGGTTTAACCCTCTCTCCTCTGATTGGCGGTTTAACCCTCTCTTTTCTGATTGGCGGGTTAACCCTTTCCCCTCTGATTGGCCAGTTTAACCCCCTCTCTCTCTGATTGGCGGTTTAACCCCTCTCTCTCCTCTGATTGGCTGGTTTAACCCCTCTCTTCTCTGATTGGCGGTTTAACCCCTCTCTCTCCTCTGATTGGCCGGTTTAACCCCTCTCTCCTCTGATTGGCAGGTTTAACCCCTCTCTCTCCTCTGATTGGCGGTTTACCCCTCTCTCCTCTGATTTGCCGTTTAACCCCTCTCTCTCTTCTGATTGGCCGGTTTAACCCTCTCTTTCCTCTGATTGGCCGGTTTAACCCTCTCTCTCCTCTGATTGGCCGGTTTAACCCCCTCTCTCTCCTCTGATTGGCGGTTTAACCCTCTCTCCTCTGATTGGCCGGTTTAACCCCTCTCTCTCTCTCTCTTCTGATTGGCCGGTTTAACCCTCTCTCTCCTCTGATTGGCCGGTTTAACCTCTCTCTCCTCTGATTGGCGGTTTAACCCTCTCTCCTCTGATTGGCGGTTTAACCCTCTCTCCTCTGATTGGCCGGTTTAACCCTCTCTTTCCTCTGATTGGCCGGTTTAACCTTCTCTCCTCTGATTGGCGGTTTAACCCTCTCTCTCCTCTGATTGGCCGGTTTAACCCTCTCTCCTCTGATTGGCGGTTTAACCCTCTCTTCTCTGATTGGCGGGTTAACCCTTTCCCCTCTGATTGGCCGGTTTAACCCTTCTCTCTCCTCTTATTGGCCGGTGTAACACCTCTCTCTTCTCTGGTTCGCCGGTTTAACCCTCTTTCCTCTGATTTGCCGTCTGAACCCTCTCTCTCTTCTTATTGGCGGTTTAATCCTTGTCTTTCCTCTGATTGGGCAGTTTAACCCTCTCTCCTCTTATTGGGCGGTTTAACCCCTCTCTTTCCTCTGATTGGCCGGTTCAACCTTCTCTCCTCTTATTGGCGGTTTAACCCTCTCTCCTCTGATTGGGCGGTTTATCCCTTTCTCCTCTGATTGTCCGGTTTAACATTCTCTCCTTTGATTGGCTCAAAGGTCTGCCCGAAGCCCAGGTCCGGTCTGAGATGGAGCAGATCCTGCGGAGAATTGGGTTACCTCACAAGCGCTGGTCCCGCACCAGCGCTCTCTCCGGGGTATGTAGCGCAAACTCTCCGTGGCCCTGGCTTTCGTCGGAGGGTCCAAGGTGGTGATTTTAGACGGACCCACAGCCGGAGTGGACCCTTACGCTCGACGGGGGATCTGGGACCTGCTGCTGAAGTACAGGACAGGTGGGACAAACCTCACACTGCGGTGGGGGTCTCGCTGCTGGGACACCTGTGAGATTTGTGTTTGTGGCGTTTGCAGGTCGCACCATCATCCTGTCCACTCACCACATGGGCAGGCGGACATTCTTGAAACCGCATTGCCATCATGTCTCACGGGAAGCTGTGCTGCGTGGGCTCCTCCCTGTTTCTGAGGACTCACCTGGGGACGGACTATTACCTGACGCTGCTGAAGACGGGGCGGGCCATCCATCAGCTCCTGCAGGAACTCCTGCTCCCCGTCTCCAACTGCAAAAGGTACGACATTTATACGATACACACTCCGATGGAACCAAGAGGAACATGAATGTGATGATGAATCAAAAAGCTGAAAAAAGCTGGAAATGTTGCCAACATGTAAATCCTGGTTAAATGTTTAATATTGTCTTCCACAACAGCTGTTGGATTAAAAACTGAATTAATTGATGAATTACTTTAAAGTTTATTTCTCTGAGATGTCGGTATTTAACTCTGTTCCAGGACGAAGACGGGGCCTCGGTCAGTTCCAGCGGCGCCGACTAGGCTCTGAACACGAGTGAGGCCTCCACCATCGGTAAACCTTCTCTGTCCTCAATGTTTCTCCTCTGTCCTTACTCTGTTTGGCTGGTTTAACCCCTCTCTTCTCTGATTGGCCGGTTTAACCGTCTCTCTCCTCTGATTGGCGGTTTAACCCCTCTAGTCTCTGATTGGGCGGTTTAACTCTCTCTTCTCTGATTGGCGGTTTAACCCCTCTCTCTCCTCTGATTGGCCGGTTTAACCCTCTCTCTCCTCTGATTGGCTGGTTTAACCCTCTCTCTTCTGATTGGCCAGTTTAACCCCTCTCTTCTCTGATTGGTCGGTTTAACCCTCTCTCCTCTGATTGGCGGTTTAACCATCTCTCCTCTGATTGGCCGGTTTAACCCTCTCTTTTCTGATTGGCCGGTTAACCCTTTCCCCTCTGATTGGCGGTTTAACCCCTCTCTCTCCTCTGATTGGCGGTTTAACCCCTCTCTCTCCTCTGATTGGCTGGTTTAACCCCTCTCTTCTCTGATTGGCGGTTTAACCCCTCTCTCTCCTCTGATTGGCCGGTTTAACCCCTCTCTCCTCTGATTGGCCGGTTTAACCCCTCTCTCTCCTCTGATTGGCGGTTTAACCCTCTCTCCTCTGATTGGCCGTCTTAACCCCTCTCTCTCTTCTTATTGGCGGTTTAATCCCTCTCTTTCCTCTGATTGGCCAGTTTAACCCTCTCTCTCCTCTGATTGGCGGTTTAACCCTCTCTCCTCTGATTGGCCGTTTAACCCCTCTCTCCTCTGATTGGCCGGTTTAACCCTCTTTCTCCTCTGATTGGCCGGTTTAACCCTCTCTCCTCTGATTGGCCGGTTTAACCCTCTCTTCTCTGATTGGCCGTTTAACCCTCTCTCCTCTGATTGGCAGTTTAACCTCTCTCCTCTGATTGGCGGTTTAACCCTCTCTCCTCTGATTGGCGGTTTAACCCCTCTCTCTCCTCTGATTGGCCGGTTTAACCCTCTCTCCTCTGATTGGCGGTTTAACCCTCTCTCTCTCTCCTGATTGGCGGTTTAACCCTCTCTCTCCTCTGATTGGCCGGTTTAACCCTCTCTCTCCTCTGATTGGCGGTTTAACCCTCTCTCCTCTGATTGGCGGTTTAACCCTCTCTCCTCTGATTGGCCGGTTTAACCCTCTCTCCTCTGATTGGCCGGTTTAACCCTCTCTTCTCTGATTGGCGGGTTAACCCCTCCCTCTGATTGGCGGTTTAACCCTCTCTCTCCTCTGATTGGCGGTTTAACCCTCTCTCTTCTCTGATTGGCCGGTTTAACCCTCTCTCCTCTGATTGGCCGTTTAACCCCTCTTTCTCTTCTGATTGGCCGGTTTAATCCTCTCTTTCCTCTGATTGGCCAGTTTAACCCTCTCTTCTCTGATTGGCGGTTTAACCCTCTCTCCTCTGATTGGCCGGTTTAACCCTCTTTCCTCTGATTGGCCGGTTTAACCCTCTCTCTTCTGATTGGCCGGTTTAACCCCTCTCTCTCCTCTGATTGGCGGTTTAACCCTCTCTCCTCTGATTGGCCGGTTTAACCTCTCTCTCTCTTCTGATTGGCCGGTTTAACTCTCTCTCCTCTGATTGGCGGTTTAACCTCTCTCTCTCCTCTGATTGGCCGGTTTAACCCTCTCTCCTCTGATTGGCGGTTTAACCCTCTCTCTCTGATTGGCGGTTAACCCTCTCTCCTCTGATTGGCGGTTTAACCCCCTCTCTCCTCTGATTGGCGGTTTAACCCTCTCTCTTCTCTGATTGGCGGTTTAACCCTCTCTCTTCTCTGATTGGCGGTTTAACCCTCTCTTCTCTGATTGGCGGGTTAACCCTTTCTCCTCTGATTGGCCGGTTTAACCCTCTCTCTCCTCTGATTGGCGGTTTAACACCTCTCTCTTCTCTGATTGTCGGTTTAACCCTCTTTCCTCTGATTTGCCGTCTGAACCCCTCTCTCTCTTCTTATTGGCGGTTTAATCCTTGTCTTTCCTCTGATTGGGCAGTTTAACCCTCTCTCCTCTTATTGGCGGTTTAACCCCTCTTTCCTCTGATTGGCGGTTCAACCTTCTCTCCTCTTATTGGCGGTTTAACCCTCTCTCCTCTGATTGGGCGGTTTATCCCTTTCTCCTCTGATTGGTCGGTTTAACATTCTCTCCTTTGATTGGCTCCAAGGTCTGCCCGAGGCCCAGGTCCGGTCTGAGATGGGGCAGATCCTGCGGGAAATTGGGTTACCTCACAAGCGCTGGTCCCGCACCAGCGCTCTCTCCGGGGGTATGTAGCGCAAACTCTCCGTGGCCCTGGCTTTCGTCGGAGGGTCCAAGGTGGTGATTTTAGGCAGACCCACAGCCGGAGTGGACCCTTACGCTCGACGGGGATCTGGGACCTGCTGCTGAAGTACAGGACAGGTGGGACAAACCTCACACTGCGGTGGGGGTCTCGCTGCTGGGACACCTGTGAGATTTGTGTTTGTGGCGTTTGCAGGTCGCACCATCATCCTGTCCACTCACCACATGGACGAGGCGGACATTCTTGGAACCGCATTGCCATCATGTCTCACGGGAAGCTGTGCTGCGTGGGCTCCTCCCTGTTTCTGAGGACTCACCTGGGAACGGACTATTACCTGGCGCTGCTGAAGACGGGCGGGGCCATCCATCAGCTCCTGCAGGAACTCCTGCTCCCCGTCTCCAACTGCAAAAGGTACGACATTTATACGATACACACTCCGATGGAACCAAGAGGAACATGAATGTGATGATGAATCAAAAAGCTGAAAAAAGCTGGAAATGTTGCCAACATGTAAATCCTGGTTAAATCTTTAATATTGTCTTCCACAACAGCTGTTGGATTAAAAACTGAATTAATTGATGAATTACTTTAAAGTTTATTTCTCTGAGATGTCGGTATTTAACTCTGTTCCAGGACGAAGACGGGGCCTCGGTCAGTTCCAGCGGCGCCGACTAGGCTCTGAACACGAGTGAGGCCTCCACCATCGGTAAACCTTCTCTGTCCTCAATGTTTCTCCTCTGTCCTTACTCTGTTTGGCTGGTTTAACCCCTCTCTTCTCTGATTGGCCGGTTTAACCCGTCTCTCTCCTCTGATTGGCGGTTTAACCCCTCTAGTCTCTGATTGGCGGTTTAACTCTCTCTTTTTCTCTGATTGGCGGTTTAACCCTCTCTCTCCTCTGATTGGCGGTTTAACCCTCTCTCTCCTGTGATTGGCTGGTTTAACCCTCTCTCTCCTCTGATTGGCCAGTACAACCCCTCTCTTCTCTGATTGGCCGGTTTAACCCTCTCTCCTCTGATTGGCGGTTTAACCCTCTCTCCTCTGATTGGGCGGTTTAACCCTCTCTTTTCTGATTGGCCGGGTTAACCCATTCCCCTCTGATTGGCCGGTTTAACCTCTCTCTCCTCTGATTGGCGGTTTAACCCCTCTCTCTCTCCTCTGATTGGCGGTTTAACCCCTCTCTTCTCTGATTGGCCGGTTTAACCCTCTCTCTCCTCTGATTGGCCGGTTTAACCCTCTCTCCTCTGATTGGCGGTTTAACCCCTCTCTCTCTGATTGGCCGGTTTAACCCTCTCTCTCCTCTGATTGGCCGGTTTAACCCCTCTCTCTCCTCTGATTGGCCGGTTTAATCCCTCTCTCTCCTCTGATTGGCCGGTTTAACCCTCTCTCTCCTCTGATTGGCCGGTTTAACCCTCTCTCCTCTGATTGGCCGTTTAACCCTCTCTCTCCTCTGATTGGCCGGTTTAACCCTCTTTCTCCTCTGATTGGCCGGTTTAACCCTCTCTCCTCTGATTGGCCGGTTCTAACCCCTCTCTTCTCTGATTGGCCGTTTAACCCTCTCTCCTCTGATTGGCCGGTTTAACCCCTCTCTCTCCTCTGATTGGCCAGTTTAACCCTCTCTCCTCTGATTGGCCAGTTTAACCCCTCTCTCTCTCTCTGATTGGCCGGTTTAACCCTCTCTCTCCTCTGATTGGCCGGTTTAACCCTCTCTCTCTCTCCTCTGATTGGCCGGTTTAACCCTCTCTCCTCTGATTGGCGGTTTAACCTCTCTCTCTCCTCTGATTGGCCGGTTTAACCCTCTCTCCTCTGATTGGCCGGTTTAACCCCTCTCTCTCCTCTGATTGGCCAGTTTAACCCTCTCTCCTCTGATTGGCCAGTTAACCCTCTCTCTCTCTGATTGGCCAGTTTAACCCTCTCTTCTCTGATTGGCCGGTTTAACCCTCTCTCTCCTCTGATTGGCCGGTTTAACCTCTCTCTCCTCTGATTGGCAAGTTTAACCCTCTCTCCTTTGATTGTTCGTCTAACCCTCCTCTCTCTCCTTAATTGGCCATTTAATCCTTCTCTTTCTCTGATTGGCCAGTTTTAACCCTCTCTCCTCCTGATTGGCCAGTTTAACCCTCCCTTTCCTCTGATTGGCCAGTTTCAGCCCTCTTTCCTCTCTGATTGGCCGGTTTAACCTCTCCTCAGTTGGCGGTTTCCATCCTCTCTCCTCTGATTGTCCGGTTTAACATTCTCTCCTCTGATTGGC
>CM072152.1:27357666-27418590 GCA_036850595.1 Rhyacichthys aspro | reverse complement strand
ATGTTCCAAAGCCCCCTCCGTATGTCCGAAAGCAGCCCTCTGTATGAAAGAACATACCTCCAGTAAGTCCAAGACAGAGAGAAGACGCCTCTGTACGTCCCAAAGCCCCTCAGTATGTCCCAAAGGACCCTTGGTACGAAAAAGACCCTCCTTATGTTCAAAAGATCACACCGTATTTACTAAAGAACCCTCCGTATGTTCAAAAGGTCACACCGTATTTCCCAAAGAACCCTCTTTACGTTCCAAAGCCCCCTCCGTACGAAAAGACCCTCTGTACATCCAAAAGCACCCTCCGTTCATCCCACAGACACCTCCGCACGTCCCAAAAACACCTCCGTGTAAAGAAATCCCATCCTTAGGTCCCAAAGACCCCTCCGTACATTCCAAAGCCCCTCAGTATGTCCCAAAGGCCCCTCCGTACGAAAAAGACCCCACCGTACGTTTAAAAGACCACACCGTATGTCCCACAGAAACCCCTGTACGTTCCAAAGACCCCTCCATATGAAAAAGACCCCTCCAAATGTCCAAAAGCACCCTCCGTCCGTCCCAAAGCACGCCTCAGTGCGTACCAAATACACCTCCGAACAAGAAATACCACCTCCGTACGTCACAAAGCACCCTCCAAATGTCCCAAAGACCACTCCGTACATCTCAAAGAGCCTCCGTACGTTCCAAAGCCCCTACGTATGTCTGAATGGCTCCTCCGTACAAAAGTCCCCTCCGTACGTCAAAAGACCCCTCCGTACATCCAAATCAACCCTCCGTACCTCCCAAAGACCACTCTGTACATTCCAAAGCCCCTCACTATGTCCCAAAGGCTCCTCCGTACGAAAAAACCCCTCCGTACGTTCAAAATACCACACTGTATGTCCCAAAGAATCTTCCGTACGTTCCAAAGGCCCCTCTGTACATCCCAAAGACTCCTCCGTACATCCCAAAGACCCCTCCGGACGAAAAAGACGCATCCGTACGCTCAAAAGACCACACTGTATGTCCCAAATACACCTCGGGGGGAAAAAAAAAAACACCGTACGTCCCAAAGTACTCTCCGTACATCCCAAAGACCACTCTGTACTTCTCAAATACGCATCTGTATAAATAAATCCCCTTCGTACGTCCCAAAGAACCCTCCGTACATCCCAAAGGACCCTCCGTACGAGACAGACCCCTCCGAACGTCCATAAGCACCCTTTGTACGTCCCAAACACCCCTCTGTATGTCCCAAATACGCCTCCGTATGTCCAAAAGGCCCCTCGGTACAAAAAAAAAGAGCCCTCCATAAGTCCAAAAGACCACTCCATATGTCCCAAAGAACCCTCATATCTCATAGCTCATATCTGCAGTCAGCACTACAAGAGGCTCAGCTTTCCAGCTACTCCTTGCCAGTTTTTTCGTTGAAACTAGCAGTGTTAGTAGCGCATTCTTTGGCTCCAGATCTTTTGTGGATTTTGCATTTTACTTACCTTTTGTCCAGGACTTTCCTGCCTTGGAACTTACCTGCTGCCTATCTGCCCTCTGGTCTCCTGGTCCTCGTCCTCTGTTCTCCTGGTCTCTTGGTGCTTGTCCTCTGATCTCCTGGTCGTCAGTTTCTTCTACTGCTTTTGAGCCAATCTCAAATAAAGACACTGTTTCACACTCACCTGAGTTGTCTGCTTTTGGGTCCAGTAATCAAATTGTGACATCTATAACCAGTTTAAACCCAAAGAAAGACAGTTAAAGTCCAAGCTAAACCCTTTTGAGCCTGTACAAATCCAACTAAATCCAACCTGTACTTCTCCAACTAAAGCCAGTTAATGTTGAAGATAAGCCCTCCAAATCCTATCCATTTACATTAAGGACTTTAACATAGGCTCTGCAAGAGTCACTGTAAATGTAGGAGCCTCTTTTACATGGCTCAAAATAATTTTGAGAAGTGTTCTCTGTGAAGTGTTTTCACCTGCTTTAGGCTGGGTCTTCGGGTCTGTCTGTCGAACTCTAGCGAGATCCATCCCTTCCATGGACCACCATATCTACCACGATTGTACTATAAGAAGGTAAAATACAAAAAAAAAACAAATTTGTGGGTGTGCATTACATACATTATGTACCTGTGGTTAAATGATTAAAGATTAGAGTACACGTTAGCTCAGTACCTTTCACTTATGAATGAACTTGGAATAATCAATGACCACAAAGCAATGATGAGATTGCCTGCCCTTCTTAAATGGACTCTTCACTTTCATTCGTTGTAGATATGCAATACATATCTCTCAATTGACAACATAAAGTGACAAAATGGTCAAAGTCTAAAAATGTACATTTTTAAAAAGTATGTGCCAGTGTTTTGGCTGCATTCATTTCTGAATCTGAATCACCACAGTATAAAGTTCCACCTTAACCTCACCTGGCCCTGCCCCTGTGCAGTTAACATGCTTTTAACATTAGTAAGAAGAAGAGTTTAAGGGTAATCAGGAGTAATATACACACTTCATTGTTAGTTGTTTTACTGGACAACATTTAATGAAAGAGTTCAAAGCATTGCAAGTTGCGCTGATGCTCGTCACCCCGCGCTCGACTCTATTAGCGTCTGGAGCACACAGACACATACTCGGGCGCACACAGATTGAGTAGGAAAGTGCACCAACATGAGAGTGGGGTGAAGCGCAACATAGATTATAGCCACCATTTTTTGCTCTCTGATGTTGTTAGCCTTAGCCAGCTTAAAGAAAGCCTAGACGTAATGCTTTATGTTTTTTAATTTCTTTGTTATTTATATAAACGTGTAATCACTATATGTGTATATCACAGCAATAGCTTTGAGAGTAAATGAGCCGTATATCTTCGACCCAGAGTCTGATTCTGAGTTCGAAGAACATGAGCAAACACAAAGACCTCGAAGGCTTCTACAAGACGTTTCTGCTTGGTAAATGAAAAACTATTTATTGTGTATGTTTCTATGGTGTAGCCCGTAGCATAGCGCGTGTTAACTGCTTCTGTTTATCGGTGCACATGTGGAAATGACCGTACAATGCCTACTGAAGTTGAGAATGTATATGCTGCCTGGAGACTCCTAAGGTAGCTGGTGTGCAGTGTATTGAAAGAACTATAATAAAGTAGCCTAGCAATATGTAGAGCTATGTAAGTAATGCTTGTTAGTAATACAATAATGTTGCTGACTGTTAGTAAGCTAACACAGTAGCAGCGATGCTTCTCTGTGTCTGAGCTGCAGAGCACGGCACTTGTTGACAGTGCAGGAGAGAGGGGCAGGAGGAGTGTGGAGGAGCACTTCCTGGAGAGGAGTGGTTTATTTCACATATTGACGTCATTGCGTGAAACAGCTCGTTGAAAGGACTGTAGCTCAAACTAAATAAATTACTTAAACATGCGCGAATGAAACAAAACACAACTTTGGGTATGTGTTTGAGGTAGAAACAACGTTAGAACATGGTTAAAAGCTCAGAAAAGTCGATTTCACATAACATGGGACCTTTAAATATGTTGCTGTTTTGTGGTCATTTAATATGAAGATAAAGTCATGTTGCCTCAAGCCCAAATTAGCTGGGACAGGCTGGAGCCCCCTGAGAGTAAGACTTACATATCCTTTCTAACAAGAAACCTGCTACTTAAAACTCCAAGCTAACTTCTACCTGAACTCATCCACGGCTGAATCGTTCTTTTTCTGTCGCTACAGCTGCTGCTTAAAAAAAGAGAGGGTGACACAGCTGTAGCTTCGATGGGTGGGTCAAACCATTTGCAGGCGGGGGTTTCTGTTTTCTTAAAATATTTAAAATGTTTTGTTTTAAATATATCTCATTAATAAATGTAATATTTCCATCCTAATTTAACTGTAATAGAATAACATATATATTTTTAAAGTTCGTCTTAATTTAGGGGTGGCTAATTTGTTATTGTAGAGGCGCTGGAGCACCCCTAAAAGTGGTCTAGCCTCGTCTGTGAGAAACAGCAGTTAGATGCTAGCATGCGGAAGACAGCATGTAAACAGAGCAGCAGAGCACGGCCACGGAGAAGGTACAGGGAGACGAGCTTTATACACTCCACGATATTAAACACAAATAACCTTTAGCCCAATAACAACAGCACGTGAACGCTCTGCCTAAATAACCCATTTAGCACTAATACATAGCCTAAAGCTTTCTGCTCTTCTCGTGAACGGCGTGTGGGTCTGTGCCAGTCCAGGCCGACAAAGGTTCCCTGTTGACGGACAGGCTAATACTAGACCTCAGGACCGGTCAGAGTGAAGTCTGGAACGAACGGGATTGAAAAATCAGTCACGTGCACGTGTCTTGTTGTTTGCGCACGTGTGATGCTTGAACATGGGGCTGAATCAGAAGAGGAGCTTGATTGCGGTAAGCTAGCTGCAGCAACGTCACGTCACACATACAGAACAGTATACATATATAAATATAATATAATATATATATAATATAATAGTATATATATATAAGTATGGCGATGAAACGCGATGCCTGTATATAATAAGCCATTAATGAAAAGACTGAATGCCTTGCAGGTCCTCAGCCAACGTCAGGTGTCTCTGTCAGTCACTTAGCTGATAATGAAGCAGCCCAGCAGCAGCACTCAAGGATGGGCAGGTACAACACAAAAATGACGCTAGCCTAAGTTTAAAACACCCTAATCATTTATTTTTTGGTAGTAAGCAGTGGTGTAGTCTACGTGATACGCAGGTATACGCCGTATGCCCACTACGAAAGCAGCGGGATTTCCGTATAATCACTACAAAACGCACACTGGTGCGTAACTGTGTATGCCAAAAGCAGCCACTTGCTGGTGCACGCTGTTAGATTCAACTTCTGTGTACAACTGCTCCTCCCCCCACCCCACTCTGTCCCAGGTTCCGGTTAGAGCTTTCTGATTGGTTCAGGGCGCAAAGTGGGAGGGACGAAGAAAAAATACTTTGAGACCACCTGTGTAAAACGAGTCAAATGAAAAGGAAACAAGCGACACTCTTGTGAGTGTTTTTTATATGCCTCACACTATATCTGAGAAAACCGCTGAAACGTCCACATTATTGTGAATATTATTATATTGTTAAATTAAGTCTGTATTGTTAAAAAAAAAAAAAAAAAAGCTAGGCTAGCGAATTTTTAAATAGGCATCCTTGCTTAGAATGGAGGGACAGAAAGGTTACTTAACACATTTTCTCCATAAAATAGTTGAATAAATATAAATTACTATTTTTTACTTTTATTTGGCTGTTTCTTTTCATTCATCTCTTATTTTGTATTTTTTTATGCGCTTTCAATTGCGGGCATCTCTGAGGCCTATGTGTTATTAGTAGGCCTAATAACACATAGCACCATCATATCACTTGTTCATATGATGGAGTATTTGTCAGTGACTGTCCTGGCCACATCTATTGCATGGCCTGGCTGTCCTGGGAGTAGATCCTTTCTTCTGTGGTTCTCCCTGACGTTTCTCTTTTTCCCGGCTGGGTTTTTTGAGTTTTTCCTTACCCTGATGGAGGGTCTAAGGACAGGCGACGTTGTCCTGCTCAGCCTGTTTGCATTTTACTGTCTGTTTTGTGAAGCCCTTTGAGGCAATTGTTGTTGTGATACAGGGCTATACAAATAAAATTGAATTATTAGTGAGGGTAATGACTGATGGCATTCATTGAGGATGGGGCCGTAGAAGTTTGTTGACAGTTGACAGTATATCCACTACAAAAATGTAGACTACACCACTGGTAGTAAGTACATGTTTGTATGTTAATATTATCTTATCCTGCCTTAGTACTTGCAGTCGTGTTTTAAAACAATGTTATTGCTGAATAAGTCCTGCTTTAGTCTTGTTTTAGTCAATAGACTTAATATTGGTTTTTAGGATATAACTAGCAACATGACCTTAATCTAAAGTAGACTTTAATCTAAGTCAAAAATATATTTTTGCTTGAATATACTCACACATGATTGTTTTGTTAACTTTCAAGACTGGCATTTTGACAAATAGTATTTTGAAAAAACAGCAAAAACAGTTCCTTGAAAACAGTACTTGATACAGTCAAATGGGTTTTTTTGCCATCTGCTGGCCAGTGGTTGTAACAGCACCGAGCATTAAGCATAGTCTTATTGCAGTACATCAGCATATAATTATTTCACTACATAGAAACCAGGGCTGGTCTGAGCCACATGTCCCGGGCTGGAAATGAGTCCCACCCCGGCCCTGAATGGCATCAATATTGTTTAGCAACTCGTTTACAAATGTGCTGTACAAATAAAATTGACTGCACTTAACTGATATTATGTTTGTATTTCAGACATAGAGCCAAGGTCCACAAAGTGAAGACAAAAGAAGAGGCAGCTACTGGCAGACATCAGAGCTCTTGAAGAGAAGGTTGCCAGGTTGAAGGATGAGAGAGATTTTCTTCTCCAAACCCTCAACATGGTCATGACAGGCACAGTTGATTTCTTCATGTGGCGGTTGATAACATACTTGTATTATTCAGTTATCATTTATTAAAATATATACATGGACATTTTATTTTTGGGGTGGATTATTAGCATAGGCAGGTCACAGCTTTTGAGTTAACACAAACACACCAGTTAGGCCAGAGACACAGTGGATGCAGGTAGCTTAGGGGTAGAGTTGGATTGCACGCTAATCATCAAGAGCTCAAGATGGTGGGTGTTTATTAGGGTTATTATTATTGACGAAACAATAAAATAGTCATTTAAAATAATCTCTTTTAAAAAGTCACATTAAACTAAAACGTATAAGCCTACAATATCAACATGGGAAGAAATGATTTAATTTGATAAATGTAGCCCACGTAGGCTGAATGACTAGTCGTTGATGGGATGGTCTGTCACCTCCTAAAGCAGCTGATTATTACGGATTATAGACCTATTTTATCTGTCAATAGCACAAAAATGAATACATTTGCAGTGTCAGTGCAGCATTTCATCAAACTTCTCCTCACAGCAGCTAATATAACATTACTGTAGTAATATTGGTGAGTGATAGGAGCTCCATGGTGACACTCCAGGGAGGGGCTTGAGACCACAGAAAGCCTCCGCTACATAATATATCTTCATCGAATGTGTGAGTGGCTTTTAAAATTGTCATTTGTAAACATTATTTTAAACATGTATGCAGGCAAAACTGGATTAAACAAAAGAGAATGGTCTTCTGACTGGAACTCGGGCTCAACTGTGTCTTCCTCATCAACTGATTTCACCAGTGAAGATGAAGACATCACAACGGCCCTGAAGACATCAAGGCAAAAAAAGAAAACACAAAGGAAGGACTTCCACCCACTCGCACAAGCAAGAGGTAAAGCTTTAAGTTTGCATTTTAATTTGTCCAGAGTCACACTAATCATCTGAAATATAATCAAAACTAATGTTTGCGTAAGGCTTGTGCATTGTTCGGGACATTTTTGTCCCTCCAAGGCTTATTTTCACTTTTCATTTGGCCATAATTTTTAATAATAATACACTGTGGGCAAAAACCTCCACTAAATTGTTTTAAAATATGTCAAATAATATATTTTTTTCTTTTTGCTTAACCCTCAAATTTTCCATATACTTGACACCTTTGTGGCAAAAATGTACATACACAAAAAAAACTGCTATTAAATTGTCATACATTTTTTTTCTGTTTTTTTTTCATAAATCTCTCTCTCTAAGCCACTTCAGATCTGCTCAAAACTACTAAATATTCAATAATTTTCAGGATTTTAACCCTTGTGCTGATTAGAGCCTTGTGTATGTAAAAGATTAGCAACGAAATTGACACCTTTGTGGAAAATGTCTTATTGACTTCCATTAAAACCACTTTTTTTTTAATCTCACTGCTATTACACTATAAAACTATGCATTCTCTTATGTCAGCATTTCTTATAAAAAAAAAAGTAGTGATATTTGACATTTTTACTGTATTCCAGCAGATTCAACTGTTTTCCCATGTTAGGCCCATGCATGACATTCATGTATTTTTTTTTTTTTACTACATTATACTATGGAGTCATGTGACTACCAGGGGGCCAAGAGTGATTTGTTTGTCTTTTAAATCAATTTTTTAAATCAACATCTGATTCATCAATATGAATATTTATTGTGCAATTACAACAACACTGAAAACTTCAACAACAAAAGAACATACAAAATGTGAATAAAAAAGTTTGAGAGAAACAGATAAATGGATTGAGAGAGTGTGTTTGTGTGTGTTTAGTTGAGTTCAATTCCAGCAGCAGACCAGCAGGTCCTGCAGCATGTGACCTGGTGCTCTCTACAAATGCACCTGTTACACATGCAACTTTGTTACTAACAGTAGTTTTTGTTTTGAAATACATCAAAGGAGGGAGGCCAAACATCAAACACATAGATCAAAAGATGCCCTTTTTCTCCTGAAATGATCAGTGCTGACACACACACTCTCTCCCTCTCACAGTCTAAATACTTCTTATGCCAGGCGTTGCTGATCTTCTCGTTGGTTTCTCATCAGTTGCCGTGTTCCTGTGCTGTGCTGTCATTGGTTGGACAGCCATCTTCTTCTGGTATGGTCAGTGCGGCCCTGACATTATGTTATTATGTTTGTTGTATGTTTGTATTTCAGACATACAGCCAAGGTCCACAAAGTGGAGACAAAAGAAGAGGCAGCTACTGGCAGACATCAGAGCTCTTGAAGAGAAGGTTGCCAGGTTGAAGGATGAGAGAGATTTTCTTCTCCAAACCCTCAACATGGTCATGACAGGCACAGTTGATTTCTTCATGTGGCGGTTGATAACATACTTGTATTATTCAGTTATCATTTTTTAAAATATATACATGGACATTTTATGTTGGGGGTGGATTATTAGCATAGGCAGGTCACAGCTTTGAGTTAACACAAACACGGCAGTTAGGCCAGAGACACAGTGGATGCAGGTAGCTTAGGGGTAGAGTTGGATTGCACGCTAATCATCAAGGGCTCAAGATGGTGGGTGTTTATTAGGGTTATTATTATTGACGGAACAATAAAATAGTCATTTAAAATAACCTCTTTTAAAAAGTCACATTAAACTAAAACGTATAAGCCTCACAGCAGCTAATATAACATTACTGTAGTAATATTGGTGAGTGATAGGAGCTCCATGGTGACACTCCAGGGAGGGGCTTGAGACCACAGAAAGCCTCCGCTACATAATATATCTTCATCGAATGTGTGAGTGGCGTTTAAAATTGTCATTTGTAAACATTATTTTAAACATGTATGCAGGCAAAACTGGATTAAACAAAAGAGAATGGTCTTCTGACTGGAACTCGGGCTCAACTGTGTCTTCCTCATCAACTGATTTCACCAGTGAAGATGAAGACATCACAACGGCCCTGAAGACATCAAGGCAAAAAAGAAAACACAAAGGAAGGACTTCCACCCACTCGCACAAGCAAGAGGTATAGCTTTAAGTTTGCATTTTAATTTGTCCAGAGTCACACTAATCATCTGAAATATAATCAAAACTAATGTTTGCTTAAGGCTTGTGCATTGTTCGGGACATTTTTGTCCCTCCAAGGCATATTTTCACTTTTCATTTGGCCATAATTTTTAATAATAATACACTGTGGGCAAAAACCTCCACTAAATTGTTTTAAAATATGTCAAATAATATATTTTTTTCTTTTTGCTTAACCCTTTTGCCCTCCTCAAATTTTCCATATACTTGACACCTTTGTGGCAAAAATGTACACACACAAAAAAACTGCTATTAAATTGTCATACATTTTTTTTCTGTTTTTTTTTCATAAATCTCTCTCTAAGCCACTTCAGATCTGCTCAAAACTACTAAATATTCAATAATTTTCAGGATTTTAACCCTTGTGCTGATTAGAGCCTTGTGTATGTAAAAGATTAGCAACGAAATTGACACCTTTGTGGAAAATGTCCTATTGACTTCCATTAAAACCACTTTTTTTTAATCTCACTGCTATTACACTATAAAACTATGCATTTTCTTATGTCAGCATTTCTTATTAAAGAAAAGTAGTGATATTTGACATTTTTACTGTATTCCAGCAGATTCAACTTTTTTCCCATGTTAGGCCCATGCATGACATTCATGTATTTTTTTTTTTTTTACTACATTATACTATGGAGTCATGTGACTACCAGGGGGCCAAGAGTGATTTGTTTGTCTTTTAAATCAATTTTTTAAATCAACATCTGATTCATCAATATGAATATTTATTGTGCAATTACAACAACACTGAAAACTTCAACAACAAAAGAACATACAAAATGTGAATAAAAAAGTTTGAGAGAAACAGATAAATGGATTGAGAGAGTGTGTTTGTGTGTGTTTAGTTGAGTTCAATTCCAGCAGCAGACCAGCAGGTCCTGCAGCATGTGACCTGGTGCTCTCTACAAATGCACCTGTTACACATGCAACTTTGTTACTAACAGTAGTTTTTTTTTTGAAAAAAAAAGGGGGGGGGGGGCAAAAAAAAAAAAAAAGGGAAAAAAAGATGGGAAGAAATCAAAAGGAGGGAGGCAAAACATCAAACACATAGATCCAAAGATGCCCTTTTTCTCCTGAAATGATCAGTGCTGACACACACACTCTCTCCCTCTCACAGTCTAAATACTTCTTATACCAGGCGTTGCTGATCTTCTCGTTGGTTTCTCATCAGTTGCCGTGTTCCTGTGCTGTGCTGTCATTGGTTGGACAGCCATCTTCTTCTGGTACCGTCAGCGCGGCCCTGACTGTCTGTATGCTATCATTAAATATAGAGATAAACAGTCAAAAGAAAAGTCAAAACAAAATCCCTCCCCCGTCGCTACGATTGGTCGGTAAGAGCCGGAGCAGAAATCGGGGGGCAAATTGGACAATCCCAGACTGACTTTCTCTGTTTGTAATACAATGAGAAAGTTGTCTGGCTGGACAGGCTACAAATATCGTACAGCAAAGTAGTCACGTGGTGCGTCATTTTCTCCAGGATGCGCTGCAGGGAAAATAAACATTTAATCATGAATGCTCATTATGTATTTGTAGCCTATTTAGTCATTTGATGTCGTGATAGCAGGCTAATATAGCTAATATACACTTACAGCCTGTGTTGCCTTCATATAAGGCTTATATAAGGCTTTTAATTTTTTGCGGCTCCAGACAGAATTTTTTTTTGTTTTTTTGGTCCAATATGGCTCTTTGAACATTTTGGGTTGCCGACCCCTGGGCTAGAACTAGGTATTATTCAACACTCATAGAAGAAAACAAAAATAATCCTAGATTTTTGTTCAGCACTGTAGCCAGGCTTAGCTGAAGTGACTTCCTACAGTTCTTTAAAGTCAAAGTTGTTACCGTATTTTCCGGACTATAAGCCGCTACTTTTTTCCCACGCTTTGAACCATGCGGCTTATACAGAGATGCGGCTTTTCTATGAATTTTTCTTCAGCCCTCAGGGGCTTACTGCCGTGTTACAGGCACTGTTCAGAAACAATCAGTTCAGGTATATGAATAAACACTTATGGTACAAAATCTTTCTATGTAAATATATTATTTCTCAACCTGGATATCGGCGGCTTATAGTCCGGTGCGGTTTATATGTGAGAAAATATATATTTCTTTTAAATTTTAGTGGGTGCGGCTTATATTTAGGTGCACTCTATAGTCTGGAAAATACGGTACTAATCTTTGATATGTCCAAGACTGTGATAAAAGCTCAAACATTTCCAGTCCACAATCCCTTTTTATATTGAAAATGAGTCTTTTTGTGTGTGTGTGTTTTTTTTCCCCCTAAATTGATGACATCATGTATGAAATTGGCAATAAAAGAGTTAAAATCTTGGAAATATTTTAAATATTTAGTAGCTTTACTTTGAACTGAGGTTATAAATAACAGGTTTAAGCAAAAAATTTGAAAAGTATATTCATCTGATATATTTTTAAAACAGTTTAGCCTTTCCGCCTTTCGGAGCGACAGGGCACTGCCTTTTGTCTGGTGTCTTTGGCTTCTGGGCATGTTGACAGCTGCCTCCAGTGTGGTGCCTCTGGGGCTACTCTCATTGCGCCCAGTGCAGATGTGGCTGAAGCACCTACACTTGGACCCAACATGGTACGTGCGCAGGTGCAAGAAGATACGTGTGTCACCCCAGTGTCTCGTCTCCCTGTCTCAGTGGAAGGACAAGGGTTGGAACACACAAGGCGTTCCTCTTGTCGGTTATCTATGCGGATGCCTCCTCCACGGGTTGGGGTGCAACGTGGCAGGGCCGCGTAGCTCAAGGGACGTGGCCTCAACATCTGTACTCAGAACACATCAATGTTTTGGAGTTAATCTCTGTGCATCTGGCCCTGTGCCATTTCCTCATGGAGCTGCGGGGCAGACACGTGCTCGTTTGGTCTGACAACATGACTGTGAACCACATGGGAGGGGTCCATTCGGAGAGACTGACGCAAGAGACTCGGTGGCTCCTGACATGGGCGACACTCCATTTTGCCAGCCTGAGAGCGGCCCATGCTCCCGGGGTGCTGAATCGGGTGGCGGACTGTCTGTCCCGGCAGAGAATGTTGCCAGGGAATGGAGGCTTCCAGACACTCGGAGAGTCCTTCAAGAAGGACCCAGACTCTTCCTGGTGGCCCCTTACTGGCCAGCGAGGACATGGTTTCCGATGCTACGCAGGCTCTGCCGAGGCCCACCCATGCGCCTCCTCCAGGACCGATCTCTTGTCCCAGATGGGGGACGAATGTTACATCCCGGTCGTCTCCAGCTCTGGGTCTGGCCACTACAGGGCCCGGACCAGACTTGAGCTTGACAGTGACGTTGGAACATACTATGAGAAACGCTCCAGCACCGTCCACGAAACTCCAGTACGACAGTCGATGGAGATTATTCGAGAGGTGGTGTTGTGACAGGGGACAAGACCCTGTACGATGTTCTGTCTCATCCATATTGTCGTTTCTTCAAGGACTTCTGAATCAGGGACGGTCTCTACGTCTACCCTGAAGGTGAAGCAATGTCCTGTCGGCATACTGAAGTTGATGGTAGAACTGTTGGCGGTAATAAACATGTTTCCTTGTTTTTGAAGGGCGCCCGGCGGCTACACCCACCTACACGCCCAGTGGTGCCTTCATGGGATCTGACCACGGTGCTGGATGCCCTGAAGTCACCGCCATTCGAGCCCTTGGCAGAGGTATGCATTAAATGGGTTTCAGTGCTTAATGCACCGCCCTGGCGGTCATCCAGGATTCATAGAACCGCAGTTACATTCGTAGCTCTCATTTTAAACGATAAATCTTGGTCTAATATTACACCAAGATTTCTGACAGTTGAACTGGAAGCTACACTAACACCATCTAAATTGACTATTCGGTTTGATAGTGTGCCTCTTAGATTCCTGGGGCCTTGTATAATCGCCTCTGTTTTTTCTGGGTTTTGGAGAAAATAGTTTAATGTCATCCAGGTACTTATGTCTTTCACACACACTTCTTATTTGTCCATAGGACTATTTTCATTGGGTTTAATTGATAGATACAACTGGGTGTCGACAGCGTAGCAGTGGAAGTTAATTCCATGTTTTGTGATTGCCTAAGGGGAGCATGTATAATGTAAAAAGTATAGGACCTAATACAGAGCCCTGTAGTACTTCATGGCTGACTACTGTGCACACTGATGATTGCTCATTAACTCTAACAAACTGGTATCTGTCTGTTAGATAAGATTGAATTAAGAATAGCACTTTACAATTGATATTTGTATATTCTGATAAATATAAACGCCAGCACACATGGTCACATGGTCGTCTCACCCAATCAAGTGCTTGACCAAAAATGGGCATGAAGGCTCAAGTGTTGGTTGACCTCTAAGTAGTATTATTAATAGCCTTCTTTTACTATTTTAGTGTGCCAGGACTGCTCCTATGTTTGAGTAAGCAGATCTAAACAATAATCCGGGGCATTTTTCTTCTCTCTTTATTTTGCAGCCCGGAGTCCTGGTGATGTACTTTCCATATACAAGCGTGTCTTGGATGCCTATAAGCGACTTGGAAGTATGCCCAGAGCTTTCCAGGGTGTTGGGATTGACCATAAGGCAATGGCCCTTTCAGCTCCACTGGCTGAGGTCCTGATAGCTGATCCTAAGTTCCTCAAGTCTGTAACTTGATTTTTTTTTTTTTTTTTTACTTTATTTTTATAGTTTTTACACATCACAAATTCAAAGGACATTTGGTATGCTGTAACAGAGTATTACCATTAGAATGTTTTTTCTTACTTCTTGTATTGCTGGCAACAAATCTGGGTTTAGAGTACTTTTATGTAGCTCTTCTAACATTCCTAATTTTGTCTTTTCTTGTCCATAGATTTCTCACTTGGCTCTTTTAAGTCCTGTTGTCTTGGAAATCAGTTTCCCTCTTATAACTGCTTTGGGAGCATCCCACAGAATAACTGGGTTGACATGCTCATTATTGTTTTCTTCTTAATTTCTTGTAATATCTCATTTAATTTCGTCTTTAATTGTTTTGTTATTCACTAAGCACACATTTAGGCTCCATAGTGTCTTGTGCTCTCTAGAATTGAGAAAGTCAGTCTGGGATTGTCCATCCAACCTGTTCCATATTCTGCTCCGGCTCTTTCTTACCGGTCAATCGCACTCAACCGTGCACACAGAAACATAAAAGCCCTCCATGATGAACATTTATTTATACCCAAACACTTTTGGGCTAAAGTTGGAGGTGACTCAAAATGGCGATTTTGCTATAGTATAGCCTTATGTTTTTGACGAAATTTGGGACATACTGTGACCTTCCAGTTAAAGCTTGAAAACAACTTGAAATACCTTGGGGACCATTTATTGCTGCCCAGGCAGTCATTTCAGCCACTTTTGGGCCAAAATTGGTGGCGACCCAAAATTACCATTTTGCCATAGTATAGCCTTATGTTTTTGCCCAAATTTGTGACAACAGTGACAGTGAGGGAGGTACGGAGGGTTGTTTGGGACGTACAGAAGGGTCTTTTGTACATACGGAGGGGTCTTTTTGTACGGAGGGGCGTTTCGGACACACGGAGGGGCTTTGGCACGTACGGATGGGTCCTTGGGATGTATAGAGGGGCCTTTGAAACGTACGGAGTGTTCTTTTTCGTACAGAGGGGCCTTTGGGAAAGATTGACGGGCTTTGGAACGTATGGAGGGGTCTTTTTGACGTAGGGAGAGGTCTTTTTCATACGGAGGGGCCTTTCGGACATATGGAGGGGCTTTGGAACGTAGGGAGGGGTCTGTTTTCGTACTCAGGGGCTTTTGGGAAATACGGAGGGGCTTTGGAATGTACAGAGGGTTGATTGGGATGTACGGAGGTGTCTTTTGGACGTACGGAGGGTTTTTTTTCATACGGAGGGACCTTTGTAACGTATGGAGGGTTCCTTGGAACATACGGTGTGGTCTTTTGAACGTATGAAGGGGTCTTTTTTGTACAAAGGGGCCTTTGGAACATACTGAGGGGCTTTGGAATGTATGGAGGGTTCTTTGGGATGTACGGAGGGTTCTTTGGGACATATGGAGGGGTTTTTTTATACAGAGGCGTATTTGCGACGTACAAAGTGGTCTTTGGGACGTACGGAGGGTGCTTTGGGACGTACGCAGTGGGTTTTTTTGTACTGAGGTGTATTTGGGACATACGGAGGGTTCTTTGGGATGTACTGAGGGTGCTTATGGATGTACGGAGGGGTCTTTTTTGTACGGAGGGGTCTTTCGGACGTAAGGAGGGTGCTTTGGGACGTACGGAGGGTGCTTTTAATGTACAGAGGGGTCTATTTCGTTCAGAGGGGCCATACGTTGGGGGCTTTGGAACGTATGGAGGGGGTCTTTGGTACGTACAGAGGTGAATTTGCGACGTCTTTGGGTCTTTGAGTGGTTTTTGGGATGTGTCGAGGGTTCTTTGGAACGTACGGAGGGGTTTTTTGTACCAAGGTGTATTTGAGACGTCTTTGGGTCTTTGCGACTCAAAATGGCTATTTTGCCATAGTATAACCGTATGTTTTTGACCAAATTTGGGACCTACTGTAACCTTCCAGCTAAAGCTTCAAAACAACTTGAAATACCCTTTCTGTTTTTGATCAAATTTGGTACAAAAGGTGACCGGAAACAAAATACATGAAAACATCTTAAAAAACCTCTTGGAGCATTTATTTATGCCCAAGAAGTCATTTTAATTTGTGGACAGAATTGCAGGTGGCCAAAAGGGAAATATTTCTACATTATGGACTTGTGTTTTTGACCAAATTGGGAGAGTCAGTGATAGAGAAAATGCTTCAAAACACATTAAAACAGCTTTGAGAGTATTTATTTATTTCCAGAAAGTAATTTTAACAAGTTTCTGGACAGAATTGCTGGTGGTCAAAAATTTGCAATTTTTCTACATTATATTATTCTTATTATTTTTGACCAAATTTAGGACAAACAACAGCCACCCAAAAAATGCTTCAAAAAACCTTGAAACACAGCTGGGATCATTTATTTATACGCAGGAGTTCATTTTAACCACTGTTGGGCCAAGATTTGAGGTGACCAAAATAGGACATTTTGCCATAATATAACCTTATGTTTTTGACCAAATTTGGAACATACTGTGACCTTCCAGTTAAAGCTTGAAAACAACTTGAAACACACCTGGGAGCATTTATTTATACCCAAGAATTTATTTTAACCACTGTTGGGCCAAGATTTGAGGTGACCAAAAATGGACATTTTGCCATAGTATAGTCCTATGTTTTGGGGGAAAAAATTGGGACATACGGGGAATGCCCAGAAAAAGCTTGAAAACACCTTCAAATATCCCTGGGACCATTTATGTATTCCCAGAAATCCATTTTAAACATTTTTGGGCCAAAATTGGAGGTGACCCAAAATTACCATTTTGCCATAATATAGCCTTATGTTTTTGCCCAAATTTGTGACAACAGTGACTGCCCCGAAAATGCTTCAAAACACATTAATATTGCCCCAGGAGTATTTATTTATACCCTGAAAGTCATTTTAATACATTTCTGGCATGAATTGCAGGTGGCCAAAAATGGCAATTTTGCCATAGTATAGCCTTATGTTTTTGACCAAATTTGGGACAAACAGCAACCACCCAATAAATACTTGAAAACACCTTAAAATAGCTCTGTGAGCATTTATTTATGCCCAGGAAGTCATTTAACCTCTTTTGGGCCAAAATTGGAGGCGACCCAAAATTACCATTTTGCCATAGTATAGCTTTATGTTTTTGACCAAATTTGTGAGAAACAGTGACCACCCAGAAAAATCTTCAAAACACATTGAAACACACCTGGTAGCATTTAGTTATACCCAAGAATTCATTTTAACCACTGTTGGGCCAAGATTTGAGGTGACCCAAAATGGACATTTTGCCATAGTATAGTCCTATGTTTTGGAAAAAAATTTGGGACATACGGGGAATGCCTAGGAAAAGCTAGAAAACACCTTCAAATATCCCTGGGACCATTTATGTATTCCCAGAAATCCATTTTATACACTTTTGGGCCAAAATTGGAGGCGACCCAAAATTACCATTTTGCCATAGTATAGCCTTATGTTTTTGCCCAAATTTGGCACAAACAGCAAACACTTAAAATTGCTTCAAGAATTCATTTTAACCACTGTTGGGCCAAGATTTGAGGTGACCCAAAATGGACATTGTGCCATAGTATAGCCTTATGTTTTTGCCCAAATTTGGGACAAACAGTGACTGCCCAGAAAATGCTTCAAAACACATTAATATTGCCCTAGGAGTACTTATTTATACCCTGAAAGTTATTTTTAATACATTTCTGGCCAGAATTGGAGGTGGCCAAAAATGGCAATTTTGCCATAGTATAACATTATAATTTTGAACAATTTTGGGATAAACGGTTACCACCCAAAAAAATGCTTTAAAACACCTTAAAATAGCTCTGTGAGCATTTATTTATGCCCAGGAAGTCATTTAACCACTTTTGGGCCAAAATTGGAGGTCACCCAAAATGGCCATTTTCAGCCATCATCGATAAGAAGCCTATGTATTTAAAGCCTTCTCTCTGCTACTTTATCCAGATGTGTCAGCCGGTGCCGCAACCCACCTCCACTCCATCACCACCTCAGCTGTGGAACACACTCATCATCACCCCATCTGCATGTTCACTCACCTCTTCATCTCATCACCACCACCATGGTCTAGGCCCCAGGGGAAGAACTGTAAAGCATCTACTCAGCTCTTCACACTCATCACATGACGTCTCCACGTCTGCTGGGGTCTAAGTGCCAAAGATGTACTCAAGCACGATTTATACTTTCAATAAATCTTATGTCAAAACATATATTGTGTCTGTTTCTGTTTGAGTCTCTCCAGGTTGAATTGAAGGTGAAATGGCCATTTTTTAATAGTATAGATTTGTGTTTTAACCAAGTTGGTTTGTTAGTGGCTTCCGAGAAAATGCATGATATCAGCTTAAAATACCCCTGGGAGCATTGATTGATGCCCAGGGAGTCATTTTAACCACTTTTGTGTTAGAATTGGAGATGACCAAAAACGCCCATTTTGCAATAGTATAGCCATATGTTTTTGACCAAATTTAGAAAATATGGTGACCGACCACAAAAATGCTTGAAAATACCTTGAAACACACATGGGAGGATTTATTGATGCCCAGGCAGTCATTTCAACCGCTTTTGGGCCAAAATTGTAGGTGACCCAAAATGACCATTTTGCCATAGTATAGCCTTATGTTTTTGACCAAATTTGTGAGAAACAGTGACCACCCAGAAAAATCTTCAAAACACATTCATATTGCTCTGGGAGTATTTATTTATACCCTGGCAGTCATATTAATACATTTCTGGCCAGAACTTCAGCTGGCCAAAAATGGAAATTTTGTCACAGTATAGCCTTATGTTTTTGACCAAATTTGGGACAAATGGTTACCACCCAAAAATGCTTTAAAACACCTTAAAATAGCTCTGGGAGCATTTATCTATACCCAGGAAGTCATTTTAACCACTTTTAGGCCAAAATTGGAGGTCACCCAAAATTGCAATTTTGCCATAGTATAGCCTTATGTTTTTTTGGGTTTTTTTTAACCAAATTTGGAACGTACTGCAACCTTCCAGCTAAAGCTTGAAAACACCTTGAAATACCCCTGGGAGCATTTACTGATGCCCAGGAAGTTATTTAATTCTGGACAGAATTACGGGTGGCCAAAAATGGTAAATTTTCTATATTATAGCCTTATGTTTTTGACCAAATTTGGGACAAACAGCAACCACCTAGAAAATGCTTCAAAACACATTGAAATACGCATGGGAGCATTTATTTATACCCAAGAATTCATTTTAACCACTGTTGGGAAGTGGGACCATTTATGTATGCCCAGAAATCCATTTAAGCCACTTTTGGGCCAAAATTGTAGGTGACCCAAAATGACTATTTTGCCATAGTATAGTCTTATGTTTTTGACCAAATTTGGGACAAATTGTTACCACCCAAAAAATGCTTTAAAACACCTTAAAATAGCTCTGGGAGCATTTATATATACCCAAGAAGTAATTTTAACCACTTTTAGGCCAAAATTGGAGGTCACCCAAAATGGCAATTTTGCCATAGTATAGCCTTATGTTTTTTTTTTTTTACCAAATTTGGAACGTACTGCGACCTTCCAGCTAAAGCTTGAAAACAACTTGAAATACCCTGGGGAGCATTTATTGATGCCCAGGCAGTCATTTCAACCACTTTTGGGCCAAAATTGTAGGTGACCCAAAATGACCATTTTGCCATAGTATAGCCTTATGTTTTTGACCAAATTTGTGAGAAACAGTGACCACCCAGAAAAATCTTCAAAACACATTCATATTGCTCTGGGAGTATTTATTTATACCCTGGCAGTCATATTAATACATTTCTGGCCAGAATTGCAGCTGGCCAAAAATAGCAATTTTGTCATAGTATAGCCTTATGTTTTTATCAAATTTGGGACAAATGGTTACCACCCAAAAATGCTTCAAAACGCCTTAAAATAGCTCTGAGAGCATTTATCTATACCCAGGAAGTCATTTTAATCACTTTTAGGCCAAAATTGGAGGTCACCCAAAATGGCCATTTTCCCATAGTACCGCCTCATGTTTTTGACCAAAATTGGGACATATTGCAACCTTCCAGCAAAAGCTTGAAAACACCTGGGAGCATTTATTTATACTCAGCAAGTCATTTCAACCGCTTTTAGACCAAAATTGCTGTTTTTTTTTGTATACCCTTATGTTGTTGATCAAATTTGGGACCACCCAACAATGCTTTAAAACACCTTAAAATAGCTTTGGGAGCATTTATTTATTCCCAGGAAGTCATTTTCATCACTTGGACCAAATTGGAGGTGACCCAAAATGGCCATTTTGCCATAGTATAGCCTTATGTTTTTGACCAAATGTACAACAAATTGAGACCGTCCAGAATGTACTTTAAAACACGCGTACATACCGGTGACAACAGGTGCATCAAATGCCTTCAGTCTCTTCTGGGTTGGGTGACTCATGGGCACAATTACTCAATGTACTACATTTATAATTGTAATATACTCCTGTAATAGAATGGAACTAGTACAGTAAAATAAAGTGTATCTCCTTTGCACCTACATTGTACATACAAACCACTAATACTCCATTTAATACATGTATTTCTTTTTATGAATGCAGTGTTATTATTCTTAGATACAATGGTGCTTGTACAGTAAAATAAAGAGTATCTCTGATTTAAAAAAAAAATTAGTATTATTATATGTTATCTAACCAGGAAAGTCAAACAAACAATTATTTCAAAGTCTTTGCTGTAAGGATATCAGGATTAATCAATTTCACAATTTGTACTGGTACTATATAGCAGTAGTTAAACACAACAATAAACACAACTGAATCTGACAAACTTTTAAACACAACATAAACATGACTTAAGACAAAGTTCCAGTGACATCACTAAAAATTCGTTATCTATGACACTATGAACTTATGTTTGTTTGATTTGCAGAAATGTACCATTTGCTTGTAAACTGTCAATTTTGGTGTGAATTCCTGGTGTGAACAAATCTGAACGTTTAATGTGTTAACTGCAATCTGCAAGTTAAAGAATGCAACATATAAGAAATAAGTTTGTCAGATCACTCATTGTTGACATAAAAACTAAACCTCAATTCTAGAGAGCACAATACACTGTGGAGCCTAAATGTGTGCTTAGTGAATAACAAAACAATTAAAGACGAAATTAAATGAGATATTACAAGAAATTAAGAAGAAAACAATAATGAGCATGTCCAGCCATCTATCCATCTTCTTCCGCTTATCCGGGGCGGGTCGCGGAGGCAGCAGTCTAAGCAGAGAAGCCCAGACTTCCCTCTCCCCAGACACTTCTTCCCGCTCCTCTGGGGGAATACCGAGGTCTGCCCCGGGGCCTCCTCCCAGTGGGACATGCCCGAAACACCTCCCCAGGAAGGCGTCCAGGAGGCATCCGGAACAGATGCCCGAGCCACCTCAGTTGGCTCCTCTCGATGTGGAGGAGCAGCGGCTCCTCTCGATGTGGAGGAGCAGCGGCTCTACTCTGAGCTCCTCTTGAGTGACTGAACTCCTCACCCTATCTCTAAGGAAGTGTCCAGCTACCCTGTGGAGGAAACTCATTTCAGCCGCTTGAATCCGGGATCTTGTCCTTTCGGTCATGACCCAGAGCTCATGACCATAGGTGAGAAAGGAATGAAGATTGACTGGTAAATCGAGAGCTTTGCCTTGCAGCTCAGCTCCTTCTTTACCACGACAGACCGGTACATCAACCGCATTACTGTGGAATCTGCACCGATCTGTCTGTCAATCTCCCATTCCATCCTTCCCTCACTCGTGAACAAGACCCCAAGATACTTGAACTCCTCCACTTGAGGCAGGTACTCTCCACCAACCTGAAGGGGGCAAGCCACCCTTTTCCGGCTTAGAACCATGGCCTCGGACTTGGAGGTGCTGATTCTCATCCCAGCCGCTTCACACTCGGTTGCAAACCGTCCCAGTGCACGCTGAAGGTCCTGGTCTGATGGAGCCAACAGGACCACATCATCTGCAAAAAGCAGAGATGAGATCCTGCATTTTGTAACCGTTTAGCAGTAATACACACAGAGATAGCCGTCGTCTGTCTCATAAAGACACTCTCTAAAAAAATAGTTCGATTTTGCCCCACAGCTTATTGAGGGTTGACTGCTTGACTAAGCTGCCAGCAGATGGCAGCAGCGAGATATAAGCTGCCCTCTGCTTCAAAGTAGCCATCTGCTACGGTTACAAAATGCTTTTTGCTGCCAGCACATCAGAATTTATATTATCTGATATTTTAACAAGACTTTAGGTCTCAGAGTTAAACAGTATATTCTGCCTCCATGCCTACAGAACCTCATTAACCACTACCGCCATCTGCTGGTGCACTGTTTCACCGACCAGTCCACAGCCTGTAAGTCTCAACTCAGGGCAAATGACCTTTTAGTTACAGACGAATCGAAACACGGACACACAGATCTGACATGGCAGAACTGTACCAAAAGTATTGTGTGTAATTAGAGCTTTGTGCGTAGGACTTAGAACTTTTTAGCTTATTTGCTTTTACAATATGATCATTTTACATACACACAAATCGTAACACGCACACACAAAACCTGATACGCACACATCATATTACAGACAAATCTATTTACGCACGCACAAATCTTTTTGCGACAATAATAGCCCCATATAACCGGAACCTGGGACAGAGTGGGGTGGGGGAGGGGAGCAGTTGTACACAGAAGTTGAATCTGACAGCGTGCACCAGCAAGTGGCTGCTTTTGGCATACACAGTTACGCACCAGTGTGCGTTTTGTAGTGATTATACGGAAATCCCGCTGCTTTCGTAGTGGGCATACGGCGTATACCTGCGTATCACGTAGACTACACCACTGCTTACTACCAAAAAATAAATGATTAGGGTGTTTTAAACTTAGGCTAGCGTCATTTTTGTGTTGTACCTGCCCATCCTTGAGTGCTGCTGCTGGGCTGCTTCATTATCAGCTAAGTGACTGACAGAGACACCTGACGTTGGCTGAGGACCTGCAAGGCATTCAGTCTTTTCATTAATGGCTTATTATATACAGGCATCGCGTTTCATCGCCATACTTATATATATATACTATTATATTATATATATATTATATTATATTTATATATGTACACTGTTCTGTATGTGTGACGTGACGTTGCTGCAGCTAGCTTACCGCAATCAAGCTCCTCTTCTGATTCAGCCCCATGTTCAAGCATCACACGTGCGCAAACAACAAGACACGTGCACGTGACTGATTTTTCAATCCCGTTCGTTCCAGACTTCACTCTGACCGGTCCTGAGGTCTAGTATTAGCCTCAGGACTTTGTCGGCCTGGACTGGCCTGGACTGGCACAGACCCACACGCCGTTCACGAGAAGAGCAGAAAGCTTTAGGCTATGTATTAGTGCTAAATGGGTTATTTAGGCAGAGCGTTCACGTGCTGTTGTTATTGGGCTAAAGGTTATTTGTGTTTAATATGGTGGAGTGTATAAAACTCGTCTCCCTGTACCTTCTCCGTGGCCGTGCTCTGCTGCTCTGTTTACATGCTGTCTTCCGCATGCTAGCATCTAACTGCTGTTTCTCACAGACGAGGCTAGACCACTTTTAGGGGTGCTCCAGCGCCTCTACAATAACAAATTAGCCACCCCTAAATTAAGACGAACTTTAAAAATATATATGTTATTCTATTACAGTTAAATTAGGATGGAAATATTACATTTATTAATGAGATATATTTAAAACAAAACATTTTAAATATTTTAAGAAAAAAGAAACCCCCGCCTGAGTTCAGGTAGAAGTTAGCTTGGAGTTTTAAGTAGCAGGTTTCTTAAAGGATATGTAAGTCTTACTCTCAGGGGGGCTCCAGCCTGTCCCAGCTAATTTGGGCTTGAGGCAACATGACTTTTTCTTCATATTAAATGACCACAAAACAGCAACATATTTAAATGCACTGTTCAGTTTCAACACTTACTTAATATCACTATAACACTCATCAGGAAACAATCAGGATTTTGTATTTTTAAATCATCTATTTTTATCGCATAAATTTGATGGATTACTGTTAACAATCTATACCTACTTTAACTTAACTTGTGTATGTGTATTTGTAGGTAACAAGCCAGATGGACATTCAAGGATTCAGAAAAATAACAAGATTCAGGTGAGAAATTAAATAAATAAACATTTATTTATTCATTTTGTCACCATATACTGTATGTTGTATGTAAAAAGAAGAAGAAGATATCTGGCACCTTCTTTGCCCGAAAGACCAATCTTTGATCATGAGCGTAATGGAATCCCTTACTCTAACCAGGCTCTGTGCCTGCGCAGACCGAGCTGTGATTGGTCAGTACACACTCAGCCACACTCAGAGGCCTTTATACTGCGTTTATTCACAGATCTATGGTTATTGACAGTTTACTATATGTCGACAGGAAATCAATTCTGAGCGCGCTCAGAACAGAGGAGACCAGGACACAGACGGAGGAGCTGTGGATAGAGGGGACAAGGACAGAAGAGACAAAGGCGTAATTATAGACAGAGCAGTGTAAAATCTGTTCAAATACAAATAAAACTATTTCGAACACATCTTTTTTTAAACCTGTTAAAGTCCAAGTCACAACACCCATTTTAATGCTTTCCAGAAACATACGAGTGATTTAAATTAATTATAATAATAATAATAAAACAACACAAATAAATAAATAGTATTGTGCTGCAGTGTGTGGTTCGATCAATCTATTACTTGGTTAACTGATCTGTCAGGTTTAATTAAACAGAAAGTGAACATTAAATGACTTCTGTGAAACATTAATAATGATTTTACTAAAACCTGGGTCAGACTGAAGGCACTAAGTCAAGAAAACAGCTTTATCTCATTTCAATCAAAGCTTCTTGGACCAATCGCAGACATTTATTAAAAATGGAGCAGGCTTTATGTGATGCTCTGGTTTTGATTGGTTCAACGTTTATCCACAAAAACAAACTCAAAACTGAACACTGACTCGTCCAGGGTTAAAACAGCAGGTTTGAAACAAGTTTAAATCAGAGTTTTGGGTAGATTTTAACAGGATTAAGTTGGATTTGAACAGGTTTTAGTAAAATCTGAACAGGCTTTAGTTGGATTACATTGATTACATGACTATAATACTCCAGTGGTTTAAATACAGAGTATATGTTGATACTGTTCACAGACTGACACCAGAGGTCAGAGTTCAAGAAGGCTCGGAGATCAGAGTTCATAGCCTTAAAGAGTCTGGCTGAGTCCCAACGGTTTCGAAACAAAAAAAAAACAGGTTTGTTTATATCTCAGACAGGTCCAAACGGGTCCAAATGAGTCCAAAGTGGGTCAGAGCGGGTCCAAACGGATCAAAACCGGTCTGAGCAGGTCCGAGCAGGTCCAAACGGGTCGGAGTGAGTCCAAAAGGGTCCAAATGGATCCAAACGGATCAGAACGAGTTCGAGCGGGTCCGAATGGGTCCAAACGGGTCCGAGCGGTCAGGACTTGTCCTCATAAAATTCCGACTCTGGTAGCTCCATCTCAGCCAAACCACGAGGGGGCGCCACTGGAGAGAACAGCTGTACTCCACCTGATAACAGGACAAAACCAGTTCTGAAACAGGTTTTAGATAGACCTGTCGTTGAAAGGAAATGTCCTTCTGTCCAAAGCTGCGGAACTCTCTAGACTCATTTATGCTGTGCTATATATACAGTGGTCCCTCGTTTATCGTGGGGGTTACGTTGTAAAAATAACCCGCAATAGGTGAAAATTTCTTACAATTATTCTATATGTTTTAAGGCTGTAAAACCCCTCACCACACACTTTATACACTTTTCTCAGACAGACATTAACATTTTCTCACATTTCTCTCTTGTTTAAACACTCTCAGTTCAAACCTTAGCATCTTCCTCTGTCTTTTGGGTGCGACCGCAGGTGCCTTTGTCGGTGCAGAACGTTTCGTCCACATTGTGGGTTTTGTCGGAGAAAACTTACAGCACTTCAGAGACACACTGCTAGCATCGAACATTTATGTAAATTTGGCCGAACGCATTCTGTACTGAACAGGAGACACGGAGGAGATTGTTGACAATGGTCTACAGTCCCTTAGCCAATCAGGATGCAGAACGCAACGGTCTACAGTCCCTCAGCCAATCAGGACGCAGAACGCAACGGTCTACAGTCCCTCAGCCAATCAGGACGCAGAACGCAACGGTCTACAGTCCCTCAGCCAATCAGGACGCAGAACGCAACGGTCTACAGTCCCTTAGCCAATCAGGACGCAGAACGCAACGGTCTACAGTCCCTTAGCCAATCAGGACGCAGAATGCAACGGTCTACAGTCCCTTAGCCAATCAGGACGCAGAACGCAACGGTCTACAGTCCCTTAGCCAATCAGGACGCAGAACGCAACGGTCTACAGTCCCTTAGCCAATCAGGACGCAGAACGCAACGGTCTACAGTCCCTTAGCCAATCAGGACGCAGAACGCAACGGTCTACAGTCCCTTAGCCAATCAGGGCGCAGAAGCAACGGTCTACAGTCCCTTAGCCAATCAGGACGCAGAACGCAACGGTCTACAGTCCCTTAGCCAATCAGGACGCAGAACGCAACGGTCTACAGTCCCTTAGCCAATCAGGACGCAGAACACAACGGTCTACAGTCCCTTAGCCAATCAGGACGCAGAACGCAATGCGCGTTCATACGCTGTAAAAAAAAAAAGCATGCAAAATTGCACTAAAAAATCCACAAAACAGCGAGGCCTCGAAAGGTGAACCGTGTTATAGTTAGGGACATATATACGCAGAACACACTACATTAGAAGTTGTAAGTAACACTCGTGGAGAATGGAGGTCATGATTCTTTTGACTTTTTATCATTAAATAATGTCAAGATTAATGATCCTCTCTATGGAACTTTATCCCTAAATCTGTATTTGATCAAATTGGTGTACTCTTTTTTGTTAGTATTTAACTACCAGATCAATTACATACCCTGAAAATTGTCAGACTAAAACACTACATTTGGAATAACAGGGGATACTGCATCATAAAAATAGGCTAATTTTTAAAGAACTGGGTGGACAGGAATAATATTTAGTTGCTTAGTTGTTTACTGCAGAGGGCCAGCTAATGATACTTTGATTTTCCTGTTTCACACAAAGGTAATGAATGCTAGTCCTGAGGGTGCTACAACTTTCAAATTGTGTACTGTTTCTGTTATTAATCCACAATCCTGTCTGTGGAATAATGTGTTTTGGGTTGCATAGAAATAATAACAGAGCTATCCATGAATTATTCCAAAAGGAAATTGCAACAAAGGCCTTATGGTACCACGTATTGGGCCAAACTCAGTGATAATGCACCTTGGGCAAAGGTCTGGTTGTAAATACATTATTACTAATAAAGTCAGGAAAATCTCATTTTAAATTCTACACAAAATGTATCCTGTAAAGCCCTTTATGAAAAAAGATTTACTTGCTCTTTTTGTTCTGTGCAACCTGAGACTGTACATCTTTTTTGACATTGTGATTTCACCCAAAACTTCTGGAAGGATGTATCAAACTTTATGTTATTCTATGAACATGTAATTTTAGGTTTTGTCTCAAATTGAAAAAAGAAGAAGAAAAGGCTTATGATATAAACCTGCTTTTACTGGCCAAGTATTATATACATGCAAGTTTGCTGGGCATAGACCAGTCTTTTCTGATTTTTACAAATTTTTACAAACACTTTTGAATTATACTTGGAGTCGATTACCCCATTGGAAAATGGAAGTCACTGAAAACCAAATGTGTATCCAATAAATGTGGTATTGGTATGAAAAAAAGTAAAGTCCATAAATCTAAATTCTCCATACTTTATTTGCAATTTCTTGTCCCACTATTATTAGTTAGTGTTTTATTTTATTTTGTTTAATTTTACTACAACTACATGATGTAACCATTTTGTTGAAATTGTATGGCTTTTCTTTATTAATAAAAATAAATAAATGAATAAAAAACGTTTTAGATGGATCTGTTTATTGATTTCTGATTGGCTCTTACTGGTGACACTGATGGTGATGTCAGAGGGTGTGGCTTCTGAATGGGCGGGGCTTTGTTCCAAGATGATTGACGGCTGCAGGGAGTCGCTCAGTGGCATCCTCTGGCTTCGAGAAGCGGGACTGAACCGTGGTCCGTCCAACGAGACCGAGTCCACGCACGGAATACTGGTCTGGATCAAAGATCAATAATCAATAACACACACAGGGAACACTGGTCTACAGCATTGGTCAATAATTAATAACCATTTACACAAAGATTCTGAGGAAATAAAAAGTAAATTAACATAAAAACATATTAATATATAACATCTAATATAAACATATAAATATTGCTAAGTATCAGTGTTGATCACTTTTTTTAAAACAATAAAAAAAAAATTTAGCCACAAGCAGCGTCGTTATTTCACCATCTCAACACCATTTAATATCCTATAAAACACACGTTTAAGTCCTGGTCCTGGTCCTGGTCTGGTCTAGTCCTGGTCCTGGTCCTGGTCCTGGTCCTGGTCCTGGTTCTGGTTCTGGTCTGGTCCTGGTCCTGGTCCTGGTCCTGGTCTGGTCCTGGTCTGGTCCTGGTCTAGTCCTGGTCCTGGTCTAGTCCTGGTGCTGGTCTGGTCCTGGTCTAGTCCTGGTCTAGTCCTGGTCCTGGTCCTGGTCTAGTCCTGGTCTAGTCCTGGTCCTGGTCCTGGTCTAGTCCTGGTGCTGGTCTGGTCCTGGTCTAGTCCTGGTCTAGTCCTGGTCTAGTCCTGGTCCTGGTCCTGGTCTAGTCCTGGTCTAGTCCTGGTCTGGACTCACCACGATGCCCAGGGCCTTGAGGATGTTGAGTTTACACATGGGGCAGGTGCAGTGTTCGTTGAGCCAAGGGTCAACACAGCTTTTGTGGAAAACATGTCTGACACAAGAAAACAGGGTCTGTTCTTTCACAGTAAAAGCCTGTTCTTTCACAGTAAAAGCATGTTCTTTCACAGTAAAAGCCTGTTCTTTTACAGTAAAAGCTTGTTTTTTCACAGTAAAAGCATGTTTTTTCACAGTAAAAGCATGTTCTTTCACAGTAAAAGCCTGTTCTTTCACAGTAAAAGCTTGTTCTTTCACAGTAAAAGCCTGTTCTTTCACAGTAAAAGCTTGTTTTTTCACAGTAAAAGCATGTTCTTTCACAGTAAAAGCATGTTCTTTCACAGTAAAAGCCTGTTCTTTCACAGTAAAAGCTTGTTTTTTCACAGTAAAAGCCTGTTCTTTCACAGTAAAAGCTTGTTCTTTCACAGTAAAAGCTTGTTCTTTCACAGTAAAAGCCTGTTCTTTCACAGTAAAAGCCTGTCTTCTTTCACAGTAAAAGCCTGTTCTTTCACAGTAAAAGCCTGTTCTTTCACAGTAAAAGCTTGTTCTTTCACAGTAAAAGCCTGTTCTTTCACAGTAAAAGTACGTACTTGCAGGGCAGGATGCGGACAACGTCGTTGAGTTGATACGACTCAATACAAACTGCACAGTGATTAAAGTCTGGATCTGTTTCCTGAAAAACACACAAAACAGATCAATACCGGATCAGTACCGGATCAGGACCGGATCAGGACCGGATCAGGACCGGATCAGGACCGGATCAGGACCGGATCAGGACCAGATCAGGACTGAAACAAGTTTAAAGAGTCCTTGAGTTAAACGTCCTAAAGTTTAACTGAAGTGTCCTAAAGCAGTGAGAAGGTAGGAGTCACCTTGTCTCCTTTCCTAACAGTCCTGGTGGTCAGTTTCCTTATGGCCTTCTTCGCTGCATCACCAAATCCTCTCTGAAGGACACAGGACACAAGGAAGAAGGAGTCGTTATTAGATATCAATCAAATCCTAGTCCTGGTCTGGTCTGGTCTGGTCCTGGTCTGGTCCTGGTCTAGTCCTGGTCTGGTCCTGGTCTAGTGCTGGTCTGGTCTGGTCTGGTCCTGGTCTGGTCTGGTCTGGTCCTGGTCTGGTCCTGGTCTGGTCTGGTCCTGGTCTGGTCCTGGTCTGGTCCTGGTCTAGTCCTGGTCTGGTCCTGGTCTAGTTCTGGTCTGGTCTGGTCCTGGTCTGGTCCTGGTCTGGTCTGGTCCTGGACTGGTCCTGGTCTAGTCCTGGTCTGGTCCTGGTCTGGTCTGGTCCTGGTCCTGGTCCTGGTCCTGGTCTGGTCTGGTCCTGGTTGGTCGTGGTCTGGTCCTGGTCCTGGTCTGGTCCTGGTCTAGTCCTGGTCTGGTCCTGGTCTAGTCCTGGTCTAGTCCCGGTCCGGTCCTGGTCCGGTTCTGGTCCGGTTCTGGTCTGGTCCTGGTCCTGGTCCGGTTCTGGTCTGGTCCTGGTCCTGGTCTGGTCCTGGTCTGGGTCCTGGTCCTGGTCCTGGTCCTGGTCCTGGTCCTGGTCTGGTCCTGGTCCTGGTCCTGGTCCTGGTCTGGTCCTGGTCCTGGTCCTGGTCTGGTCCTGGTCTGGTCCTGGTCTGGTCTGGTCCTGGTCCTGGTCCTGGTCTGGTCCTGGTCTGGTCCTGGTCCTGGTCTGGTCCTGGTCTGGTCCTGGTCCTGGTCCTGGTCCTGGTCTGGTCCTGGTCCTGGTCCTGGTCTGGTCCTGGTCCTGGTCCGGTCCTGGTCCTGGTCCTGGTCTGGACCTGAGTGCGTCCCCTGCTGGACCCTCGGACTCTCTGGGCGCAGTAGAACAGGAGCCAGGCTGAACTGACTCCGAGGAGGACAATGAAGGACACGGAGACGAAGACCAGAGAAGACCGTCCTGAACCCTGAGACCGAGGACCCACCAGAACCTGGACCTGGACCGTCAGGTTCCGGTCCAACAGAGACAGCAGCTCCCTCCCGAACGGTTCTGTGATCATCACCGCGACAACCGGACCGGTCCCTGAGGACAGAGACTGGGTTAGATCAGGTCTGAACCGGGTTAGACCGGGTCTAAGAACAGACTAAAAGGGGTCTAACCCAGGACTACAGGATTTAAGACCTCTGTAGACCTCTATAGACCCTGTAGACCGCTGTAGACCCCTGTAGAACTCTGTAGACCTCTGTAGACCTCTGTAGACCCCTGTAGACCCCTGTAGACCTCTGTAGACCCTGTACACCGCTGTAGACCCTGTAGACCCCTGTAGACTTCTGTAGACCTCTGTAGACTTCTGTAGACCTCTGTAGACCCTGTAGACTTCTGTAGACCTCTGTAGGCCCCTGTAGACCCTGTAGACTTCTGTAGACCTCTGTAGGCCCCTGTAAACCCCTGTAGACCCCTGTAGACCTCTGTAGGCCCCTGTAGACCCCTGTAAACCTCTGTAGACCCCTGTAGACCTCTGTAGACCTCTGTAGACCCCTGTAGACCTCTGTAGGCCCCTGTAGACCCCTGTAAACCTCTGTAGACCCCTGTAGACCTCTATAGACCCCAGTAGAACTCTGTAGACCCTGTAGACCCGTTGTAGACCTGTTGTAGACCTGTTGTAAACCCTGTAGACCTGTTGTAGACCCGTTGTAGACCTGTTGTAGACCTGTTGTAGACCTGTTGTAGACCTGTAGACCCCTATAGACCTGTTGTAGACCTGCTGGTACCCACCGTCGTGGCCCATGCGGACTGTCTCGTTGCTGCTGTTGTTAAAGATCAAAACGGCGCTGGCCTTGAACGACGCCGCTCTCTGGATCTTTTCTCTGAAAGTACAGTTGCCTCGCTGCAACAGCGCCACCCACTGGACGGAGCGAGGAGGAGCGAAGCGGGTCTGAGGGTCGCAGCCCTGAAGGTCCACCACTAGAACCGGACAAAACCGGGTTAGAACCAACAAGCACAGCGCAGACTCGGACCTGGACTCAGACCCAGACTCAGACCCGGACTCAGACTCAGACCCGGACTCAGACCCGGACCTGGACTCAGACCCAGACCCAGACCTGGACTCAGACCCGGACCTGGACTCAGACCCGGACCTGGACTCAGACCCGGACCTGGACCCAGACCTGGACTCAGACTCAGACCTAAACCCAGACTCAGACCCGGACTCAGACCCAGACCTGGACTCAGGCCCGGACCTGGACCCAGACTCAGACCCGGACTCAGACCCAGACCTGGACTCAGACCCAGACCTGGACTCAGACCCGGACCTGGACCCAGACCTGGACTCAGACCCGGACCCAGACCTGGACTCAGACCCAGATTCAGACCCAGACCTGGACTCAGACCCAGATTCAGACCCAGACCTGGACCCAGACCTAGACCTGGACTCAGACTCAGACCCGGACTCAGACCTGGACTCAGACCCAGACCTGGACTCAGACCCAGACCTGGACTCAGACTCAGACCCGGACTCAGACCCGGACCCAGACCCAGATTCAGACCCAGACCTGGACTCAGACCCAGACCTGGACTCAGACCCGGACTCAGACCCGGACCCAGACCTGGACTCAGACAGTTTAAGGCTAATTGTGGAGCAGTGAGGGGACTTTAGTGTGATCCCCTCAAAGTGATGTAATGATTATGTTTACGTCAACTTAACACTTCCTGAAACCCCTTCAAAATAAAAGCAGAAGAAAGCTGTTTATTCAGAGACAGAAAAGGAAATCCCCAAAGACACTGCTTCAGTAGCAGCTGATCCACTGCAGTTGTTTGGATCAGATCAGGTTAGATCCACCGAGACCAGGAACAAACTCAGTTGGGCACGGTTTGGGGAGATTTGAAAAGGTTTTAGTTGGATTTAAACAGGTTTCAGTAGGATCTGTGCTGGTTCTCCATGAATCAGACCTGGTTTTAGTTGGATTCTGCGGCAGAATCAGGTGGAGGTCAGAGTCATGTTTCACTGAAGGACACTGCAGTCTCTGAGTCTCGTCCTGGATTCAGTTTCAGCTGCAGCTTTTTATTATGATTATTACAGATGATAATAACACACTGAATACAGACGTTATTATTATTATTACAATTATTATTATTGTCTGGAGATAAACACATAACGAGACCAGCTTTATTTAAATGTTTCCAAAAACAACAGATCGACAGGATCCAAAGTCTGGCTCTAAACTCTGTTCTGTTTCTGTTTGTGTCTCAGTCCGACTCTGGAGCTCTGACCTTTAACCTTCAGCAGGATTGTCCCAAGGTGTGTTACTGGTCCCGGTGTAAAGGGGTCTGGACCCGTCCACACTGGTCCCGGTCTGGTCTAAAGGGGTCTGGACCCGTCCACACTGGTCCCGGTCTGGTCTAAAGGGGACTGGACCCGTCCACACTGGTCCCGGTCTGGTCTAAAGGGGTCTGGGACCGTCCACACTGGTCCCGGTCTGGTCTAAAGGGGACTGGACCCGTCCACACTGGTCCCGGTCTGGTCTAAAGGGGACTGGACCCGTCCACACTGGTCCCGGTCTGGTCTAAAGGGGACTGGACCCGTCCACACTGGTCCCGGTCTGGTCTAAAGGGGACTGGACCCGTCCACACTGGTCCCGGTCTGGTCTAAAGGGGACTGGACCCGTCCACACTGATATATTGATCATAAAAAACGGCTGAATGGACCTGAATGTTACTGTAGTATTTTATTTTGTTCATCAAACAAACAGAACCATCCGTGTTTAAACTTCCACGACTGACCTCAGATCAGCAGCTCTGATCTTGGTGAACGCATCAGAGATGAGAGCCACATTTAACACTCTTGGAGGAGCACACACGTTTGAGGGCTTCATTTTAATGAAGATGATATTTATTTAACTTCAGTCGTCTGAAAAGACGCTGTCCCATCCAAATCTGGTTGAAATAACTTGGGAAGAAAGTCGAGCCGACAGTCAACACATGATCATGGTCTGGTCCTGGTCTGGTCCTGGTCTGGTCTGGGTCTGGTCCTGGTCTGGGTCTGGTCCTGGTCTGGTCCTGGCCCTAGTCCTGGTTCTGTTCTGGTCCGGGTCTGGTCCTGGTCCTGGTTTTGGTCTGGTCCTGGTCCAGTCCTAGTGTGGTCCTGGTCCTGGTCTGGTCCCGGTCTGGTCCTGGTCCTGGTCTGGTCCCGGTCTGGTCCTGGCCCTAGTCCTGGTCCTGTCCTGGTCCTGGTCCTGGTCTGGTCCTGGCCTGGTCCTGGTCCTGGTCTGGTCCCGGTCTGGTCCTGGCCCTGGCCCTAGTCCTGGTCCTGGCCCTGGCCCTAGTCCTGGTCCTGTCCTGGTCCTGGTCCTGGTCCTGGTCCTGGTCTGGTCCTGGCCTGGTCCTGGTCCTGGTCCTGGTCCTGGTCCTGGCCCTGGCCCTAGTCCTGTCCTGGTCCTGGTCCTGGTCTGGTCCCGGTCTGGTCCTGGCCCTGGCCCTAGTCCTGGTCCTGGTCCTGGTCCTGGCCCTTGTCCTGGTCTGGTCCTGGTCCTGGTCTGGACTCACCTCCGTGCTGTGGTGCTGGTGTCAGGACCAGTCCTCTGGTCTCAGTTTTTGGGGAGTGTTGTCCAAACAGAGCGTCCTCGGAGCTGAGGACGTGGACGATGTTTCCTCTGAAGTCGGTCGCCGTGACGTTCACCGTAGCAACCACATGGTCGTCAGGCAACAAAGAGCGAGGCCCCGCCCACACGGGCCCCATCAGGACCTGGACCAAGACCAGGACCGGGGTGTGGATCCAGGACCAGGCCATGACTCTGACAGGTCTACAACAGAGAGAAACCAATTAGGACCAGACCAGGACCAGGACTAGGACCAGGACCAGACCCGGACCAGAACAGGACCAGGACCAGGACCAGGACCAGGACCAGGACCAGGACCAGGACCAGAACAGGACCAGGACCAGGACCAGACCCGGACCAGGACCAGAACAGGACCAGGACTAGGGCCAGGGCCAGGACCAGGACCAGGACCAGGACCAGGACCAGGACCAGAACAGGACCAGGACCAGGACCAGGACTAGGGTCAGGACCAGGACCAGGACCAGGACCAGGACCGGACCAGGACCAGAACAGGACCAGGACCAGGACTAGGGCCAGGACCAGACCAGGACCAGGACCAGGACCAGGACCAGGACTAGGACTAGGGCCAGGGCCAGGACCAGGACCAGGCCAGGACCAGACCAGGACCAGACCAGGACCAGGACCAGGACCAGGACCAGGACCAGGACCAGGACCAGGCCAGGACCAGACCAGGACCAGGACAGGACCAGGACTAGGGCCAGGACCAGACCGGGACCAGACCAGGACCAGGACCAGGACCAGACCGGGACCAGACCAGGACCAGGACCAGGACCAGACCAGGACCACACTAGGACTGGACCAGGACCAGACCAAAACCAGGACCAGGCCCCCGAGTCTGACTGAGGCCCCTGAGAGAGGCCCAGTCAAGACCTGATGAAACCAGGTCCAGGTCTGTCCTCTCCTCCCTCCATCCCTTGTCTCCTTCCTTGAGTCCTACCTTGTCTCCTTCCTTGAGTCCTACCTTGTCTCCTTCCTTGAGTCCTACCTTGTCTCCTCGTGTATGCTTCTCTCGCGCTTCGCTCAGATCCTACTCAGATCCGCTGAAGTCCTGTTCAAATCCCGCTGGAACCTCCCTTTGGTCCCGGTCACATCCTGCTCTATGTTTACAGGCCCGCGCCCGCGCGTCAATGACACGCGCACTGACCCGAAGCCGGGACCAGAGCCGGGTCTAGACCGCGTTCAGTCCGGGTTTAGTCCGGGTTTAGTCCGGGTTTGGTCCAGGTTTGGTCCAGGTTTGGTCCAGGTTGTGTTGATGCGGTGAGATGAGTCAGCGGTGCCCGGAGCTGAGCTGAGCATGCGCATAGAGAGGCGCTGACGTCACTAGGAGAGAGAGGGCGAGGAGGGAGGAAGAAGAAGGAGCCTCGTGAAATGATTACAAACCAAAGCCTCGTGTGACGGATATTATCTTTTCATTTCTTTCATTCTTTTTGTCCTGTTTTTGTTCCGGATTATTATTGATTATTTTTCTTCAGTCCAGAAAAAGGTGGTGTTAACTTTGTAAATAAAGTGGATTAATCAAAGGAAGGAACAAATTTGAGCCAGAGTTTAATAAAAACAAAATAAGGATGAAATACAATCACTTAAAAATCACAAACTAAACAGATCTGAACAAACTCCGTAAATTTTTGTTTTATGAATATGTCTCTGTTTTAAAGACAAAACATAAAACAACACAGACTCAGGTCAACAGCATAAACATAGTGACGTATATAAAATATAAAATCTCAAACCTGTGCTGTTTGTTCTGACAATCAGAGGATTGTCTGGGTCTCATTAATCATCACAACAGTTTTGGATTAAAACGATTGAGGTGAATTTTACAGTTGTTTATTGTATTTTTGGAGATAAAACAGAACAGGGCCATAACTCTAAAGGAATCAGATATTATTGAGTTTATAAATAAAACTGAAGATAATTGTGTGAATGGTTTTTTGGTTAAATGTGGTCAGCTGATATCAGGTCAAGTATGGGACCAGAAGGGTTTAGATTCAGTTTTTAACTATTTTGTTCAATAAAGGAAACTCAAACGGATGAATTGAGTCAGAAAAGTCCCAACAATAATCACACATTTGTTTATTTAAAAGCCCACACCAACAGTTCTACAACAGATAACTCTTTAGAAATGACAAATAAATCAACCCGTTTATTATCAACATGGGACACTGTTGTATCTATCCATATTTAAAATAGAGACAGTTTTTTGTCTTTGTTTTGTTTCTTTTGACAAAAATCATTTACAAAACAAGAATAAAAATAATCTGAATAAATAATCTGAATAAATAATCTGAATAAATAAAACAGAAATTAACACAAGAATAAAGACACTGCGCTGTGCCCTGCCGCCTCCAGAGGGCGCTCCTCCAGTTCCTACTGTGACGTCCGTGCGTCATGACGTCATACCGGACCGGTAAACAAAACCCGCGAAACCCAGCGCAATTATTTCACTTTTGACGAAATAAAAACCAAACAAACGCGACGGAACTAGACTGACCTGCCTCAGACGGACCGGACCGGACCGGACCGGACAGGGACATTTCAGCAGGTTCTGACTCGGTTCTGGTTCCACAGCAGGACATTTACGGAACAGAAGTCGGTTCTGGTTCGGGTCTAAAATGGGTCAAGACTTTCAAATTGTCCGCTGTTTTTCCTGCGAGACTTTCCAGGTTCAACAGGTAACTCTTTAGTCCTGCTTAGACCTGGTTTAGACCAGGTTTAGTTCTGCTTAGACCTGGTTTAGTCCTGCTTAGACCTGGTTTAGACTTTGTTTAGGTCAGTTTGTTTTGGGCCTGTGTTTTTTTTTTTTAACATTGTGTATGATTAACATTGTGTATGATTCCGAATGTTCTGTCTTTAAGACTGAAGACAGAGAGGGATCTGAACTGGTTTTAGAGGGATCTGAACAGGTTTTAGAGGGATCTGGACAGGTTTTAGAGGGATCTGGACAGGTTTTAGATGGATCTGAACTGGTTTTAGATGGATCTGAACTGGTTTTAGAGGGATCTGAACTGGTTTTAGAGGGATCTGAACTGGTTTTAGATTCATCTGAACTGGTTTTAGAGGGATCTGAACTGGTTTTAGATGAATCTGAACTGGTTTTAGATGAATCTGAACTGGTTTTAGATGAATCTGAACTGGTTTTAGAGGGATCTGAACTGGTTTTAGAGGGATCTGAGCTGGATTTAGATGGCTCTGAACTGGTTTTAGAGGGATTTCTTTAAGACTGCTGAGCTTAGGGTCTAACCCGTCTAAACGTCACCTGTTTACCTGCTGCAGGTGAAGAAGGTGAACAGATGGAGCTGTAAAGTCTGTGGACTCAAACAATCTCTGATAAAGGTCAGTGATTTCATCAGAACTGAACTGTGTCGGGTCAGAACTAGGCCTGGGCCCAAAGTTCTCAACATCTTTCCCTATTTACTGCTTTACTATTGATTTTGTTTCTGTTTTTTCTTTCAGGGACTATTCTAAATCTAATTGTTAATTCTGATCTCGTCAGGAGTTCGGTCGAGGCTCTGGAGCTGACTGTAGGCGACATGTTCAGAAACTGAACGCAGCCCGAGGAGCCAAGATGGAGGCTCAGGACGCGGCCCGAGGAGCCAAGATGGAGGCTCAGGACACTGCCCGAGGAGCCAAGATGGAGGCTCAGGACACGGCCCGAGGAGCCAAGATGGAGGCTCAGGACGCGGCCCGAGGAGCCAAGATGGAGGCTCAGGACACGGCCCGAGGAGCCAAGATGGAGGCTCAGGACACTGCCCGAGGAGCCAAGATGGAGGCTCAGGACACGGCCCGAGGAGCCAAGATGGAGGCTCAGGACGCAGCAGCAGGAGCTCAGTGTTTTTGGTAAACTTAGAGGCTGTGTTTCCACTGGGACGCTGTGGTTCAGTTCTGGTGTGGTTTGGTGTGACCCCGCTCCGGACTGACCCGGCCCCCGTCTAGAGTGAACTCAAATCCAACTCAAACCTGAACTCAGTCTTTTGAGTGTGACTCTGTGGATTTGTGTTTTTGCAGGAAACTGTTTGATGAAGAGGAGCAGCTTCAGCTCAAACCAGTAACTACTGCTTCACTTTTCACAGAAATAAAAAGAGCTCTGTAGAGAACCAAAGAAAACATCTGCACCGCATTTGGCTCTGGTCTGGTCTGGCTCAAACATGTTCTTTTTTTTTTGGTTTTGTTTTCAGGTGAGTCGCTGGAACAAATACCTGTCTGCTCCGCTGAAGGAGGTGGGGCTAGAGCAGGAGGAGGCGGAGTCAGAGGAGGTAGTGATGGACAGAGAGCAGCTGAGTCTCAAAAAAACACAGGTCTGGTCTAATTCAGAACTACTCCTCGTGAATCTGTCTATTTATGTAGCGGGTATTTTAAGGCTAGAAATGTAGTATTATTGTTATTGTTGTGTAGTAGTAGTCGTAGTGGTCACAATGGGTTCTCACGTCACGTGATATGGGTCACATTTATTTACTGTTTGTGATTATTTCAGACCAAAATCACACCAGGACCACAATAAGAGGAGAAAAACCCAGGACCAGGTGGGTTTAAAGGGATCTGAACAGGTTTTATGGGGATCGGAACAGGTTTACAGGGATCAGAACAGGTTTAGTTGAATTTGAACAGGTTTAGTTGAATTTGAACAGGTTTAGTTGAATTTGAACAGGTTGGATTTTACCTGGTTTCAGCAGGATTTGTGTCTCTCTCAGCAGGACCGGTCCAGACCTCACAGTTCCTCTGGTACTTTCTCTAAATGGAGTGAGTTCCTGAAGAGTCCGGATTCTTCTGGACCTCGCTCTGGTCTTTGTGGGTCTTCTCTGTTTCAGACCGGTGAGGACTTCAGTGTGGACCTGGACCGGGTCTGAGCTGGACTAAAGTGGTTTTAAACAGATGTGAATGTAAATGTAAAAAGACCACACATTCAATAAAAAAGGTCAGACATTTGATTTTTTTATTTGTTTTACGTTAAATAAACATTTAATAAACATTTCCCAAAAGTGAGTTCTTCATTTTTAAAATGAGTAAAGGTTTTATTGGCCGTGTTTGTCGTTAGAGTCAGACTTTAACCTCATTTATTTTGAGATAATTCAGTGACTCTTTCTCCATGAAACTGAGTGTTTTTCAGCGAATCTTGTCATTTTTGAGTCAGATCCACATCCATTGTATTTATATATTATTTTACACCGACAGTTGTTTATAAAAATGAGTAAAGCTCCAAATACTTATCTTTTTAGGTTGTTTTGCAAACACTGCTGTTGACTGTGCTGAATATTTATCCGAAATTAAATGAAATCAAATGAATCAAACTTAACTCCAATAATCACTGAGATGCATCATAGTACATTGTCCATTCTGAGAATGTCTTTGGGGAATTTATTCCAGTTTTTCCAACACATTTCTGCATAAAACCACAGGCCGACCCAGGTGCATTCTGGTCCTTTGCGCCATACTCATAATCTTCAGGTTCCCACATGACAAAGAGAAATACTACAAAACGAATCTAAGCCATAAACAGAAATACTTAAACTACAGGAAGGATTATAAAAGTAAAAAATATATTCTAAATAACACAAAGTGAGAAAAATACTACTTAGAGGTAAAACAAGTAAACAATATCCAAATACTAATAAAAATAACAATAGACAAATAGCTTCACTCACCTGTTATTATAAATATAACTGTATATTGTTTTACACTTATTTAATGCTGACTGTGAAGTGTTCATTGTTGACTGTGTTCAAACACCACCTCCTTCAAATTAATGTGTCTTTCTTTGCAGCAAACTAATGAATTTTTGTAAAAATAAAGTCAATCCCAAAATTTCTCCATTTTAGCCCCTCCCCCTGACCTCTGACCTTTAACCAGGAGTGCTCATTAGTTCATGTCTAATCTTTATTCAGAATGGTTAATGTGTTTATTTCATGGCTGTGGCAAAAGAAAATCAACATTTTTAAATCAAATGTTATGTTTTTTACTAATTTCTGGTTGGTTTTTGTTTTTCATCTAGATTCCCGCCAAGGAACAACCAGAAAAAATTGGAATTCAATAATTTCTCATTCATTCAGAGAATATTGAATTATTTTTTTTTTCAAAAAGCAGATTTTAATGAATTAGGGCACAAAATAAATTAGACAACAACCCCTTCATAAAATAAAAGGGGGAAAAAATGACAAATTTTGATCTTTCACAAATTTAAAGCAGTTTAAAGTTAAAAATACAAATCTTACAATAACATACACAGGACATAAAGTTCAACCCGAAAATCTCAAAACCAATCAGAACCTTTTCATTTTAAATAAAACTGTAAAGCAAACAAACAGATGGAAAACCAACAGCTGGGATCAAACAAAAGAGTCTCCAAAACTAAACTGAGATCAACCAAGAATAAAGACCTTTGTCTTTATTTTATTTAAATAAACCTTTATTTAAGTCTTTAAGAACAGTCTGATTCTAAACAAGAGTTAGAGTCAGGTGCCAGCAGGATCTGAACAGGTTTTAGCAGGTCTACATGTACAAGGGGTGGGTCTGGCCCCTCTTTAGTCGGGTTCTGCAGGATCTGAACAGGTTTTAGCAGGTCTACATGTACAGGGGGTGGGTCTGGCCCCTCTTTAGTCGGGTTCTGCAGACGGGGCAGGTCTGGGTCTGTCTCAGAGCGTCTCTGGAACAAACGCTGCAGAAAACGTGTCCACATCGAGTCGAGACCAGGAGCCGCCCACTGTCCACAATCTAGACCCGACAAGACCAGAGAAAGACCGGGTTAGACCACACAAGACCAGAGAAAGACTGGGTTAGACCACATAAAACCAGAGAAAGACCGGGTTAGACCACATAAAACCAGAGAAAGACTGGGTTAGACCACACAAAATCAGATAAAGACCGGGTTAGACCACATAAAACCAGAGAAAGACTGGGTTAGACCACACAAAACCAGATAAAGACCGGGTTAGACCACACAAAACCAGATAAAGACTGGGTTAGACCACACAAAACCAGATAAAGACTGGGTTAGACCACACAAGACCAGAGAAAGACTGGGTTAGACCACATAAAACCAGAGAAAGACCGGGTTAGACCACATAAAACCAGAACTGGGGCAGAGAAGGGGGGTAAAACCAAAAAAAAAAAAAAAAAGGGGGGGGGGAAAAAAAAAAAAAAAAAAAAGGGGGGGTTTTCCCCCAAAAAAACAAAAAAAAAACCGGGTTAAACCCAAAAAAAAAAAAAAAAGAGGGGTTTACACCACAAAACAAATAAAGACTGGGTTAGACCACACAAGACCAGGAAAGACTAGGTTTTGTCCCAGAAAGACGGGGCAACCTGGTTTAAACCAGGTCTAAACCGGGTCTAATCCGGATCTAAACTGGGTCTAAAGCGGGTCTAAAGCGGTCTATGCTGAAGCCCTGATGTGGACAGAAGTTTGGAACTGACCTCGAAGTATGAGTCCAGGCAGATGGGACACCTAATGTGGACTCCTGACCTGGAACAGAGATCAGAACAGGGTCAGAATCCACCAGGTTTAAGAACTGCTTGTGCTGGTTTAAGATGGACTTAAACAGGTTTTAGCTGGACTTTCACCTGTTGGCTCTGGTCCGTGGCTCAGATCTGGTTTTGGTTCTAGTCGGCGTCGGTTCTTCTTCGTCGCTGCTCACGATGTAACTCTGCGTCTGATCTGAAACAGTACAGAGGTCAAAGGTCAGGGTCAGAGATCACAAGTCAGGGAGAAGGACAAAAGGACAGACGGACAAAAGGACAGAAGGAGGTAGGACTCACCTTCATCAAGAACCTGCAACAAACAGAGACATTAATATATTCATATATTGACTTACACAAATGATCAAATATGCAAATATCAGTCTTAAAGAGACAGCAGCTTTTTCAGTCTTATCAGTCCAACTAAAACCTGTCCAAATCCAACTAAAACTGTACAAATTCCACTAAAACCTGCCCAAATCCAAATAAAACCAGACTGAGACCCTGCAGTCCCTTTAAAACCAGGTTCAGACCAGGACTGTGTCATTTGTGAGGTCCACTACAGCTGCTTGGTCCGAGGTCAGATCGACTATGTCAGAACCAGAGCTTGGACCGGGAACAGGACCGTTTGCCTCAGCTGATCCACCTGCAGAGACAGAGGTCAAAGGTCATAGTAATGTGTTGTAAAAGAGTTTAACATCAGCTGGTGATAAATACTGAGAGCCAGAGAAAGGGACAGTTTTAATTTAACACTGTGAGTAAACTGTAAATGTAATGGATTCTTCAGCTCGGACCCAGAGCCCAGTATGTCTTTATAAAGTTCATTTATATAAAAATATCACAGCTCATGTCTTTATCACCTTTACTTTCACAGTTTTTTTATTTAAACACTTTTCTGATCTTAGCAGGACTAACCCTCTGAGGTGGAGTCCAGGCTGATGGTCTCAGTGGGACTTTGTCTTATCAAGGTCCTGCTCATGGTTCTGGTCCTGGTCTGGTTTCTGCTGGATTTGGTTTTGGGGCTGGGTCTGGACTGGGGTTTGGCTGGACCTGTAGGTGGTCTCCTGTGGTTCTTGGTCTAAGACACAAACAAAGTAAAGACCGGCGTAGACCTGATTTAGTCCTAGTCTAGTCCTTGTCCATAAACCAGACCAGGTCTAAATGAAATGTGACACAACACTGGACTCACTGTGGTCTTCATTTCTGGGTCCTGTCTAAATCTGGATCAGGACTTTCTTCAGATTCTTTTCTGAATAAACCTTAAAAAACAAAACGAGGAAGAGTTAGTTTCAGTTGGTTTAGAGCCAGAGGTGTTGCGCTGAATCCTGTTTTCGCTCTAAACTGTTCCTCCCACTTCCGGGTTCCTCTGCTTTGTTTCCTACTGATCTATTTATTAAACCTGATAAAAGTGTGACTATAATGAAGCATAAAGCGTAGAAGACGGCGACAGGTGAAACACAGGGGAGTCTTTCCGCCACAGACTTGAACAAAATCAGAGCCAGACTCACAGAAAACACAGGATATAGTTCAGAGCACAACACCGCAGCAGCCATGCTAACGTCCGCGGCTAAAACGGGACTAAACCGTGATCCGGTCCAAACGGGTTCTGAGGCCGGGCAGTGGTTCCGGGGAAAGTTCTGGACATCAGAAGTGATTTCTGACCGAAACAAACCAAAAGACCGACCCAAAACAACAGCCGGACTCACCTGGAGCTGCGTGTGGCGCTGCTTCTTCTTCTTCTTCTTCTTCTTCTTCTTCTAGTGTTTTAAAGAGAGTGTGACTGATACAAAGAGGCTGTAGCGCCCCCTGCCGGGGGAGCGTCAACGCAGCGGAATCAATCAAAGAAAATAAAGACTTAGAGTTTTGTGTTGGAGGCAGAAGAGGACAAAACGTAAAAAGTATAAAAAATATCCAGATTTATCGGTTCCTTTCGTTCTGTGACGTCATATTCCGGGGCCAGTGACGGTAGTAAACAGTGAGACGTCATCAGTGTGCGCTGTGAGGACTGTGCTGAAGGTGAAGCGGATCGTGTTTGGTTCTGATGGATCGGGCCGGACTCTGAAGTTGAGAGGTTCGGACCGTCAACACGGGTTTATAATGAAATATTGTATAAATAAATATATTATAAAAGTTTTGATTTTACCGTATAGTTAAAGCGTGTTCGTGGATAAGTAAGCAGTTGTGAATCTGTTAGTTTCACTGTATGTTTAAAGTCGCGCAGTTTCTTTGGATAATTTTTATTTAACCTTTAATTATCCAGGTAAAAACAGATGCGTTCGACTTGAGCTAGACAGGCTCGTTTTCGATCGGCACCGGTTAGATTTGTGTCCGACTTGATACGGACTTGTTCTGACGTAACCTCTGCGCCGGTGACGGAAATCTCGTGAGATCAAAACGAGAGCAGCCTCTGAGTCAGATACAGCAGGTGTGAAAAACTGCAGCGGCTGAAACTTCCACTTATCAAGGACCTGATTGACTTTGAGTCCAGAAAGTGTTTGTGCTGCTGTCAAATATTGAGAACACAATAATTTATCACATTCTGCATAATATACAATGACTTTATGGAATATTAAATGTGTAGGATAAGGCCAAATACCTCTGCTAAAATCTAGAGTGTCCTGAAGAGCACCTAATTTACAATAAAACTGTGATAGTTTCACACAAGGCAAAGCCCTTATAATATCTATTAAATAGATTTATTTGAAATATACATCAAACACACGCGAGAAGTGCACTTCAGACGTGATCTGAGTCAGAGACCCGGTCTGTAGCAGGTTTCAGCTGGTTGAGTTTTTTTGTTTTTTTTGACCCGGTCTGTAGCAGGTTTTCCTCGGTCTTGTCTCTTCAGGTGAAACATGCTGCTTCTCCTTCGTCCCATGGTGCGACTAAGCCCCGCCCCTCGCGCGCTGGCCCCGCCCCTCCTCGTGCGCTCCTCCCTCGTGCACTCCTCCCTCGTGCACACGCCCGTGCACGTGGCCGAGCAGGTCCTGGTGGCTTTTCAGGAGCTGAGTGGCGCCTCCTGGTGGTTCAGCATCGCAGCAGCAACCTTCGCAGTCAGGACCTCAGTCACACTCCCCCTGGCAGCGTACCAGACTGTCATTCTGAGGAGGGTAAGAAATCCTGCCAAAACCAGGTCTGAACCAGGTCTACAGCAGCGTACCAGACTGTCATTCTGAGGAGGGTAAGAAATCCTGCCAAAACCAGGTCTAGACCAGGTCTTAACCAGGTCTACAGCAGCGTACCAGACTGTCATTCTGAGGAGGGTAAGAAATCCTGCCAAAACCAGGTCTAGAAGGCCAACAGGATCTGGAGGTAGAGATCACAAGACCAGGTCTGAACCAGGTCTACAGCAGCGTACCAGACTGTCATTCTGAGGAGGGTAAGAAATCCTGCCAAAACCAGGTCTAGACCAGGTCTTAACCAGGTCTACAGCAGCGTACCAGACTGTCATTCTGAGGAGGGTAAGAAATCCTGCCAAAACCAGGTCTAGACCTGGTCTGAACCAGGTCTACAGCAGCGTACCAGACTGTCATTCTGAGGAGGGTAAGAAATCCTGCCAAAACCAGGTCTAGACCTGGTCTGAACCAGGTCTACAGCAGCGTACCAGACTGTCATTCTGAGGAGGGTAAGAAATCCTGCCAAAACCAGGTCTAGACCTGGTCTGAACCAGGTCTACAGCAGCGTACCAGACTGTCATTCTGAGGAGGGTAAGAAATCCTGCCAAAACCAGGTCTAGACCGGGTCTGACGAGTCGGGCATTATGGGAAATAAACAGCTGCGGAAGTCACACTAAAATCCAGCCGTGAACAAACCTGGAGCAACCTGTGTCCAGGTGGAGGCGCTGTGATAATACTGCAGTTCTGTGTGTGTCCAGGTGGAGGCGCTGTGATAATACTGCAGTTCTGTGTGTGTCCAGGTGGAGGCGCTGTGATAATACTGCAGTTCTGTGTGTCCAGGTGGAGCGCTGTGATAATACTGCAGTTCTGTGTGTGTCCAGGTGGAGGCGCTGTGATAATACTGCAGTTCTGTGTGTGTCCAGGTGGAGGCGCTGTGATAATACTGCAGTTCTGTGTGTGTCCAGGTGGAGGCGCTGCAGAAGGAGATCTCAGAACTGTCTCTCAGACTCAGATACGAAGTCTCCGTCAGAGGAAAAGAACTGGGCTGGAGCCAGAACACCTGCAGGTAACAAGTCTCACCTGTAACCCTCACCTGACCCTCACCTGACCCTCACCTCTGACCCTCACCTGACCCTCACCTGACCCTCACCTGACCCTCACCTGTAACCCTCACCTCTGACCCTCACCTGCAACCCTCACCTGACCCTCACCTGCAACCCTCACCTGACCCTCACCTGTAACCCTCATCTCTGACCCTCACCTGTAACCCTCACCTCTGACCCTCACCTGACCCTCACCTGTAACCCTCACCTCTGACCCTCACCTGTAACCCTCACCTCTGACCCTCACCTGCAACCCTCACCTGACCCTCACCTGTAACCCTCACCTCTGACCCTCACCTGACGCTCACCTGTAACCCTCACCTCTGACCCTCACCTGCAACCCTCACCTGTAACCCTCACCTGACCCTCACCTCTGACCCTCACCTGCAACCCTCACCTGTAACCCTCACCTGTAACCCTCACCTCTGACCCTCACCTGCAACCCTCACCTGTAACCCTCACCTGACCCTCACCTCTGACCCTCACCTGTAACCCTCACCTGTAACCCTCACCTGACCCTCACCTCTGACCCTCACCTGACCCTCACCTGTGACCCTCACCTGCAACCCTCACCTCTGACCCTCACCTGACCCTCACCTGCAACCCTCACCTGACCCTCACCTGTAACCCTCACCTCTGACCCTCACCTGACCCTCACCTGCAACCCTCACCTGTAACCCTCACCTGACCCTCACCTCTGACCCTCACCTGTAACCCTCACCTGCAACCCTCACCTGTAACCCTCACCTCTGACCCTCACCTGACCCTCACCTGTAACCCTCACCTGCAACCCTCACCTCTGACCCTCACCTGACCCTCACCTCTGACCCTCACCTGCAACCCTCACCTGACCCTCACCTGACCCTCACCTCTGACCCTCACCTGACCCTCACCTGCAACCCTCACCTGACCCTCACCTGTAACCCTCACCTGACCCTCACCTGTAACCCTCACCTGTAACCCTCACCTGACCCTCACCTCTGACCCTCACCTGCAACCCTCACCTCTGACCCTCACCTGACCCTCACCTCTGACCCTCACCTGACCCTCACCTGTAACCCTCACCTGCAACCCTCACCTCTGACCCTCACCTGACCCTCACCTGTAACCCTCACCTGACCCTCACCTCTGACCCTCACCTGACCCTCACCTGTAACCCTCACCTGTAACCCTCACCTCTGACCCTCACCTGCAACCCTCACCTGTAACCCTCACCTGACCCTCACCTCTGACCCTCACCTGTAACCCTCACCTGTAACCCTCACCTGACCCTCACCTCTGACCCTCACCTGACCCTCACCTGTGACCCTCACCTGCAACCCTCACCTCTGACCCTCACCTGACCCTCACCTGCAACCCTCACCTGACCCTCACCTGTAACCCTCACCTCTGACCCTCACCTGACCCTCACCTGCAACCCTCACCTGTAACCCTCACCTGACCCTCACCTCTGACCCTCACCTGTACCCCTCACCTGCAACCCTCACCTGTAACCCTCACCTCTGACCCTCACCTGACCCTCACCTGTAACCCTCACCTGCAACCCTCACCTCTGACCCTCACCTGACCCTCACCTCTGACCCTCACCTGCAACCCTCACCTGACCCTCACCTGACCCTCACCTCTGACCCTCACCTGACCCTCACCTGCAACCCTCACCTGTAACCCTCACCTGACCCTCACCTGCAACCCTCACCTGACCCTCACCTGACCCTCACCTCTGACCCTCACCTGACCCTCACCTGCAACCCTCACCTGACCCTCACCTGACCCTCACCTCTGACCCTCACCTGTAACCCTCACCTGACCCTCACCTGACCCTCACCTCTGACCCTCACCTGCAACCCTCACCTGACCCTCACCTCTGACCCTCACCTGTAACCCTCACCTCTGACCCTCACCTGACCCTCACCTGCAACCCTCACCTGACCCTCACCTGTAACCCTCACCTGTAACCCTCACCTGCAACCCTCACCTGTAACCCTCACCTGTAACCCTCACCTCTGACCCTCACCTGACCCTCACCTGTAACCCTCACCTCTGACCCTTACCTGTAACCCTCACCTGCAACCCTCACCTGACCCTCACCTGACCCTCACCTCTGACCCTCACCTCTGACCCTCACCTCTGACCCTTACCTGTAACCCTCACCTGCAACCCTCACCTGACCCTCACCTGACCCTCACCTCTGACCCTCACCTGACCCTCACCTGACCCTCACCTGCAACCCTCACCTGACCCTCACCTGTAACCCTCACCTCTGACCCTCACCTCTGACCCTCACCTGCAACCCTCACCTGACCCTCACCTGTAACCCTCACCTCTGACCCTCACCTGACCCTCACCTGCAACCCTCACCTGACCCTCACCTGTAACCCTCACCTGTAACCCTCACCTGACCCTCACCTGCAACCCTCACCTGACCCTCACCTGTAACCCTCACCTGTAACCCTCACCTGACCCTCACCTGTAACCCTCACCTCTGACCCTGACCCTCACCTCTGACCCTCACCTGTCTGTGGTCTTGATCCTGCAGAGTCCAGTTCAGGAGGAACCTGAAGAGGATTGTGTCTGAACTCTACGTCAGAGACAATTGTCATCCCTTTAAGACCTCGGTCCTGGTCTGGGTCCAGGTCCCGGTCTGGATCAGTCTGTCCCTGGCCCTGAGAGACCTGAGTCTGGACTCCAGCCGTAAGTCTCTGTAAACCAGGCCTGAACCAGGCCTGAACCTGACTTGGTCTGGGTTTAGTCCAGGTTCAGTCCAGGTTCCAGTCCTGGTTTTCCTGTGGTTTTGAACTGGTTTTGAACTGGTTTTGAACTGGTTTTAGATCAAACTGTCTCCACAGAGCTGTTCCCGGCGCTGGCTGCAGGGGGCACTCTCTGGTTCGAAGACCTCACAGTCCCAGACTCAACCTGGATTTTACCGGTTCTACTGGGATTTACCAACCTCCTGCTGGTGGAGGTCAGTACTGCAGCTGAGTTTAGAGGACTAGAACATGTTTTAGTTGGATCAGACCTGGTCCTGACCTGGTTCCATCTGGTTTTCCTGTAGTTGGCGTCTCTCCAGAGGCCAGTCTCGTCTCGGTCTCAGAGGCTGATCCTGAACACGTTCAGAGCCGTCTCAGTCCTGATGGTCCCAGTGGCTGCCCACGTCCCAGCGGTAAGTCCAGACAAGTCCAGACCAGGACCGTACCGGGTTCAACTTCAGGACTAAACCATTTAACTTTTTAACATCAGCACAAACAGGAAGTCGGCATGTCCTCGATCAACTGGCAGCTCTAAAGTATCCCTATAGAGTGAATGTGAGAGTGAATGGTGGTCTGTCAGTGCCTGCGAGGAACTGGCCATTGTCCCGAGACCCCAACGGGACGAAGTGTTGGAAAATAAATGAATGAAAAGGTCTGAGATAAACCAGATGAAGGTGTTGTGTCTGGCTCCGTCTCAGAAACCGATAGAATCTGAAGTGAAGTATTTGAAACGTGTCAAGTCTTGTTTTTGATCAGAACCAGGACAAAGACAGAGGAATGTGGCCCGAGCACGTCTCAGTTTGCCCTGGGTTCAGTTTGACAGGCTCAGAGTCTGTCACTGAGCGTTTACTCAAGGCTCAAGGGCACAACGTCAGGTTCAGGTTCAGCTCCAGGCCACATTTTTCAGAAACAACACGGCGTCATCTGAATCGGGCTCAGGCCATTTCTTTAAAAACACTATCTGCTCATTTTTTACAGTGCATGTCCCTGTACTGGTTCTAACAGGTTCTGAAGAGGTTCTAACAGGTTTTTCTCTGTTTTTTTACAGTGCATGTCCCTGTACTGGTTCTGCTCCAGTCTGGTCGGACTTGGACACAACCTGTTCCTTCGGTCTGTGTTGGTCCAGAGACTGCTCCAGGTCCAGACCAAGTCCAGTTCTCCGTATAAAGACCTGTACTCGGCCTTCGTCTCCAAATACATCAGAAAGACCGGGTCTGGACCGGACTGAACCAGGACTGGGCCAGAGCTAATCCTGCAGAGTCTGAGGAGAAAACCGGCCTGAACCTGACTCCAGTAAAAATGTGTCATAAAAAAAGAATCACCATTTCTTTATTTAATTTCCTGAAATCTCAGGAAGCATCAATAAAAACATAAAATATCACAAATGAATAAAACAATAAATAAAACAAATACAGAGCCCTTATTCTCTGTGCAGGAAGGGGTTCGGACCCGCTTCACAGAGACAGAGAGGGGTTCGGACCCGCTTCACAGAGACAGAGAGGGGTTGGGACCCGCTTCACAGAGACAGAGAGGGGTTGGGACCCGCTTCACAGAGACAGAGAGGGGTTCGGACCCGCTTCACAGAGACAGAGAGGGGTTCGGACCCGCTTCACAGAGACAGAGAGGGGTTGGGACCCGCTTCACAGAGACAGAGAGGGGTTGGGACCCGCTTCACAGAGACAGAGAGGGGTTGGGACCCGCTTCACAGAGACAGAGACAGAGAGGGGTTCGGACCCGCTTCACAGAGACAGAGAGGGGTTCGGACCCGCTTCAACAGAGAATGGGTCTGACTGGAGCCGAGCAGACTTTTCCTTTTGGCTCCAGTAGAATCTTTTCCAGGAGCTTCATTGTTTCTTGTTGGTTTTTGTTTTCAGTAAAAATCTGTCTTAAACTGTGACAAATGTTTGTTTTTTGTTAAAAAGAAGAATAAAGAATCAAAATTCAGTTGGAGTTGGACCTGGACCTGGACCTGGACCTGGACCTGGATCTGGACCTGGTCTGGACCTGGACCTAGACTTCCTTCCTCTGTTTGGACTCAGAACAATCACAGGAAGCACCTCTGACCACTTCCTGTTTACAGGAGACAGAACATGGCCAACAGTTTATGAATAAAATGTAAAGAATCCTGTCGTCTCTGAGTCTGACCCAGTTCTGACCCGGTTCTATCTGAGTCTGACCCAGTTCTGACCCGGTTCTATCTGGTTCTATCTGGTTCTGACCTGGTTCTGTGCTGGTTCCGACCAGAAGTGATTAGTTTAATCACAAACCAGACTTTAACCAGAAACAAGGAATATAGAATATAAACAAATAATTAAACTATATTTATAAAAACAACTAAATCTCAGCTTTTACTTGATTTTTACTGAACCAGGTCTGGACCCGGTCTGGACCGGAGTTGGACCAGGGTTGGACTCAGCAGCAGGAGGCGGAGCCTCATTGCATTCCTCTGTCTCTGCCCTGAGTCTTGCTCAAAACCTGCTCAGGACCAGCCTGAACCTGGTCTAAATCTGGTCTGAGTCCAGATCCTCTCAGATCCTCTCAGGTACAGAACCTTTATTATTTTCATAGACTTTAACCTGTTTTAATCAGAGTCTGGTGTTCAGTGGTTTATGATAAATGTTTGTAAATGAGGCTGAATTTAAAGTTCAGATTCTAAAATTAAATTATTTTAATTCAAACAGTTTGAGAGAATTTTCTTTTTAAGAGTAGATTTGTTCCTGATTTTATTTTAAAGCTTCAGTTCAGACTTGGTTTTAATCTGGTTTTATCTGGATTTAAAATTGTCCCACCTTGTTTTATTACAGTTTAATTACAGTCTAATTACAGTTTAATTACAGTTTTATTTTAGTTTTATTTCAGTTTTTGTTGAATGCTGGAGAAACTCCTCAGAGACAGAGTCAGAACCTGAGCAGTTTGAGCTGAAACTGGAGACAATTCTCGATAAAGTTTTTGAGGGTTTTGGGTGAAATGTGCAAAAAGACCCTAAAATAGACCAAAATAACCTTTATCTGATATTTAATGTTTATTTATTTTTAATGTTTCCACTTCCGTTAAGTTTTTGTCTGAGGAACGACACATTCAGACTCATCGTTTAAATCCCGTTTGTCACAGAACTGTTATATTTTCTGAGAGACTCAAATGTATTATTTGTGAGCGATTATTAGTGAAAGGCTGCACATTTTATAAACTGTACTTCTTACGATATAATTACGTGAAAAAAAAATACATGAAACAAATGAAAAGGGCAACTTTTCGAACTTTCACACTTTCAGGTCTTTGTGCATTTCATAAAGTTTTCATACCTTTCACTGTAATTATTGCAGTTTATATTTGAAAGCAGCAATTTATTCTAATTTTTCTGCATCTCATAACTTCTGCAAATTTTTACATTTAACCATTTTAACGTCAAAGTCACACGACTCTTTGCAAGTGTGCTCAGTCCTTTTTACAAATTAGACACAAAATTAAAAAAAAAGAAAAGGTTAATAAGTTTTAAAATTGAATGAAAATTTTAAATTTCACTTAAATAAGAAATGTTCTCAGTCTCCAGGACATTTCCAAGAAAAGGTTTTTCTGACGAGGCTCTGGACGTAGGTTTGAGGTGAAGACCTTTCATCTTCATCAGAGGAACTTCATTCTGAGTTCAACTGAAAAAGACCTGAGATATATGTCCCTCAGAGGGACGGGCTTAACCTGACACCACTGGTTCATACTGGTTCATACTGGTCCAGAGTCGAATGGACAGAGCTGGACTGGTTCATACTGGTTCATACTGGTCCAGAGTTGAATGGACAGAGCTGGACTGGTTCATACTGGTTCATACTGGTCCAGAGTCGAATGGACAGAGCTGGACTGGTTCATACTGGTTCATACTGGTCCAGAGTTGAATGGACAGAGCTGGACTGGTTCATACTGGTTCATACTGGTCCAGAGTTGAATGGGTCGTTAGCCTCTTGTGAACCATTAGCATCACGGCTAACTCCAGGTGTTGGTTTCATATTAGAGTGAACCTGTTGTAAATGGAGGAGGTTGTGTCTGAGTCCAGCTCTGTTCAGGGCTCCTCCAGTTGCCCGTCCCTCTGAGGGACATAAATCTCAGGTCTTTCGTTCAGTTGAACTCAGAATGAAGTTCCTCTGATGAAGATGAAAGGTCTTCACCTCAAACCTACGTCCAGAGCCTCGTCAGAAAAACCTTTTCTTAAAGAAGTGCATTAAAGTTTAAAACTTGTTCCAAACTGAGCTGAAGCCTGTGGCTTCTGTGAAACTGAGACAAACTCTGCTCTGTCCCTCAGAGCCTGGTCCTGTTCAAGTCCTGCTCCAGTCCTGGTTCAGTCCAGTCTTCGGTACAGTCCGGTCTTCAGAGATGTCGGTTCTCGGTGGACTCCTCTTGGCTCTAGTCCTGGTCTCGGTCCGGTCCGACCCAGTCCCGGACTCGGTCTCGGTCCTGTCGGGGGAGGGCCAACCCTGTATCCGGGGGGCGGGGCCTCGCTGTGGGGCGGGGCTCGAGTGTTTCCGCGGCGACAAGAAGAACAAAGTGGGCTTGTGCACGTGTAAGAGCGCGCACGAGGTGAGTCCAGACCAAGTCCAGACCAGGTCTTGGTCCAAACACGAACTAAAACATAAACTGTAAAAATCCAAAAAAAACGGTAAAAGGTGTGAAAACTTTATGAAAAGGATGAAAAGAGCAGTTACTGACATTTAAAGAAATGTGCACATTTTATTTTAAAATTATAAAATAGTTGAACGATTTAAAATATATGTAAAATAATTCAATTTAAAAGCAAAAAAGTACAGAATTTTTTGAACAAATGAAAGACTGAAAAAAATAGTTTTTTTGAAAATGTGTTTTAGGGAAGAATTAAAAAAGTAAGAACTGCTGCCATACTTTTTTATGGACAGTTGTTAATGATCACTGACTTTTCCCACCCTCCTGCTGGTCCCTGAACACCACAGGTGTGTGGCTCTGACGGCGTCACCTACAGAAACACCTGTGCACTGAAGAGCGCCAACGACAGGAGGGACCCGGAACTGCAGCCCGTCACCGTCCAGAGCAAAGGCCGCTGCCCCTCAGGTGAGAACCACTCTCAAACCCACAAAAACCTGTTCAAGTCCAACTAAAACTAACTAACCAAAGGTCAAACCAAAGATCAATAAAAAATTATTTAAATTTAAAAAATAAGCTTCAGCTGAGTTCAGAGTGATTCCTGCAGCTGTTCTGGGGATTAAGCTTCAGGACTCAACACGAAGCTGTCAGACTCTACAATCTGAGGAATCTGGGTCTGATCTGAGGACAAGTCCAGACTCAGACCTGGACTCAGACCCGGAGCAGATCTGAGTCATGGCAGAATGTGAAGAGACAGAAACATGTTTGAACAGACGTCACTGACCTGTAAATCAGAGAAAAGAGGAAAGAAAAAGACTAAATACCAGAAAAAAGGTGAAACATTTTTGTTTTTCATTTGGTTAGAATTTGACTTCTTTGCATTTAAGTGGTTTTAGTTGGACTTGAGCCTCAGTAAAGTGGTTTTAGATGGACTTGAGCCTCAGTAAAATGGTTTTAGATGGACTTGAGCCTCAATAAAGTGGTTTTAGTTGGACTTGAGCCTCAGTAAAGTGGTTTTAGATGGACTTGAGCCTCAGTAAAGTGGTTTTAGATGGACTTAAGCCTCAGTAAAATGGTTTTAGATGACAGAAAGTGGTTTTAGATGGACTTGAGCCTCAGTAAAGTGGTTTTAGATGGACTTGAGCCTCAGTAAAGTGGTTTTAGATGGACTTGAGCCTCAGTAAAGTGGTTTTAGATGGACTTGAGCCTCAGTAAAGTGGTTTTAGATGGACTTGAGCCTCAGTAAAGTGGTTTTAGATGGACTTGAGCCTCAGTAAAGTGGTTTTAGATGGACTTGAGCCTCAGTAAAGTGGTTTTAGATGGACTTGAGCCTCAGTAAAGTGGTTTTAGATGGACTTGAGCCTCAGTAAAGTGGTTTTAGATGGACTTGAGCCTCAGTAAAGTGGTTTTAGATGGACTTGAGCAGGAAAGTGGAAAATCTCATATTATTGTTATATCTTATAATTGTTTTATTTTTTAATTACAAATATGTGATATTTTTCCATCAAGTTTTTCTTTATCTGTGATTGTTTGATGATACTTATTTCCATCCACGGCTCGACCCCTGACCCTGACCTCTGACTCCTGACTCTGTTATTATTTTTAAATATAATATTCTTGCAGCTCCTCGAATCGTGACGGCTCCTGGTGAAGTCTATAACGTCTCTGGATCTCAGGTTTATCTCAGCTGTGAGGCTGTGGGCGTCCCCACACCTGTGCTCACCTGGAACAAGGTAGGCCCCGCCTCCACACACCTGTAGAAGGTAGGCCCCGCCCACACACACCTGTAGAAGGTAGGCCCCGCCCACACACCTGTGCTCACCTGGAACAAGGTAGGCCCCGCCTCCACACACCTGTAGAAGGTAGGCCCCGCCCACACACACCTGTAGAAGGTAGGCCCCGCCCACACACCTGTGCTCACCTGTAGAAGGTAATAATTACGTGAATATATATTATTTTTATTCCAGATCCTGAACGGAGGAAAGAAGAGGGTGGAGCTTCTTCCCGGAGACAGAGACAACCTGGCCATCCAAACCCGAGGAGGTCCAGAGAAACACGAGGTCACTGGCTGGGTCCTGGTGAGTCCAGACCTGAACCGGACTGAACCACCTCTCACTACAGACTGAAGTCATGCTTCCAGAATTAGTCTCTGTTGCATTTCTTTTATTTTGGTCACTTTTTTATGACCGATTATGACACTGGGTGTTTTTATGTTTTATTTTATGTTTTATATTTATTTGACAGATTTCTCCGCTGACGGAGGCGGAGCAGGGCTCGTACGAGTGTCACGCCTCGAACTCCAGAGGAGAGGCCTCTGCCGTCGGAGCCATTCACCTGGTCCAAAGCCAGGACGACATCACCGTCAAGAGAGGTATGCTGACCTCTGACCCTTGACCTGATCAGCTCTGAATGAGAAAAGTGACACAGTTTGTCTTAAAGCCAGAGACATTCAGCCACAGTTTATTTTCACTGAACCTGATCTTATCTGAAACAAACCATTAGAAATAAAACACACTCATCTGAACATTAACTCCTTCCTTCCTTTCCTAACTCAGTGCTGAAGGACGAGGAGCTCTGAGCGTCGTTGAAGAAAACCTTCGTCCAGTTTTTATTTTTATCGAACGGTGCTTCATCAGATTCTGTTTCTGACATTTTTTATTAAAAATGTAAAATGGGGCTTTTTACTGTTTTATTTTATTTCAACAAAAAACATATTTTAGTCCTGTTTTAGTCCTGGTCTAGTCTGTGGTGGAGGGTGTTGTTATCGTTTATATATTTTTCAGAATAATTTTTTTTCCTCATTTTAAATAAAATCTATGGACGACACAGAAACATTTTTCTTGTGTTTATTTTGGCTCAGTGAATTAATTTTTCGGAAATGTTTTATTCAAAATTAAAGTTAATAAATGATAATGTTGTAACACTCAGCACGTGTCAGATATTACCATTTAGAAAAAGGAATAGGGTTAAAGGGGAATATTTCAATGAAAGAAAACCTTTAGTTTCACTCAAAAGGCTTATTATTTCACACATAATCTCTAAATAATAGCGATACACCATTCACCAGCGTTTCTTTAAGTTAGTCCACTCAAAGTCTATTGAGAGTCCTCCACTCTCTGTTTTCCAGCTTTGGTCCAATAATAATCCAAAACCGAAGCAAAATCCAAAGGGAAAACTCCATAATCCAAACGGTGTGTCTAATATAAGGCAAAAATATAAACAGAAAAAGCAGACCGCGACGGGAGCGTGCTCGTGACCGGCCGCCAAAACAAACGCGGAAAAAAGGAGCAGTCTCACCGCGTTTAGCGACGTATGTTAGTCCAAGGACGCCCAGACCCGGTCTCCTCCGGTCTCCTCCGGTCTCCTCCGGTCTCCGGTCCAACCTCTGACTCATGAAGGGTTCCTCACAAGCAAGCCCCAGTGACCCCGGGAGCTTCCTTCACCCTCCGCGCGCTGCTGCCGATCCTCAGGGTAATTTTCGACTCCGCTGTCAGGACTCAGCTGACCTGTGACCAAAGATCAACGTGCACTACAACATTTAAAAATCACTGTCTAATACAAACTATATGTGGCTGGGCTACAATGTGACAAGCAAAAAAAACAAAAAAAAAAAAACCTTTAAAGAACCTTTAAAGATTAAAGGAAAAGCCTTTACTTTGAAATCTTTAGGCGAACCCTTCTCACTCAACAAAATATGTCCCATTTTGAAACATGTTTTAGTCTTTGTTTTAAAAAATCTGCCAAAATAAATTTATAATCTATTAAATAAAACGGACTTTAACGTGAGGAGCCCCGTCAGCGGCTCAGATCGAGAGAATAAACCTCAGGACATTAACATAAACTTCTACCTGTTTCTGTAAATTCACAGAAATAAATAATAATAACTTAAATAAAGAAGAATAATGAGCCATGTTTTTATCAGAAACAACTTTATTCACCATTTTTCAAAAATAAACAAGACTAAAAACAAAACTATTGGCCGATGAGTCTACGTCGTCATCAACAGAGCCTCTGATTGGCCGATGAGTCTACGTCGTCATCAACAGAGCCTCTGATTGGCCGATGAGTCTACGTCGTCATCAACAGAGCCTCTGATTGGCCGATGAGTCTACGTCGTCATCAACAGAGCCTCTGATTGGCCGATGAGTCTACGTCGTCATCATTCGAGGAGCGATGCTCATGGACATTAGCTCCTGGAACAGCAGCTTACAGGCGTAGGGCATCCGGACCAGAGAGACCTGCAAAAACCAGGACGAAACCAGGTCAGGCCCGGGACAGGACTGGGACCGGCTCAGGACCGGCTCAGGACGAAACTGGGAAAAACTGGGTCAGGACCAGGACCGGGTCAGGACAGGGACTACAGTCACCTTTGAATTATTTATTCAAAAGTTTTCATAAAATAAGATCTTTCATCTGTTCAGTTTGTGAGAACAAAAACCTCCGGATCATTTAATAATAATGTCATTCATAAAAAAAACCTTTTAACAAAGTTTTAACATTTTACAGATTTTTAAATACAGTTCTGGATTTTCCTTCAAAATCTGCAGTCGTTATGATTAATAAAAATCTTCACTTTATAAAATGGACCACTGTTAGTTAGACCAGTGTTCTAAACCCGATCTAAACCCGATCTAAACCCGGTCTACACCCGATCTACACCCGGTCTTAACCCGATCTAAACCCGATCTAAACCCGATCAACACCCGGTCTACACCCGATCTACACCCGGTCTTAACCTGGTCTTAACCCGGTCTTAACCCGATCTAAACCCGATCTAAACCCGGTCTACACCCGGTCTACACCCGGTCTACACCCGATCTAAACCCGGTCTTAACCCGATCTAAACCCTGTCTAAACCCGATCTAAACGCTGTCTAAATCCGATCTAAACCCGGTCTACACCCGATCTAAACCCGATCTAAACCCGGTCTACACCCGATCTAAACCCGGTCTACACCCGGTCTAAACCCGATCTAAACCCGGTCTACACCCGATCTAAACCCGGTCTTAACCCGATCTAAACCCTGTCTAAACCCGATCTAAACGCTGTCTAAATCCGATCTAAACCCGGTCTACACCTGATCTAAACCCGATCTAAACCCGGTCTACACCTGATCTAAACCCGATCTAAACCCGATCTAAACCCGGTCTAAACCCAATCTAAACCCGGTCTAAACCTGATCTACACCCGGACTAAACCTAATCTAAACCCGATCTAAACCCGGTCTACACCCAGTCTACACCCGATCTAAACCCGGTCTACACCCGATCTACACCCGGTCTACACCCAATCTAAACCTGGTCCAACCCCGGTCTACACCCAGTCCAAACCCGGTCCACCCCTCTGAGGACTGACCTGGGTCTTGTTGCGGCAGCCGCGGCACTCGTACGTGTGCGTCCTGGTGTTGGCGATGGCCATGAGTCCACAGAGGTTACAGACGTGGACTTGGTACGGATCTGAGGCCTCGAACAGTCTCTCTCTGAGGAACTGAGCGGCTCCGTGAGCGATCTGACAGTCCCGCTCCATCTCCCCGAAACGCAGACCCCCGTCGCTGGAAACGCAACAAACCAGTAAACACACAAACAGGGTCAGAGGTCACCAGAGGGGTCAGCGGGAAGAACAGCGGTCCGAGCCGTCAGGTCTGGACCGCTCTGGGGACTCGGAAGTATCTGAGGCCTTCAGGACACATTGGGAGATTTTGAGGGACTAGAGTCCGGACTTACCGGGACCGGCCCTCCATGGGCTGCCGGTTCAGGATCTGGACCGGACCTCGGGCTCTGGAGTGGATCTTGTCGTCGACCATGTGCTTTAGACGCTGGTAATAGGTCGGACCGATGAAGATCTGGGACGTCAGCTTCCTCCCAGTGAAACCATTATACAGGACCTGGACCAGAACCAGACAGAACCGTTATACAGGACCTGGACCGGACCAGAACCAGACAGAACCGTTATACAGGACCTGGACCGGACCAGAACCAGACAGAACCGTTATACAGGACCTGGACCGGACCAGAACCAGACAGAACCGTTATACAGGACCTGGACCGGACCAGAACCAGACAGAACCGTTATACAGGACCTGGACCGGACCAGAACCAGACAGAACAGAACGTTTCCTCTCAGGCCCCGCCCCCTAAGACACCTGTCCTCGTCTCGTTTCCTCTCAGGCCCCGCCCCCTAAGACACCTGTCCTCACCTCATTTCCTCTCAGGCCCCGCCCCCTAATACACCTGTCCTCACCTCATTTCCTCTCAGGCCCCGCCCCCTAAGACACCTGTCCTCGCCCTCGTTCCTCTCAGGCCCGCCCCTAAGACACCTGTCCTCACCTCATTTCCTCTCAGGCCCCGCCCCCTAATACACCTGTCCTCACCTCATTTCCTCTCAGGCCCCGCCCCCTAAGACACCTGTCCTCGTCTCATTTCCTCTCAGGCCCCGCCCCCTAATACACCTGTCCTCACCTCATTTCCTCTCAGGCCCCGCCCCCTAAGACACCTGTCCTCGTCTCGTTTCCTCTCAGGCCCCGCCCCCTAAGACACCTGTCCTCGCCTCATTTCCTCTCAGGCCCCGCCCCCTAAGACACCTGTCCTCACCTCATTTCCTCTCAGGTGGTATCCATACTCGGCCAAAAGGTTGGACACTTTCTGGACGTTGACAGCGTCGTTGAACGGAGTCGCGTCTCCGATCTCACCTTTGTTCGCTGACACCTGGACAAATCTGGGTTAGACCTGATCTAGACCGAGTTAGACTAGACTCAGAGTGGAGAGCGCCCCCCGGTGGCCTACCTTCCCCTGCAGACACTCGATCAGATGGCCCACAGTCATTCTGGAGGGAATGGCGTGAGGGTTGATGATGATGTCTGGAGTGATGCCCTCGCAGGTGAACGGCATGTCCTCAACACAAAACACAACAGTTGACACAACATGAACGGGTGGTCTCACACATGGGTCAGGGGTCGTAGGTCACAGTAGGGTTAGGTTCTACCTCCTGTCGGTACTGGATCCCGCATGTTCCCTTTTGACCGTGTCGACTCGCAAACTTATCCCCGATCTGAGGAATCCTGACAGAACGGACCTGAAACACACCAGAACCGGGTCAGGACCGAGTCCGCCCGGACTAGGTCCGCCCGGTCTGCCTGGTACTGACCCGGATCTTGCAGAACTTGTAGCCCTCCTGGTTGAGCGTGACCATGACCTGGTCCACGATGCCGGTCTCGGACGTCCGGAGGAAGGTGCTGCAGTCTCGTTTGGTGTAGCGCCGATTGGACGAGTCCAGCTCGTCCTCGTTTTCAGGAAGAGTCACCGTTTTCCCGATGATCACGTCTTCTCCTGAAACTCTGACGCCTGGAGCTATCAGCCCGTCATCATCCAGCTTATCATAGATCGCATGACGCATCCCTGAGACCGGGTTAGACCGGGAGAGACCGGGTTAGACCGGG
>CM072152.1:27272594-27357426 GCA_036850595.1 Rhyacichthys aspro | reverse complement strand
ATGCTAACAGTGGGTACACAGCTGTAGATAGCGATGCTAACAGTGGGTATACAGCTGTAGATAGTGATGCTAACAGTGGGTACACAGCTGTAGATAGCGATGCTAACAGTGGGTACACAGCTGTAGATAGCGATGCTAACAGTGGGTATACAGCTGTACATAGCGATGCTAACCTGTAGTTGTTGTACTCGCGCTCCTTTAGCTGGTCAATGTGGCGTCTCTTCAGTAGCAGTTTCTGTTTCTCGACGATGAGCAGTGGGCGACAGATCCGACCGGCGTCAGTGTAGATCCTGATCTCACGCTCGCGGATGTCTCTGATCATCGACACCTGCAACGAATAAAACATTTAAAACACGAAAATACTGCGACGCCTGCAGCAAATACAACATTTACTACACAAAAATACTGCGACACGTTCAGGAGAAAACATTTCAACACTGGAGTCTAAACCCTGTAGTCCGGTCTAAACCCTGTAGTCCGGTCTAAACCCTGTAGTCCGGTCTAAACCCTGTAGTCCGGTCTAAACCCTGTTGTCCGGTCTAAACCCTGTAGTCCGGTCTAAACCCTGTAGTCCGGTCTAAACCCTGTTGTCCGGTCTAAACCCTGTAGTCCGGTCTAAACCCTGTAGTCCGGTCTAAACCCTGTAGTCCGGTCTAAACCCTGTAGTCCGGTCTAAACCCGGTAGTCCGGTCTAAACCCGGTAGTCCGGTCTAAACCCGGGAGTCCGTACCTCTGATACGATGATGTCCATCTGTCGCCTCAGTTTTCTCAGAGTGTTCATCAGTTGTTCTGGGTCTTTGTGGATCCCGACCCAGCAGCCGTTAACGAAGATCTTAGTGGCACTGCAACAGAACCAGACCCGGTGAGACCCAGACCCGGTGAGACCCAGACCCGGTGAGACCCAGTGACTTACTCTGCGATGGCGGCCGGAGAGATCTCTTCCAGGTTCTCCATGCTCCACTCCTCCAAAAACTCCAGGATGGGACTGGGCTGAGACCCGACCGAGATGTAGGCCATGAGAGCCAGGTTCTTCACCAGACCGACCGCATGGCCCTGAAAAACCCAGAGAAACCATCAGAGACCAACAAAAACCAGACCAAATCCCAGACCAGAGCCAGCTTCTTCAGGTTCTGCCAGATTAAAGCCCCTCTGAAACGGATGGTAATGTCCTTTTAAAACCCTCCGGAGTGAGTCTGCTCCAGAAAAACAGGGTTCTTCAGGGAAACTCCTCAATAAAAACGAAAACTGTCACAAGGACTTCAGGAATCCAATAGTAAACAGAGTTTCAAGATCAAATACACTTAAAGGTCCTATATTATACTATTTTGAACATTATACAGTGCATTTTGGATACATGTAGGTTACCATATCACATTTTGCAACATGAAACACACAATATTTATCTTATACAAGCGGTTTGGATGAGCTCTCATCATGAGTCCAAAGTGAACGGTCTGATTTGGCGCTGTCACTTTAAGGCTCAGCTCTCCCGTGTTGGCCCCGCCCACTCATGACGTCACGCTATAGCTACGCGAGCTACGCTGGAAACAGACTGAAGTAAACACGGTACATGGTAGTAATAACTTTTTCAGCAATAGCTTTGAGAGTAAATGAGCCGTATATCTTCGACCCAGAGTCTGATTCTGAGTTTGAAGAACATGAGCAAACACAAAGAAGGCTTCTACAAGACGTTTCTGCTTGGTAAATGAGAAACTATTTAGCATAGCATAGCGCGTGTTAACTGCTTCTGTTTATCGGTGCACATGTGGAAATGACCGTACAATGCCTACTGAAGTTGAGAATGTATATGCTGCCTGGAGACTCCTAAGGAGCTGGTGTGCAGTGTATTGAAAGAACTATAATAAAGTAGCCTAGCAATATGTAGAGCTATGCAAGTAATGCTTGTTAGTAATACAATAATGTTGCTGACTGTTAGTAAGCTAACACAGTAGCAGCGATGCTTCTCTGTGTCTGAGCTGCAGAGCACGGCACTTGTTGACAGTGCAGGAGAGAGGGGCAGGAGGAGTGTGGAGGAGCACTTCCTGGAGAGGAGTGGTTTATTTCACATATTGACGTCATTGCGTGAAACAGCTCGTTGAAAGGACTGTAGCTCAAACTAAATAAATGACTTAAACATGCGCGAATGAAACAAAACACAACTTTGGGTATGTGTTTGAGGTAGAAACAACGTTAGAACATGGTTAAAAGCTCAGAAAAGTCGATTTCACATAACATGGGACCTTTAAAGTGACTCTGAACTGCAGTGGACCAGTGGAGTCTGGTTTAGTCTCGGTCTCTGTCTGGTCCGGTCCTGGTCCTGGTCAGGTTCCGGTCAGGTCCTGGTCCCGTTCAGGTGCTGGTCAGGTCCCGGTCAGGTCCTAGTCAGGTCCCGGTCAGGTCCCGGTCAGGTCCTAGTCAGGTCCCGGTCCCGGTCCCACCTCAGGGGTCTCGGCCGGACACACCATGCCCCACAGAGTGTTGTGGAGCTGTCGGGGTTTGGCCAGTTTTCCGTCTCGTCCGATCGGAGAATTCACTCGACGAAGATGGGACAGAGTCGAGGCGAAGGTCAGTCTGTTCAGCACCTGGAACCACAAAGACCGGGTTTAGACCGGGTAGACCTGGTTCAGACTGGTTCAGACTGGTTCTGGTACCTGAGAGACCCCGGCCCGGGCCTGGTGGGCCTTCTTGACGTCGCCCCAGTTGCCGGTGGCCAGTGAGTACTTGAGTCCGTCTGAGATGATCCTGGTTTTTATGGCAAGCTCCAGATTAAAGTCTTTCCCTCGATCGATGAACTTCTGAGCGTAGATCCGGATCTCCTTCAGCAAGTTCTTAAACATCCTGGAAAAACGGGGAATACCGGGAAGAATATATACGGTAGATTATAGATTATGTGGATTATAGATTATTGGTGGATTATAGATTATGGGTGGATTATAGATTATGGGTGGATTATAGATTATGTGGATTATAGATTATGGGTGGATTATAGATTATGTGGATTATAGATTATGGGTGGATTATAGATTATGGGTGGATTATAGATTATGGGTGGATTATAGATTATGTGGATTATAGATTATGGGTGGATTATAGATTATGGGTAGATCATAGATTATGTGGATTATAGATTATGGGTGGATTATAGATTATGTGGATTATAGATTATGGGTAGATCATAGATTATGTGGATTATAGATTATGGGTGGATTATAGATTATGTGGATTATAGATTATGGGTGGATTATAGATTATGGGTGGATTATAGATTATTGGTGGATTATAGATTATGGGTGGATTATAGATTATGGGTGGATTATAGATTATGGGTGGATTATAGATTATGGGTGGATTATAGATTATGGGTAGATAGAGTTGGATTATAGATTATGGGTGGATTATAGATTATGGGTGGATTATAGATTATGGGTGGATTATAGATTATGTGGATTATAGATTATGGGTGGATTATAGATTATGTGGATTATAGATTATGGGTGGATTATAGATTATGGGTGGATTATAGATTATGGGTAGATCATAGATTATGTGGATTATAGATTATGGGTGGATTATAGATTATGGGTGGATTATAGATTATGGGTGGATTATAGATTATGGGTAGATCATAGATTATGTGGATTATAGATTATGGGTGGATTATAGATTATGGGTAGATCATAGATTATGTGGATTATAGATTATGGGTGGATTATAGATTATGTGGATTATAGATTATGTGGATTATAGATTATGGGTGGATTATAGATTATGTGGATTATAGATTATGGGTGGATTATAGATTATGGGTGGATTATAGATTATGTGGATTATAGATTATGGGTGGATTATAGATTATGTGGATTATAGATTATGGGTGGATTATAGATTATGGGGATTATAGATTATGGGTGGATTATAGATTATGGGTGGATTATAGATTATGGGTAGATCATAGATTATGTGGATTATAGATTATGGGTGGATTATAGATTATGTGGATTATAAATTATGGGTAGATCATAGATTATGTGGATTATAGATTATGGGTAAATCATAGATTATGTGGATTATAGATTGGGGGATTATGGTGGATTAAGATATGGGAAAGAAGGGGAAGATAGGTGGAAGATGGGGTAAGATTGGGGGATTATGGTGGATAAGATTATGGGTGGATTATAGATTATGGGATTAAGATTATGGGTGGATTATAGATTATGGGTGGATTATAGATTATGGGTAGATCATAGATTATGTGGATTATAGATTATGGGTGGATTATAGATTATGTGGATTATAGATTATTGGTGGATTATAGATTATGGGTAGATTATAGATTATGTGGATTATAGATTATGGGTGGATTATAGATTATGTGGATTATAGATTATGGGTGGATTATAGATTATGTGGATTATAGATTATGGGTGGATTATAGATTATGTGGATTATAGATTATGGGTAGATTATAGATTAAGGTTCACCCTCTGAAGAGGAAGGCCAGCAGGGGTCCAGCCAGGTCCAGACGTTTGTTTCCGTAATGATCTCTGTCGTCCAGCTCCCTCCGGCCGAGCGCTGCCAACAGCAGACGGTGCACCATGTACCTGAGGAGACAGGTGTGGAGACAGGAGAAAGGTGAGGAGACAGGAGAGACAGGAGACAGGTGAGGAGACAGGAGAGACAGGTGGGACAGGTGTCCTAACCCCAGGAAGTAGGCCTTCTTGGTCTCACAGAAGTCGCTGACTCCGACGTGAGGAAGCATCTCTTTTTGCAGAACCTCTTTGGCGTATTTAATCCTTCGTTCTTTAGTGACGCCAGGCTTCGCTCCTCGAGAACCGATGAAGTTCAGAGCCACGTTCTGCTCCTGGATCACGAAGGCCTCGTCCAGAGACGGCTTCACCTGTACACATCACACCCGGTACACCTGAGTCCACCTAAAACCTGTTCAGATCCACCTAAATCCTGTTCATATCCACCTAAAACCTGTTGCTGCATGCTGTGTGTATGTTGTGTGTATGTTGTGTGTATGTTGTGTGTATGTTGTGTATGCTGTGTGTATGTTGTGTGTATGTTGTGTATGCTGTGTGTATGTTGTGTGTATGCTGTGTGTATGTGTGTGTATGTTGTGTGTATGTTGTGTGTATGTTGTGTGTATGTTGTGTGTATGTTGTGTGTATGCTGTGTGTATGCTGTGTGTATGTTGTGTATGTTGTGTGTATGCTGTGTGTATGTTGTGTATGCTGTGTGTATGTTGTGTGTATGCTGTGTGTATGTTGTATGTTGTGTGTATGTTGTGTGTATGCTGTGTGTATGTTGTGTATGTTGTGTGTATGCTGTGTATGTTGTGTATGTTGTGTGTATGCTGTGTGTATGTTGTGTGTATGCTGTGTGTATGTTGTGTGTATGTTGTGTATGTTGTGTGTATGTTGTGTGTATGCTGTGTGTATGTTGTGTGTATGTTGTGTGTATGTTGTGTGTATGTTGTGTGTATGTTGTGTGTATGTTGTGTGTATGTTGTGTGTATGTTGTGTGTATGCTGTGTGTATGCTGTGTGTATGTTGTGTGTATGTTGTGTATGTTGTGTGTATGCTGTGTGTATGTTGTGTGTATGTTGTGTGTATGTTGTGTGTATGTTGTGTGTATGTTGTGTGTATGTTGTGTATGTTGTGTGTATGTTGTGTGTATGTTGTGTGTATGTTGTGTGTATGTTGTGTATGTTGTGTGTATGTTGTGTATGTTGTGTGTATGTTGTGTGTATGTTGTGTATGTTGTGTGTATGTTGTGTGTATGTTGTGTATGTTGTGTATGTTGTGTGTATGTTGTGTGTATGTTGTGTATGTTGTGTGTATGTTGTGTATGTTGTGTGTATGTTGTGTATGTTGTGTGTATGTTGTGTGTATGTTGTGTATGTTGTGTATGTTGTGTGTATGTTGTGTGTATGTTGTGTATGTTGTGTGTATGTTGTGTATGTTGTGTGTATGTTGTGTATGTTGTGTGTATGTTGTGTGTATGTTGTGTATGTTGTGTGTATGTTGTGTATGTTGTGTGTATGTTGTGTATGTTGTGTGTATGTTGTGTATGTTGTGTGTATGTTGTGTATGTTGTGTGTATGTTGTGTATGTTGTGTGTATGTTGTGTGTATGTTGTGTATGTTGTGTATGTTGTGTGTATGTTGTGTGTATGTTGTGTGCATGTTGTGTACCATCTCCATCATCTCAGGGTCGTCAAAGTCGTAGATGATGTGTTCGAGGATGTCTCGGTCGGAGACGAAGCCCAGCGCTCGGAAAACGATGATGATGGGCACTTCCTGTCGAATGTACGGCAGCGTGGAGACGATCCTCTGCCCGATCGCACTCTTCTTCACGCCCTGAGCACAGACCGATAACCGTTAAAAACAAACAATAACCGTTAAAAACAAACAACCGTAAAACACACTCAGTAACCGTTGGGGTATCATTCGTACCCGGGTCTGAAGCCACAACCATAACTCACGTTTTTATCAAACCATTTATTTTTAAATGACACAAAAACCATCTGAACTTTGTTTAAACTGACGACGAAAACATCACATAACATTTAGTTTTCCCAAGAGCCAAAAAAAACGAACCAACGCGCTGAGAAGGTTACATGCCTCATTAGCATCTGAGCTAACAGCAGCATCAGTGTGTTTCTGAAAGAAGACATCTGTGGGCCATCACGCTTAGACCCGGTCCTGATCCGGTCCCGCCCCGGGCCATCACGCTTAGACCCGGTCCTGACCCGGTCCCGCCCCTGGCCATCACTCTGACCCCGTTTAGACCTGACTAGACCCGGTCCTGACCCGGTCCCGCCCCGGGCCATCACTCTGACCCCGTTTAGACCTGACTAGACCCGGTCCTGACCCAGTCCCGCCCCAGGCCATCACTCTGACCCCATTTAGACCTGACTAGACCCGGTCCTGAACCAGTCCCGCAACGGGCCATCACTCTGACCCCGTTTAGACCTGTTTAGACCCGGTCCCGCCCCGGACCATCATTCTGACCCCGTTTAGACCTGACTAGACCCGGTCCTGACCCGGTCCCGCAACTGCTGGCCACACGGACCACTTTAGACCTGTTTAGACCCGGTCCCGCCCCGGACCATCATTCTGACCCCGTTTAGACCTGACTAGACCCGGTCCTGACCCGGTTCCGTACCTGTCTGCCCCGGGCCATCACTCTGACCCTGTTTAGACCCGGTCCCGCCCCGGGCCATCATTCTGACCCCGTTTAGACCTGACTAGACCCGGTCCTGACCCGGCTCCGTACCTGTCTGCCCCGGGCCATCACTCTGACCCTGTTTAGACCCGGTCCCGCCCCGGGCCATCACGCTGACCCCGTTTAGACCTGACTAGATCCCGTCCTGACCCGGTTCCGTACCTGTCCGCCCCGGGCCATCACGCTGACCCCGTTTAGACCTGTTTAGACCCGGTCCCGCCCCGGACCATCATTCTGACCCCGTTTAGACCTGACTAGACCCGGTCCTGACCCGGACCATCATTCTGACCCCGTTTAGACCTGACTAGACCCGGTCCCGCCCCTGGCCATCACTCTGACCCCGTTTAGACCTGACTAGACCCGGTCCTGACCCAGTCCCGCCCCAGGCCATCACTCTGACCCCATTTAGACCTGACTAGACCCGGTCCTGACCCAGTCCCGCAACGGGCCATCACTCTGACCCCGTTTAGACCTGTTTAGACCCGGTCCCGCCCCGGACCATCATTCTGACCCCGTTTAGACCTGACTAGACCCGGTCCTGACCCGGGCTCCGTACCTGTCTGCCCCGGGCCATCACTCTGACCCTGTTTAGACCCGGTCCCGCCCCGGGCCATCACGCTGACCCCGTTTAGACCTGTTTAGACCCGGTCCCGCCCCGGACCATCATTCTGACCCCGTTTAGACCTGACTAGACCCGGTCCTGACCCGGCTCCGTACCTGTCTGCCCCGGGCCATCACTCTGACCCTGTTTAGACCCGGTCCCGCCCCGGGCCATCACGCTGACCCCGTTTAGACCTGACTAGATCCGGTCCTCACCCGGTTCCGTACCTGTCCGCCCCGGGCCATCACGCTGACCCCGTTTAGACCTGACTAGATCCGGTCCTGACCCGGTTCCGTACCTGTCCGCCCCGGGCCATCACGCTGACCCCGTTTAGACCTGACTAGATCCGGTCCTGACCCGGTTCCGTACCTGTCCGCCCCGGGCCATCACGCTGACCCTGTTTAGACCCGGTCCCGCCCCGGGCCATCACGCTGACCCCGTTTAGACCTGACTAGATCCGGTCCTGACCCGGCTCCATACCTGTCCGCCCCGGGCCATCATGCTGACCCAGATGGTGCTGGTGGGTCTGGAGGAGTTCTCGAGGCAGGACCGGCACTCGGCCGTGTAGGCGTACTTCGAGTCCTTTTTGGCAAAAACATAAACTGTGTTGGTGGCCATCTTCTCCTGAGCAATCAGCACCTGCAGAACAAAACCAGTTATAGTCTGACTAGAACCAGGTCAGATACAACTAACACCTGGTCAAAACCAGCTAAAACCTGTTACAGTCCTGATAAAACCTGGTCAAAACCAGCTAAAACCAGTTCAGATCCTGATGTAAATCTAAGCTGACTCAGATGTTATTTGGAGCCTAAATCCTACTGAGCCCTGGGTCTGACTCTGACCTTCTCGGAGCCATTGATGATGAAGTACCCGCCCGGGTCCAGCGGGCACTCGTTCAGCTCACACAGGTCTCTGTCGGTCAGGCCGCTCAGGAGGCAGTACGTGGAGCGGAGCATGATGGGAATTTTTCCAATGAAGGTTTTCTGGTGCTGCGTTTGGAGCTGCTCCTCTCCCTCCTTTATGATGGTCTTAGTGATGTCCACGTACAGAGGGGCCGAATACCTGAGGAGGAGTCACAAATACCAGGTTAGAACCAGCCAGAACCAGGTCAAAACCAGGTCAGAACCAACTGGGACCAGGACAGATACTGATAGAAACGGGCCAAAGTCAATTAAAGCCATGTCAGTACCAGCTACCGACAATCAATAAAACCCATTCAAATCCATCTAAAACCTATGCAAATCCATCTAAAACCCGTTCAAATCCATCTAAAACCTGTTCAAATCCATCTAAAACCCGTTCAAATCCATCTAAAACCTGTTCAAATCCATCTAAAACCCATTCAAATCCATCTAAAACCCGTTCAAATCCTTCTAAAACCCATTCAAATCCTTCTAAGACCTGTTCAAGTCCATCTAAAACACATTCGAATCCATCTAAAACCTTCACAAATCCCTATATAACAGTGGACAGTGGGGTCTTACGTCAGGTTGCGGAGCCGGGCCTCGTTGGGCATCATAGGTGAAGGGGCTCCGTCTCGTTCCCAGTGAGTGGGCTTTGACAGGTAGATCTGCTCAAACTTTAGCAGGTATCGGGGCTGGAACAGAGACATGGACCCGAGAAACAGATGACAGACATTAAACCTCATTAAAAACAATGGCTCCTTTTTGAAGTGAATGTAATGTTGTGTAAAACCATGCTGCAGCCGCTCGTGCCTCTGATCCCTCAACGAGTAACGTTAACCCTTTTCACACATTCAACCCAGATATATTCAGAGTTATTTCCCTCAGACTCTCTGGTCTGAAGGACCGGTTCCGAGACTTTGTTTCTGATTCGTGTCTGATTTCTGTTCTGTTTGGCTCCTGCTCTCAGTTCGTGTTTAGACATGTTACAGCATGTCTAGACGTGACACGTGTATTTACATCTGTTACAGGTGTATTTCCACATGTTACAGGTGTATTTAGACGTGTTACCGGTGTATTTAGACGTGTTACATGTGTATTCAGACATGTTAGAGGTGTATTTAGGTGTGTTACAAATGTATTTAGATGTGTTACAGACTTGTCTAGACATAATACAGGCATAGTTAGACGTGTTATGGGCTTATTTGGACGTGTCAGGGGGTGTTCATACATGTTACAGCAGGTCTATTTGTGTTACAGGCGTATTTAGACATGTTACAGCTGTAATCGGGTGTATAAACACAGAGACCCACCGGTTCCTCGACCTCCCCCGTCGTGTGCTGGGCCTCAGCCTGAAGGTCGATGGGAGGAGCGTCCTCCACGATTCTCTGAACAGACATCTGAATAAACTCATCGAACGAGTCCAGCTGCTGCCGAACAAGACCTTTCTCATCGAAATACGAGCTGTAAACACATGCAGCGTTAACCGGGTCTAAACAGGTCTCTAGACATGTTTGTTACAGGTGTTTAAGGTGAGTTTTACCTGATGACGATCCAACAGGCCTCCTGCCACAGATCAGGAGTGATCTCATCATCATCCTCATCGTACTGAGGGTCTGGAAAACAAAATATAAGAATAACACACTTGTTTATCTTTAAAACAGTCCCAACAACAAATAACGGAAAAATACAATCTCGCCAAGCAGTTTTATTATCTGTCATAGATTTGAGCAGACACTGAAGGAAAATAAAAGTGTGTGATTCATGGAAAATAAAAAATATATATACTTCAAATGAGCCTTAAACAGAGTTCATTCAAACAGATCCATTCAAGAGATAATTCTGCAGAAGCATCATTTGGACTGAATCTGAAGCTAATGAACATTGGGTTGGTGTCCCTAAAACTGAGCAGAACCGGACTCATGGGACCTGGTCCAGCTACAGACTCTACAGACCCAGTAAACCCGGACTAACGGGTCTAAACCAGGTTTAAACCCGGTGTTGTGGTTTAACCCATAATCATGTCTTCTGATGAGATTTGTTTCACATTTTGCCTTATTGTGTCCAAATGTGTTTAATGCTACTCTCAGCCGCTGTTGTCTCTGTAGGACTATTGTCAACTCATGAAAGATCATTTGTGAAATAGATATCTGGCCCAGAAAATAATGATCACTATGATCAGGAAATATCAGTGTTACTTACCTATAACACACTTTTATATAAAAGTAGTAAAGTGGAGTGAGTTCATTCAAACTGCTAAAACCTGGTGACTCCTCGACCAGCTCCTGACCCACTACACTATATCACTACATCACCTCTCAGATCTGGGGAAATTTTCACTGTCACATCAGGGCCACGGTGTTTAATAAGAATGCAATTGAAAGCTACAATTAACTCAACAAGACCAGGGCCAAGTGATGAGTCTCACTCATTGTTTCCTTTTAATCTCTGCGAGAGAGAACAGCGGCTGAGATTAGCATTAAACACACCTGGACACGATAAGGCAAAATGTAAACAAATGTCACCAGAAGACTCACAGGTTAAACCCTAACACTGGTCCACAGCGTTAGCATTAGCCTTTAGCTTGGTTTCCCTCCTTTAGCCTCAGTCTAAAGCGCAGTCCGAACTGATCTGTTTTCAATCTGGTTCTGGGTGAGGTCCAGATCAGGTCCAACATCCTAGACCTGGTCTGCGTTTAGTCCTCACCTTCGTCCTGGTCGTACATGTCTTAGGTTCTTTGCAAAAACCTCCACAAACAACGAACGGCGCTTAATAGAAACAAAGCGTGAGGCGAACGACCTGTTTCCGCCCTCACTTCCGCTTGACGCATTGACTTCCGGCAGGGTTCTTCTACTTCGCGTGTTTACCGCAGCGTTGCTCGTGTGGCTGTCGGCTAACAGCTACCAGCGGTGAGAAACTAACTTTGATTTACTTAAACTTCACCAAAACTCATCAAAACTTCAACAGCTCAAAGCCCACCTGAACCGAGTACAAAACGGACTTAAACAACCATACCCGGGCTAAATACGGCTTTGGACCCGGGTAAAAGGCGGATTAAAGAACAGCTGTGGGTTTCGATCAGCGCTGATTTAAAATGCGTTAAAGTCAGGTTTTTGGCGGATTTTACTTGGTTTAAAGTTTGGAAATGGTTTGTAACCAAAAGACGAGCTCTTAAATATTTTAAAGTTGGTTTAAAACAGTTTTCATTCGTATTAATAAAATTATCAAATGATTAAAACTAGGTTTAACTGCTGTGAGGAATTCCACAGTGATAAATGTTTACATTTCTAAAATATTATAAAAGTGTGTGATTATTTTAAAGCTTTAGACAGAGGTCAGTGCTTAATTAAGCCCTGTGTTTTGAAGAAAATATAAATAAAATCAGCTCCAGTGTAAACAAAATTGTTTGTACTGCTTAAGTGTTATCATTATTCAGCTAATTTTATTCTCCTGTTTTCTCTCTTGATCCTGGACCTGGTCTTGGCCTGGTCCTGGTCTGGTCCAGATGGGTCCAGAGCTGCTGTTAGACTCCAGTATTCGTCTGTGGGTGGTGCTGCCCATTGTCTTCATCACGTTTCTTTCTGGAGTCCTACGTCACCACCTTTCATCCCTCCTCCACCGAGATCCTGAGGCCTCGCCGCAGGCGCTCACCGACAGGTGAGACCCCAAGGCCTCGCCGACAGGTGAGACCCCGAGGCCTCGCCGACAGGTGAGACCCCGAGGCCTCGCCGCAGGCCCTCGCCGACAGGTGAGACCCCAAGGCCTCGCCGACAGGTGAGACCCCGAGGCCTCGCCGCAGGCCCTCGCCGACAGGTGAGACCCCAAGGCCTCGCCGACAGGTGAGACCCCAAGGCCTCGCCGACAGGTGAGACCCCGAGGCCTCGCCGCAGGCCCTCGCCGACACGTGAGACCCCAAGGCCTCGCCGACAGGTGAGACCCCAAGGCCTCGCCGACAGGTGAGACCCCAAGGCCTCGCCGACAGGTGACACCCTTAGCCCTCGCCGACAGGTGAGACCCCGAGGCCTCGCCGACAGGTGAGACCCCGAGGCCTCGCCGCAGGCCCTCGCCGACAGGTGAGACCCCAAGGCCTCGCCGACAGGTGAGACCCCAAGGCCTCGCCGACAGGTGACACCCTTAGCCCTCGCCGACAGGTGAGACCCCGAGGCCTCGCCGACAGGTGAGACCCCGAGGCCTCGCCGCAGGCCCTCGCCGACAGGTGACACCCTTAGCCCTCACCGACAGGTGAGACCCTTAGCCCTCGCCGACAGGTGAGACCCCGAGGCCTCGCCGACAGGTGAGACCCTTAGCCCTCGCCGACAGGTGAGACCCCGAGGCCTCGCTGACAGGTGAGACCCCGAGCCCTCGCTGACAGGTGAGACCCCGAGGCCTCGCCGACAGGTGAGACCCCGAGGCCTCGCCACAGGCCCTCGCCGACAGGTGAGACCCTTAGCCCTCGCCAACAGGTGAGACCCCGAGCCCTCGGCGACAGCCAGCTTGGGTTCTACTGTCTAAAGTGCTGTTCTGTTCTCAGTCAGGTTCTGCTCAGGAGCCGAGTTCTCAGAGAAAATGGGAAGTACCTGCCTCGACAGGTGAGACCCGGACCAGAGTTTGGGTTTAGTCCGGTCTTCGGTCTGCTGTCCAGTCTGTAGTCTGATCAAGTCCTTTTCTGTCCAGTCCTTCCTGATGAGGAAACACTACTTCAACAACAACGAGACCGGGTTCTTCAAGAAAACCAAGAGGAAGGTGGTCCCCAAGAACCCCCTGACCGGTAAGACCAGGACTAGATCAGGACCAGGACTGAACCAGGTCTGGACCAGGTCTAACCCGGTCTCTGTTGCAGACAGTGGTATGGTTCTGGACATGATGAAGGGGAACCTCACTAATGTTCTGCCCATGATCCTGATCGGAGGCTGGATCAACTGGGCCTTCTCCGGGTTCCTCACCAGTGAGTCTCAGTGGGTCTGGAGAGATCTGAACGGGTTTTAGATGGATTTTGATCAGGTTTTACTAGGACTTGAACAGGTTTTGTTGTTTTTCAGCTAAAGTGCCGTTCCCTCTGACTCTGAGGTTCAAACCGATGCTGCAGCGAGGAGTCGACCTGGTCTCACTTGACGCCTCGTGGTAAAGATCTAACCAAGACCAGAACCCAACCAGAACCAGTAGAACCAGAGCAGTCTGGCTGGTCTTGAAACCAGATTCAGACCGGGATCTGTCCCAGAGACTGTCTCAGATCCGGATCAGCCCGGTCCGGTTCGGCTCCATAACCGGTCTCCCTCTGGTTCTACCCGGTCTCTCTCTGGTTCTACCCGGTCTCTCTCTGGTTCTACCCGGTCTCTCTCTGGTTCTAACCGGTCTCTATCTGGTTCTACCCGGTTTCTCTCTGGTCCTGCCTGGTCCGGTTCTAACTGGTCTCTCTCTGGTTCTACCCGGTCTCTCTCTGGTTCTACCCGGTTTCTCTCTGGTTCTGCCTGGTCCGGTTCTACCCGGTCTTGGTCCGGTCTCAGGGTGAGCTCGGCCTCCTGGTACTTCCTGAATGTGTTTGGACTTCGGAGAACCTTCGGTCTGGTTCTGGGACACGACAACTGTGAGGTTTTTTTTTTAATTAAATCTTGTCAAATCCAGGGTTAGTCCTGAGTGAACCGGTCTGTTCTAGTCCTGGACCAGGCTCAGATCCTGCAAGACCAGATGACCGGAGCCGCCATGAACCTGCCCCCGGACCCTAACAAGGCCTTCAAGGTACGACCAAGATCGAGCTGAACCAGGACCTAGACCGAGCTGAACCAGGACCAGACCAGGAGCAGGACTGACCTGAACAAGATGCTTGTCCTGATCCGGTCTGGTCCTGACCCAGTCTGGTCCAGGTCCTCACCCGGTCTTGTCTGGTTTTACAGAGCGAGTGGGAGGCCCTGCAGGTCCTGGACCACAGCTGGGCTCTGGAGACCGTCGAAGACCAGCTCATGGCCCAGAATCTGGACTTCAGCCTCAAGTAGAACCTGGACTCCACTAAGACCCTCTGGACCCTCTCAGACCTGGACTCCACTCAGACCCTCTGGACCCTCTCAGACCTGGACCCTCTCAGACCTGGTCCCTCTCAGACCTGGTCCCTCTGGACCCTCTCAGACCTGGACCGTCTGGACCCTCTCAGACCCTCTACCTTAAAACCTAAGATAAACTGAGTGGTTCTGAGGCAGATATTTATAAATTTAATTTAAAACACAATACATAACAGTGAAATGAATAAAGTTAAATGAAAACCAGAGAAATCTGAGCTATCCTTTTAATTTAACATGTTTTAGAACTTTCTAGAGTTTCTTCTTGTTTCTGTCTCTCTCTGAAACATGTTCGGGGACGACACATTTTACACCAAAGCTGTAAAAAACTGAACCTGATGGAGCTGCAGTTTGTTTATTTATTGATCAGACACAGATCAGATACAGACAGATGTTTAAGAGATGCTAGAGTTAAAAAAGTCAAATCAGAAGACAATATATACGGATTAAACTGGTAAAAAAGAATTAAAACATAAGATAAACACTATTTAAATGATGTTCACAGAAGCCACGCTTCAAATAAAATGCATTTAGAAAGCCCTGTTTCTTATGGATGTAAACAGGTTTTAGCAGTATTTGAACAGGTTTTAGTAGAATTTAGTGCTGCTTCTTGTTGCTGTTGTATTGGATGGCGTCCAGAGCCGCTCCGATGTCTCCACCTTTGGCCTGAAGCAGCCGGGTCAGCCACCCGCCTTCGTCTGTAAAACCCATGGACAGCATCTGGGACAGCGCCCACCAGGCCGGGCTCCGCCTCTGCAACAGGGAGACCGGGTCAGACCAGGACTTGGAACGGGTTTTAGATGGATTTGAATACTTATGAGCACACAGTATTGATCCTGTCAACAACGCCAAGTCTTGAATTTAAAAAGATGGATGAACAGGACCAGAACCCGGGGACTAGACCCGACTGGACCTGGGGACGGCCAGGGAGTGAGACGAGGGACTGAAGGACAAACTCACTGGTCCCTGAAAGTCCAGAGTGAGTCCGAGCAGGTCTCAGCTCCGTTTCACTCAAAAACAAATCGGAAACAACAAAAAACAGATAAAGTCCGTACCTTCAGGAAGATGAGGATACAACGCGGCCTCTCGGAGTCCTGATGGTCCTCCCCCAGACCCAGGACCGGGTTTAGGGCCGGACTCAGCCCCAGGACCGGGTTTAGGGCCGGACTCTGCCCCAGGACCGGGTTTAGGGCCGGACTCTGCCCCAGGACCGGATTTAGGGCCGGACTCTGCCCCAGGACCGGGTTTAGGGCAGGACTCAGCCCCAGGACCAGACCTGGGGGCTTGGTCCAGGTCCTGGTCCAGGTGGTCTGGGTTGAGGGACTGCAGTTCTCCAGTGGAAGGGTCCACCTCTTTACAGCTCAGGTCGGTCCACTCCTCGTCTGAAGAGCCCTGGGACAAGAACAGAACCGTCAGAACCGGGACTAAACCCAGACCTGTCAGAACCGGGACTAAACCTAGACCTGTCAGAACCGGGACTAAACCCAGACCTGTCAGAACCGGGACTAAACCCAGACCTGTCAGAACCGGGACTAAACCCAGACCTGTCAGAATTTGGAATGAACCCAGACCTGAGAACAGAACCATCAGAACCGTGACTAAACCCGTGACTTAAGTCTGGACTCAGACCTGGTTCTGGTTTAATCCGGTCTATGACTTACCGCTGTTGCCTCCTTGGCTCCGCCTCCTCCGTCAGAAGCCCCGCCCACATCTGCCTCCATCTCCACGTCCTGGCTCTGATCGGACGGAGTCACTTTGGTTCGATGTCCGTCATGTTCCACATCGATGTCCACATCAATCCCTGAAAAACCACAAAAACGGGGTTAGGTCCAAGTAAAACCTATATAAATCCAAATAAAACCTGTTCGAATCCAAGTAAAACTTGTATCTGAGACAAAGCTGACTTACCCAGAGGACTCAACATGGCCGCCACTCCCTGTCCGATGTTCTTCAGGAAATCCACATTGTTCTGACAAGCTGCAACGGGACAGCAGACAAGGTTTTAAATACACTTGAACAAGTTTTAGATGGACTTGAACAAGTCTTAGATGGACTTGAACACTATATATGGACTAGAGGTAAGATCTTAAGCCCGAGCCCGAGTCAGAGCCCGACCCGACCCGAAATTCAGGTCGAGTCGGGCCTAAAATGTCAATCATTACGTTCGGGTCGGGTCGGGCCGGGCTTCTCTCTCGCTGACTTTTTTTTAATAAATATATGTTTATAAAAATGTATACTTTTATTTTAAATTTCATTTAAACAAAACTATAGAAATAACAATTTCATATATCTTTTCCCATTTATTTGATTTGCATTATTCTATTTAAAGCCTAGTGGGCTGCAGTATTTCTCTGCGTAATTAAGCGAGTGCGCATCAAGATCTCTCTTTCACTCTCTTTGTCTGGCCTCTTATTCTGTGTTCCAGCGTTATTTCGTTGTGCAAATGCATTTATCATGATCATAAAAATATGTAGATTATTTTAACCTTAAGAAATCTTGCGTTTTTTTCTGCCAAAAATACTATGGGATAAATTGAAATTTCGGGTTTGCTTCGGGCTCGGGCCTGCAAATCAAGTTAATTGTTCGGGCACGGGCTGGGTCGGGCTTTAATGCCCGCGGGCCTGGGTCGGGTCGGGCTGGATTTTTTAGGCCCGATCTTACCTCTAATATGGACACAACTGGGATCCTGCCAACAACGCCAAATGTGTGACATTGGTTTTACAAGGATCTGAACAGATTCTGGATAGAGTCCGAGTCGTACCAGACGGACCGGCCTCTTCGGAGTTGGATCCACTTTGGAAGGAGCTAGATGTGGCTTCGCTCTGGTTCTGGTTCTGGGCCTGGTTCTGACTCTGGGTCTGGTTCTGGTTCCACATACAGTGTCTCATCCACTTCATCCACTTCCCGCGAGGAAACCACTGCTGAAAAACAAAAGAAGGATCAGGACCAAAATCAGGAGGAATCAGAGCTTTTAACTGGTTTTAAGAGGCTGTAGTTGCACTTTGGACCAACTTTAATTGATTTTAAAAGAATTATTAGCACGTTTTTATCAGGTCTGGGCAGGTTTTGAGTGGCCTTTACCTGGATGGGGTGCCAGATGGGCAGCAGAGCGTGCTCCGTGTGGACGCCCTTCGACTGACAGCTGGAGCAAAGGTCGTAGTTCTGACAAACGGAGCATTTGAACCGAGTCCCAGCCACGGGCCCCTCGCAGCCGTCACAGGTCACCCCGGGATGGACCAGAGGAGGCCCGTGGGGTCCAGGGGGTCCACCGTGAGGCCCGTGTGGTCCAGGGTGAGGTCCAGGGTGAGGTCCAGGGGGTCCATGATGAAATGGAGGGAACCCAAACGGAGGGAAGGCATGAAGAGGGAAGTCTTTACGATGCTCCTTCTTCTCTGAAAATGACAAAACAAAAACAGGTTTTAGTTGGATCTGACCAGATCTGGACCTGGTCTGGGGGAGGGTCAGCCCCAGAGTTAATAAGGTTCATTTCTTCAACGTTAGCATTAGCTCCTTTAGCTCAAAAATCATTACGAAACTGTTTGCAAATATGGCATTACACCAAAGTATCCAAAAATGATAAAAGGTGAAGCCCAAAGTTTAAAGCAAAACCGTCCTGAACTTGTGGAAGTCGAACGCAGTGCCACTGTCGGCCTCCAGAGGGAGCGCTTACCTTTGATGTAGACACGGAACGTGTTGTCTTTGACACAGACCAAACCCATCACCAGCTCATCGTCCGAAGAGAAGGCCACCAGGTCCCCGTCCTCGTCTGGGACAAAAGAAACAGACTGAGACAAAAGACAGGACAAAAAACGGACTAAAGCCCAGAAGGTTATATATATATATATATATATATATATATATATATATATATATATATATATAAAATTGACCTATAAAAAACCTAAAATAAGGCTGTTTTTTCAACTAAAAACAGAAAAATAGGGAAGTCTTTTAGAAATGTCCTTTTCTGAACAAAACCTGATTTTAAAGAGTTACAACCAGAGGTGGGCGTTTAAGTTGGACTTTAAGCAGTTTTAAAAGAACTGTAATGGGTTTACACTTGGTGAAGAGTATTTTAATGGTTCAATCAGGACTCTGTGGAGACACAGAAAAGGTCTTGTGACAGATTTCTGCTTGAGTTAAAGCTGGGAGTTATTTGAATGTGGCCTTTGTTCAAATATTTGAGTCGTGAGTCAGGTTTAACCAGTTCTGCCCAGAGCTGCACAGCGTCACGAGGAAAACACGCTGTAAACATGAAGTAAACACGCTGTAAACATGAAGTATACATGCTGTAAACATGCTGTAAACATGCTGTAAACATGATGTAAACATGATGTAAACATGAAATAAACATGATGTAATGGTTTTATAAGAACTGGTGTGAATAAAATGGCTCGATATGGGCCTAAAACAGCAGAGCGTGTAGTGGTTTTGGTCCGGACCTTTATAAAACAGGGTGAAGGCGGTGTTCTGCAGGTGAGCGAAGGCCGCGGTGCATTTACGGCTCAGGTACTCAAAGCTGGAGCTGACGTCATGGTCCACGGTGAATCTGCGGATCTCCTTCACTGCGTCCTCTTTTCCCAAAAGGTAGGCTTTGACCGTCACTGACATGTTTTACCGTCAGAGTCTGCAGATGGACAAAGAGCTAAGCAACGAGCTGAAACAGACTCAGGATTCTGGAAAAATAGAGAAGAGACTGCACTGTCAGATACTTGATAAGAATTAAGACCAAAGAGAAAAGCATGATTTACAATGTGGAGAAAACAGGACATAAAGTTCTTGTGTAAATACATAACATTAACATTTAACACAGGATTCAGTCTGTCATAAACATATATTACACATAATAAAACCAGGACTAAATAAACTGTAGGCCTCTGATTGTGCTGTTGTTTGTCTTGGCCTTAAATAAAGACGTTTGTAGAGAGACTTGGCAATGACAAAAACCAAAGGCAATGAACCAAACTAACTCAGGTCTAAACAGGACAAACTTAGGTCTAAACAGGACTAAACCAGGTCTAAACAGGACTAAACCAGGTCTAAACAGGACTAAACCAGGGCTAAACAGGACTAAACCAGGTCTAAACAGGACTAAACCAGGTCTAAACAGGACTAAACCAGGGCTAAACAGGACTAAACCAGGGCTAAACAGGACTAACTCACTCTGGAAGAAGCCCGGGTGGAACCTCTGAATCTTGGCCGGAGAGGAGGCTCTGAACCCGGTCACCGCGCGGCGCAGACCTCGGTGAAGTCTTCGGAGAAAACTCTGGAGGAAAGTGTGTGACGCAGAGGTAAAAACCAGAGGCTTATGTTTACAAACACGGCCCGCTGCCCATTGGCTCTACGCCCAGACACTTCCGGGTGGTGGACCAATCAGAGGCGGAGTGGTGACGGGGCGGGAATTTCCCGGGGAAAGTCATGTGACCGTGAGTCACGTGAGCAGAGATCAGAGGAAAACCGCTGAGTCACTGTGAATTAATAAAATATCATTAATGAGGCCGATATTTCACTGGGTTAAATGATGTTAGGCTAAAATTATTTATTTATATTTCCTGTACTTTTATTTATATTTCAGGAGTAGAATATATTTATTTAATAAATTCACATAAATACAGTTTGATAGTTGATTTTAATTATTTAATTGTATTTGTTTATGTTTACTGCACATGGTTCGTCTGTGTGTTGTATTTGTGCTGTTTTTACTGATGTTATAATTGGTTTAATTTACTGCTTTATTATCTCCTCAACACAGGGGCCATGGCAGCAGATACATACAAACTAAAAACATTACCATAAATGTTAAATAGAGACACAATTATTAAAACAATTATTAAAAGTGCATCAATTTAAATGATATTTCTATACAAAAGTCTGAGATCTGTAGGAAAAAATATTTTATCTAATACTCAACTAATAATAATTATTAATATAAATAATTAAGTAATATAAACAATAATAAGGATTAATCAGAATTATTTCAGATTAGGTTCATGTTTTTCTGCTGCAGTTCCTCAAACGTGCTGCAGAAAGACACAGAACTATTTCACTTTTTTTCTTCTTTAATATTATATGTAATAATGTATATATGTATTATTGTATGTCTGTGAGTGTGTATATATATATATATATATATATATATATACATACATACACACACACACAGACACACACAATCTCTTTATAATCTCTTTATATTCTCTTCTGTAAAAACACAGAAGCTGAGGTGAGTCACATGACCCTGACTCAGGTGTGACTCAGCCTCACCTGACAGTTTTCCCATGATGCACCACTGCAGTTTTATTCCTGAGTCACTCTGTGTAACTTTACATCAGACAAACTTCAGTAAAACCAGGTCTGGACCAGTTTTATTTCTTTTAAACACAGCTCATTGTCTCAGACCAAGAGCAGCTGCAGAACACTTTATATTTATATAAAACAGAAACAGAAAAAGACAAAATCTTGTGTCGCTTCTCTTTTTGTCCAAAGATCAGCATTTACTTTAACCTCGTCCTTACATCATTTCAGACACTTTTTGAAGAGTTTATTGGAGAAAGACACACAACAGAATGTGACCCACGACCCTTTGAAAAAGTGCTGTTTTTATGGTTTAATAAAATACTTGGCTTTAGTTCTGACAATGTTTAAATCAGGAATATTTATTTATCCTTAAGTTTATTGACGCAAGGCAGATCCAGACCGGATCCGGGCCCAGGCCGAGTCCGGGCTCAGTCCTCGTCGTCGCTGTGTTGGTCCAGAGCCTCCTCTTCTCCGTCTTCTTCTAAGCTTTTGTCTCGTCTCTGGGACAGAAACAGACTCTGCTGTCGCTGCAGGTCACACAGCTCCCTCTGCAGGTGCTCCAGGTGAACTGCACGACGATTCCTCAGAGCGCGGCGAGAAAACGGGTTCAGCTCCGAGAACGCCACCGACGCCAGCTTCCTACGACAAGAACACTGTTAGAGACGAAGACCGGACCAGAGACGAAGACCGGACCAGAGACGAAGACCGGACCAGAGACCGAAGACCGGACCAGAGACGAAGACCGGACCAGAGACCGAAGACCGGACCAGAGACGAAGACCGGACCAGAGACGAAGACCGGACCAGAGACCGAAGACCGGACCAGAGACCGAAGACCGGACCAGAGACGAAGACCGGACCAGAGACGAAGACCGGACCAGAGACGAAGACCGGACCAGAGACGAAGACCGGACTAGAGACCGAAGACCGGACCAGAGACGAAGACCGGACCAGAGACCGAAGACCGGACCAGAGACCGAAGACCGGACCAGAGACGAAGACCGGACCAGAGACCGAAGACCGGACCAGAGACGAAGACCGGACCAGAGACCGAAGACCGGACCAGAGACCGAAGACCGGACCAGAGACGAAGACCGGACCAGAGACGAAGACCGGACCAGAGACCGAAGACCGGACCAGAGACCGAAGACCGAACCAGAGACCGAAGACCGGACCAGAGACGAAGACCGGACTAGAGACCGAAGACCGGACCAGAGACCGAAGACCGGACTAGAGACCGAAGACCGGACCAGAGACGAAGACCGGACTAGAGACCAAAGACCGGACCAGAGACGAAGACCGGACTAGAGACCGAAGACCGGACCAGAGACCGAAGACCGGACTAGAGACCGAAGACCGGACCAGAGACGAAGACCGGACTAGAGACCGAAGACCGGACCAGAGACGAAGACCGGACTAAAGACCGAACACCGGACTAGAGACCGAAGACCGGACCAGAGCTGAAGACCGGACCAGAGATGAAGACCGGACCAGAGACCGAAGACCGGACCAGAGCTGAAGACCGGACCAGAGCTGAAGACCGGACCAGAGATGAAGACCGGACCAGAGACCGAACTCCGGACTAGAGACCGAAGACCGGACCAGAGCTGAAGACCGGACCAGAGACCGAAGACCGGACTAGAGACCGAAGACCGGACTAGAGACCGAAGACCGGACTAGAGACCGAAGACTGGACTAGAGTCTGGACTAAAGACCGAAGACCAGACTAGAGACCGAAGACCGGACCAGAGACGAAGACCGGACTAGAGACCGAAGACCGGACCAGAGACCGAAGACCGGACTAGAGACCGAAGACCGGACCAGAGACGAAGACCGGACTAGAGACCGAAGACCGGACTAGAGACCGAAGACCGGACCAGAGACCGAAGACCGGACTAGAGACCGAAGACCGGACCAGAGACGAACACCGGACTAGAGACCGAAGACCGGACCAGAGCTGAAGACCGGACCAGATATGAAGACCGGACCAGAGACCGAACTCCGGACTAGAGACCAAAGACCGGACCAGAGACGAAGACCGGACTAGAGACCGAAGACCGGACCAGAGACCGAAGACCGGACTAGAGACCGAAGACCGGACCAGAGACGAAGACCGGACTAGAGACCGAAGACCGGACCAGAGACGAAGACCGGACTAAAGACCCAACACCGGACTAGAGACCGAAGACCGGACTAGAGACCGAAGACCGGACTAGAGTCTGGACTAAAGACCGAAGACCAGACTAGAGACCGAAGACCGGACTAGAGACCGGACTAGAGACGACTGGGAAGTATAAAATGTATGAATCTGGATTACTCCGTGTAAAACCTGGTCTGGACCAGGACTGACCTGTGGTCTGAGACGGTCTTGGTGAAGACCCGGAGATACTGGTGGATCTGGACTGACGAGGACAGCTGCAGGATCTCAGCCTCCTTCAGTTTGAACAGAGCCAGACTGTATCTGAACAGAACCTGGAACCAGGACCAGAACAGGGTCTTAAAGAGACTGGTCCCTGGTCCTGGTCTGTTCCTGGTCTGTTCCTGGTCTGGTCCTGGTCCTGGTCCTGGTCTGGTCCTGGTCTGGTCCTGGTCCTGGTCCTGGTCCTGGTCCTGGTCTGGTCCTGGTCCTGGTCTGGTCCTGGTCCTGGTCTGGTCCTGGTCCTGGTCCGGTCCTGGTCCTGGTCTGGTCTGGTCCTGGTCTGGTCCTGGTCCTGGTCCTGGTCCTGGTTTGGTCCTGGTCTGGTCCTGGTCCTGTCCTGGTCCGGTCCTGACCCGGTCTTGCCCGGTCTTACCTTGCTGCCCTCGTACAGGAAGGCGTCCCAGAGCGGCAGCAGGAGGTCACTCGGGAGAATCTCCACAAAAGCCACGAGGAACCAGCTGAAGGTCGCCATGGAAACGTCCACCCCACACCTGTCCAGGTGAGCGGCCAGACGGGGCAGCTTCTCCCACAGGAAATCCTTCAGCACCAGCTGATCTGCCTGAGCCAATCAGAGAGCAGAGTCTGTACAGGTGAGGACAGGTGAGGACACGTGTGGACAGGTGAGGACAGGAGAGGACAGGTGTGGACAGGTGAGGACACGTGTGGACAGGTGAGGACAGGAGAGGACAGGTGTGGACAGGTGAGGACAGGTGAGGACAGGTGTGGGCAGGTGAGGACAGGTGTGGACAGGTGTGGACAGGTGAGGACAGGTGTGGGCAGGTGTGGACAGGTGTGGACAGGTGTAGACAGGTGTGGACAGGTGTGGACAGGTGAGGACAGGTGTGGGCAGGTGAGGACAGGTGAGGACAGGTGTGGACAGGTGAGGACAGGTGTGGGCAGGTGAGGACAGGTGTGGGCAGGTGAGGACAGGTGAGGACAGGTGTGGACAGGTGAGGACAGGTGTGGGCAGGTGAGGACAGGTGAGGAAAGGTGTGGGCAGGTGTGGACAGGTGAGGATAGGTGAGGACAGGTGTGGGCAGGTGAGGACAGGTGAGGATAGGTGTGGACAGGTGAGGACAGGTGTGGACAGGTGTGGACAGGTGTAGACAGGTGTGGACAGGTGTGGGCAGGTGTGGACAGGTGAGGACAGGTGAGGACAGGTGAGGACAGGTGTGGACAGGTGTGGGCAGGTGAGGACAGGTGAGGACAGGTGTGGGCAGGTGAGGACAGGTGTGGACAGGTGTGGACAGGTGAGGACAGGTGAGGACAGGTGAGGACAGGTGTGGACAGGTGTGGAAAGGAGAGTACAGGTGAGGACAGGTGAGGACAGGTGTGGACAGGTGTGGAAAGGAGAGTACAGGTGAGGACAGGTGAGGACAGGTGAGGATAGGTGAGGACAGGTGAGGACAGGTGAGGACAGGTGTGGACAGGTGTGGGCAGGTGTGGACAGGTGAGGACAGGTGAGGACAGGTGTGGAAAGGAGAGTACAGGTGAGGACAGGTGAGGACAGGTGAGGACAGGTGTGGACAGGTGTGGGCAGGTGTGGACAGGTGAGGACAGGTGAGGACAGGTGAGGACAGGTGTGGACAGGTGTGGACAGGTGTGGGCAGGTGTGGACAGGTGAGGACAGGTGAGGACAGGTGAGGACAGGTGAGGACAGGTGTGGACAGGTGTGGACAGGTGTGGACAGGTGAGCGTTACCTGAGATGCGATGAGGCTGGGAGTGTAATAATCCTGAGGCATGATGTTCTCGACCACAGCCTTCAGACCCCAGAACGAGTCCTCCTCAGAACCAAGGACCAGCAGAACCAGGGCCGCCAACCTGGACCAGACCAGAATCAGGTCTGAACCGGACTAAAACAAGACTAAAACAAAACTAAACCAGGACCAGGAAAGGTCTAACCAGGACTGACCTGTTGAGGCCCTGGCAGTAGCGGGTTCAGTCAGGTCTAAACCCGGTCTAGCACTGACCTGTTGAGGCCCTGGCAGTAGCGGGTTCAGTCAGGTCTAAACCCGGTCTAGCACTGACCTGTTGAGGCCCTGGCAGTAGCGGGTTCAGTCAGGTCTAAACCCGGTCTAGCACTGACCTGTTGAGGCCCTGGCAGTAGCGGGTTCAGTCAGGTCTAAACCCGGTCTAACACTGACCTGTTGAGGCCCTGGCAGTAGCGGGTTCAGTCAGGTCTAAACCCGGTCTAGCACTGACCTGTTGAGGCCCTGGCAGTAGCGGGTTCAGTCAGGTCTAAACCCGGTCTAGCACTGACCTGTTGAGGCCCTGGCAGTAGCGGGTTCAGTCAGGTCTAAACCCGGTCTAACACTGACCTGTTGAGGCCCTGGCAGTAGCGGGTTCAGTCAGGTCTAAACCCGGTCTAGCACTGACCTGTTGAGGCCCTGGCAGTAGCGGGTTCAGTCAGGTCTAAACCCGGTCTAAACCACCGTTGAGGCCCTGGCAGTAGCGGGTTCAGTCAGGTCTAAACCCGGTCTAGCACTGACCTGTTGAGGCCCTGGCAGTAGCGGGTTCAGTCAGGTCTAAACCCGGTCTAACACTGACCTGTTGAGGCCCTGGCAGTAGCGGGTTCAGTCAGGTCTAAACCCGGTCTAGCACTGACCTGTTGAGGCCCTGGCAGTAGCCTATCTCAGGGTTCTCCCAGCTGAAAGCCAATAGGATTCTCCGGAGCTGCTGGAGGGCGGGGCTTGAGGGGGAGCTGAAGTTCTGATTGGTGCAGAGAGTCCGGGGAAGGTCCAGGTCGATCTGTCTGGACCAGGGTCTGGACCCAGACTCAGACCCAGACTCGATCTGCTCACACAGCTGAAAAATCAATAATCAATACTCAATCAATACTCAATCCTGGTCCTGGTCTGATCTGGTCTGTCTGGTCCTGGTCCAGTCCTGGTACTGGTCTGGTCCTGGTCTAGTCCTGGTTCTGGTCTGGTCTGGTCTGGTCCTTGTCCTGGTCTGGTCCTAGTCTAGTCCTGGTTCTGGTCTGGTCCTGGTCTAGTCTAGTCTTGGTCCTGGTCCTGGTCTGGTACTAGTCTAGTCCTGGTTCTGGTCTGGTCCTGGTCCTGGTCCTGGTCCTGGTCCTGGTCCTGGTTCTGGTTCTGGTCCTGGTCTGGTCCTAGTCTGGTCCTAGTCTAGTCCTGGTTCTGGTCCTGGTCCTGGTCCTGGTCGTGGTCTGGTCCTGGTCTGGTCCTAGTCTAGTCCTGGTTGTAGTCTGGTCCTGGTCCTGCTTCTGGTCGTGGTCCTGCTTCTGGTCGTGGTCCTGGTCTGGTCTGGTCCTGGTCCTGGTTCTGGTCTGGTCCTGGTCCTGGTCCTGGTCCTGGTCCTGGTCTGGTCCTAGTCTAGTCCTGGTTCTAGTCTGGTCCTGGTCTGGTCCTGGTCCTGGTCCTGGTCTGGTCCTAGTCTAGTCCTGGTTCTAGTCTGGTCCTGGTCTGGTCCTAGTCTAGTCCTGGTTCTGGTCTGATCCTGGTCTGGTCTGGTCCTGGTCCTGGTCCTGGTCCTGGTCCTGGTCTGGTCCTGGTCCTGGTCTGGTCTGGTCCTAGTCTAGTCCTGGTTCTGGCGCCTGGCGTCCGGCTGGTCCTGGTCCTGGCCGGTCGTCCTGTCCTGGTCGTCCGCGCGGCCGGCGGCCGCCGGCGGGGCAGCGCAGTCCTGGTCTGGGGCTCGTCCTGGTCCTGGTCCTGGTCTGGTCCTGGTCCTGGTCTGGTCCTAGTCTAGTCCTGGTCCTGGTCTGATCCTGGTCTGGTCCTGGTCTGGTCCTGGTCCTGGTCCTTGTCCTGGTCCTGGTCCTGGTCTGGTCCTGGTCCTGGTCTGGTCTGGTCTAGTCTAGTCTAGTCTAGTCTAGTCTAGTCTAGTCTAGTCTAGTCCTGGTTCTGGTCCTGGTCCTGGTACTGGTCCGGTCCTGGTCTAGTACCTGCTGGTATCTCTTTGGGTCCTGGTCTTTTTGGGTCCTGGTCCTGATGATCCAGGTCCAGATCTGAGGCCTGAGGTCTGGGGGGACTCCGGCCCGGATCAGAGTCTTGAGTTCGGGGGAGGGACTTAGGTTACCACGGCAACTGGACATATACTGCTGCCACCGTGCCACAAGGGGGCGCTCCAGACCTTCCTGCGGAGAGACCAGAACCAGGTCTAAACCAGGTCTGGACTCACCTTGTTCGGTCAGGACTCACCTGGTTCGGTCAGGACTCACCTGGTTCGGTCAGGACTCACCTGGTTCAGGTTGTGGGACCTCAGCTCCAGGGCCTGGATCTTGGACAGGAGTTTGATGTCCTCAACCTCGAAGTCCGGGACCAGCTGAAACCCGTACTGGTCCAGTTCCCTGAAGAAGACCGGACCATGTTAGACCAGGACCAGACCAGGAGCAGGTGAGTTCAGTCTAGTCTCAGGTCTTACCTGTGGACCTGGACTTGGACCTGGTTCTGGTCTGGTTTCAGTGTGTCCTCAATGAGCCTCTGGACGGCCTCGCTCTGGGCCGCGTCCCCTCTGTAGACCTCCTGCAGCTGCCTCAGGACTTTCAGGTTCTGTCCCCGGAGCTCACAGTTACAGGCCTCCAGCAGGACCACCTAGACCGGGTGAGACCGGGTGAGACCGGGTCGGACCGGGGTAGACCGAGTCAGACCGGGTTAGACTGGTTTAGACTGGGTTAGACTGGTTTAGACCGGGTTAGACTGGGTTAGACCGAGTTAGACCAGGTGAGACCAGGTTAGACCGCCTAGACCAGGGAAGACCTGGTTAGACCGCCTAGACCGGGGTAGACTGGGGTAGACCGGGTTAGACCAGGTGAGACCGAGTTAGACCAGGTTAAACCAGAACTAAACCAGAACTAAACCAGGACTAAACCAGGTCTAAACCAGGACTAAACCAGGTCTAAACCAGGTCTGAACCAGGTCTAAACCAGGACTAAACCAGGTCTGAACCAGGTCTAAACCAGGACTAAACCAGGACTAAACCAGGACTAAACCAGGACTAAAACAGGTCTAAACCAGGTCTAAACCAGGTCTGAACCAGGTCTGAACCAGGTCTAAACCAGGTCTGAACCAGGTCTAAACCAGGACTAAACCAGGTCTGAACCAGGTCTAAACCAGGTCTAAACCAGGACTAAACCAGGACTAAACCAGGACTAAACCAGGTCTGAAACAGGTCTGAAACAGGTCTAAACCAGGTCTGAACCAGGTCTGAACCAGGTCTAAACCAGGTCTAAACCAGGACTAAACCAGGACTAAACCAGGTCTAAACTAGGTCTAAACCAGGTCTGAACCAGGTCTAAACCAGGTCTAAACCAGGACTAAACCAGGTCTAAACTAGGTCTAAACCAGGTCTGAACCAGGTCTAAACCAGGACTAAACCAGGTCTGAACCAGGTCTAAACCAGGTCTGAACCAGGTCTGAATCAGGTCTAAACCAGGACTAAACCAGGTCTTAACTAGGACTAAACCAGGACTAAAGCAGGTCTAAACCAGGACTAAACCAGGTGTAAACCAGGTCTGAACCAGGTCAAAACCAGGTCTGAACCAAGACTAAACCAAGTCTAAACTAGGTCTCAACTACATCTAAACCAGGTCTGAACCAGGTCTAAACCAGGTTTAAACCAGGACTAAACCAGGTCTAGGCTGGTCCTGACCTTGGCCATCAGGCCTCTCTGGGTCTCGGTGCTGGTTCTCCAGAGGCTGCTCAGTTGGTGGATCTCAGAGTTTAGGAACTGGTTCTGGTTCTGGAAGGCCTGGAGGTCGTCCTGGAGCTGCTGGTTCTGTTGGACCAGAGTCTGAACGCTGAGTGAGTCCACGACTGAAGACCGCTCGGTCCAACGGGACACGCAGTCCGACAGCTTCATGATCACCTGGTTTAGACGGATCAGAACCGGTTTTAGAGGGATTTTCATGAGTTTTTATAATTTTCTGCAGGTTTGGCTCTGACCTGTTGCTTGACCCGGTTCTTCTCGCTCAAGTCCTGCACTTGGTCTTGCAGGTCCTTAATGAGCCGGTCTTTCTGGTTCTGGCTAGTCTTAAGGTCCTGCAGCTGGACTTGGGTCTGGTTCAATTGCCGCCTCAGGTCCTGGACCTGGTCTTCTAAAGTCCGGATCCAGTCCAACCGAACCTGGTCTTCCTCCGACAAGAACCTCCTCCAGGACCTTCTCTCGGACTGGCAGGTCTCCAGGGCCTTCTGCAAGACTGAGACCAGGTCCTGGACCAATCCAAGACCGTGGTTAGACCAGATCTAGACACACTAGACAGTCCTGGTCTGGTCCTGGTCTGGTCCTGGTCTGGTACCTTCTGGTCTTGTAGTTCTTGTTGGAGTCGGTTTCGTTCGTTCCATGACGAGGTGTTTCGTCTCAAAAACGACCGGCTCCTCTTCCTCAGGGTCACATGACCTGCAGGGGGCGGGGTCTGAGGAGCAGCAGCCAATGGGAAAACAGGTGGCGTAGTTTCAGCTTCATGGGGCGGGGCCTGAGCTGAGTCTTAGAATCAGATTTAATTCAGCTGTTGACCTGTTTAGCCCAGTTTGGTCTGGTTCTTTATTTGATCTTAAATACCTACATTATGCATAAAAAATCTCAAACACAAAAGTGGATCTGAGACTGAGAAACTTACTTGAACTGGAGCTGACCTCAGCTGCGCTCTGATTGGTTGGTGTGTCTGCTGCACTCTGATTGGTTGGTGTGTCTGCTGCCCTCTGATTGGTTGGTGTGTCTGCTGCACTCTGATTGGTTGGTGTGTCTGCTGCACTCTGATTGGTTGGTGTGTCTGCTGCACTCTGATTGGTTGGTGTGTCTGCTGCACTCTGATTGGTTGGTGTGTCTGCTGCGCTCTGATTGGACGGTTTGGGTCCTGGGGGCGGAGTCCAGAGTGGGGCTTGTACATGGAACACACTCTGACTCCATTCATTGGACGAGCGCTTCCTCAGATTCTGAACAGAGTTCCTGTTTCAGAAACAGAACAAGGTCTGAGTTTAGTCTCTTAAACCAGGTCTAAACCAGATCTAAACCAAGTCTAAACCAGATCTAAATTAGGTCTAAACCAGATCTAAACTAGGTCTAAACCAGGTCTAAACCAGATCTAAACCAGGACTAAACCAGGTCTGAACCAGATCTAAACCACTTCTAAACCACTGACCAGCTTTAGGTCAAATAAATGTGAATAAAACTGTGTTTTGTCTCCTTTCCTAACTCCTTTTGTAACTCCTTTCCAAAGGGAGCATGTCTAGTGACAATCAACGTTTCTCTGTAGGAGATAGGACATAAGGGGTTAGGACATTAGGGTTGAGGAGGTAGGAGACTCACTGCAGCTCGATGAGGGGGTGTTTGAGGCTGAGCTGGAGCAGAAGATGACGACTCGCTGTTTCCTCTGTGTCCACTCTCTCCACCGTCTCTAGGAGAGGAAACAAGTCTGCTCCTGCAGGAAGGGAGGAGAACTGCAGGTTGGAAACAGGACAAGGACTAAAACTGGACTAAAACAGGTCTGCCCCTGCAGGACGGGAAGAGCCCTGGAGCTGCCGGTGTCTCGGCTCCAGAGGGAGTTACTCATTAATAAATCTAGGTCCCTTCCTGAAGCAGGGGCTAAGCACCAAAGCACTTCTTTGAATAAACTAAACTGATGCAATTCAAAAATATAAATCCTTTTAAACACTTTTATTGTGAAAAGAACAAATAAAGACAGAGGAATGAGGAACTCCCTGAACAGGACCAGACCTGCTCTGGCCTCATTCCTCTGTTACCTTCACCTCCCTCCTCTCTCCTCCCTCCTGTCTCCTCTCTCCTGTCTCCTGTCTCCTCCCTCCTCTCTCCTGTCTCCTCCCTCCTCCGTCCACACTCACACACTTCTCCGTTTAACTCCTGTTTCTGCTCTCGTCTCAGTCTGGGTCTGGGTCTGAGGCTGAGGTCTGGGTTTTGGTCTGGTTCTGTACCTGTGTTACTCTGGTTCTGGTTCTGGTTCTGGTCCTGGTTCTGGGTGAATCCAGAGTCAGGGCTGAGTTTGTGGAGCCAGCGTTTGAGCTGCAGCTGCTGGAGCCAGAAGAACTTCAGCTCCTCACTCTGAGCCTAAACAGAACATGAGACTGGGGTCAGACCAGGTCTGAACCGGGTCCAGACCAGGTCTGAGCCAAGTCTGAGGTGTGTACCTTGAGTGTGACGGTGCGCTCAGGTGTGTGCAGGTAGAAGAGGCCAGGCTCCGCCCCCTCGCAGGTGAAGGTGGCCTGACTCAGAAGGACCTTTCCGAGCGGCGTTGCATCGCGCGGCGTCCGGAAATAAACCAGAGCGTTTTGATTCTGGTCGAACACAAACCAGCGCTGTTTCCAGGCCTTCAGAGCCCCGCCTCTTTTCAGCAGGTAACCACGGAGACGAGGCCGGGCAAGACCGGGTTTCACAGGGTCTGGAACCGCACTATATTGGTCTAGAGTCACGGCCGTGTTTTTGAACTCGGCGTCGTCAGGTTTTTCAGATTCAGCTGAGATTTGATCCAAAACTTCACATTTTGGCGCTGAATTTTTGTTTTTATTTCTATCTGGTTGGTTTTGTTCCTGAAGCTCGTTTGCAGAAGTGGATTCTGGATGAATCTGTGTTTTTAAACAAGAATTTTCATCTTTAGGAGCTGTTTGTTTGGATTTAGTTTGGTTAAAATCAGAGAGTTTGCTTTTAGAGGCTTTTTTTGGACCAGACTTTTGTAGTTTTTTTGAATCTGGTTCGTCTGGTTTAAATTGACTGCCTTTATCTTCTTTTGCAGCAGAGGATTCTGGGAAAAATGCTTGATTTGGAGCGGCTCCTGATTCAGATCCATAAGGGTTTTGTTTAGAACCAGGATCTGTGGGTTTTTGAGGATTGTTTTGCTCCGGTTCATTTGTCGCAGTGGATTCTGAGATGATGAGAGAATTTTTTAAAGGAAAGTCGTCATCTTCAGGAACAGATTTTAGACCAGAACTCGCTTCTTTTTTAGCGTTTGATGAATTTACGTCAAAAACTGCTTCAGAATTTTCCGGTTTTTGTGATTTTTTTGTGTCCTGCTCAGACTTTTTATTTGTGGCAGAGGAAGTGTCGTCTTGTTTGATTTTGGGATTTTCTGTGGTTCTTTTTTCAGATTCTGATGAATTTAAATCGAAAAGTTCAGATTTTTTGTCTCGTTCTGATCCAGACTCAGTTTTAGTCTCAGTCTGAAGCTGGAGTTTCTCGTCTCGTTCGTTTGTTTCAGATTTGGTCGAGTTTAGATGAAAAATAGTGTGTTTTTGGTTTGGAGCAGAATCATGTGACTCTGAAGATTTTTCTGAAGGATTTTTAATGAGTCTCTGAGGTTTTCTGTGATATTTGTCAAAAGTTTGTAGGTTTGGAACAGCAGGATCTGGTTCTGGACCCGGCCTTCGGCCTGGGCCTGGTTCTGGACCCGGACTTTGGCCTGGGCCTGGTGCTGGACCCGGACTTTGGCCTGGGCCTGGTTCTGGACCCGGACTTTGGCCTGGGCCTGGTGCTGGACCCGGACTTCGGCCTGGGTCTGGTTCTGGAGGTGGACTCATGTCAGATTCTGGTTAAACCGTCTCAGAGTCAGGTTTTCAGAGTTTGGTTCAGTTCCTTTGGACCTGGTTCAGTCCGGACTCGACCAGGTTTTAGCTGGATTTAGAGAGTCCGAGGTGTTTCCACTTTGGTTCAGTTCTTCCTCAATTTCTTCATAAATCTGTCAAGATTCTTTCAAAATCACAATAAATCTATAAAATCAAAAAACATTATCAGTGAAATGATCAAACCACAAACAGACCTGGACTTGGACCTGGACTCGGACCTGGACCTGGACTCAGACCTGGACTCGGACCTGGACTCAGACTCAAACCTAGACTCAGACCTGGACTCGGACCTGGACTGTGACCTGGACTCAGACCTGGACTTGGACCTGGACTCAGACCTGGACTCGGACCTGGACTCAGACTCAAACCTAGACTCAGACCTGGACTCGGACCTGGACTGTGACCTGAACTCAGATCTGGACTCGGACCTGGAGTCGGACCTGGACTCGGACCTGGACCTGGACCTGGACCCGGACTCGGACTCAAACCTGGACTCGGACCTGGACTCAGACCTGGACTCAGACCTGGACCTGGACTCGGACTCAAACCTGGACTCAGACCTGGACTCGGACCTGGACTGTGACCTGAACTCAGACCTGGACTCGGACCTGGACTCGGACTCGAACCTGGACTCAGACCTGGACTCGACTCGGACCTGGACTCGAACCTGGACTCAGACCTGGACTCGACTCGGACCTGGACTCAGACCTGGACTCAGACCTGGACTCGGACTCGAACCTGGACTCAGACCTGGACTCGGACCTGGACTTGAACCTGGACTGGTTTAAGAAGGGACTTGTCTCAGACCGACTTTCAGAGACTCCAGAGGTTTGTGGGCGGAGCTTTACCAGAACCAGGTGTGACTCCAGGAGAGAACGAGGACAGAACGAGGACAGAACGAGGACAGAGGGAGGACAGAGCGAGGACAGAGGGAGGACTGAGGGAGGACAGAGCGAGGACAGAGGGAGGACAGAGGGAGGACTGAGGGAGGACAGAGCGAGGACAGAGGGAGGACAGAGCGAGGACAGAGCGAGGACAGAGGGAGGACAGAGGGAGGACAGAGGGAGGACAGAGGGAGGACTGAGGGAGGACAGAGGGAGGACAGAGGGAGGACAGAAGGAGGACAGAAGGAGGACAGAAGGAGGACAGAGGGAGGACAGAGCGAGGACAGAGAGACAGAGGGGAGAGGAGGACAGAGGAGGACAGAGGGAGGACAGAGACAGAGGAGGACAGAGGGAGGACAGAGCGAGGGACAGAGGGAGGACAGAGGGAGGACAGAGGAGGACAGAGGGAGGACAGAGGGAGACAGAGGAGGACAGAGGGAGGCGGAGGACAGAGGGAGGACAGAAGGAGGACAGAGGGAGGACAGAGGGAGGACAGAGGGAGGACAGAGGGAGGACAGAGGGAGGACAGAAGGAGGACAGAGGGAGGACAGAGCGAGGACAGAGGGAGGACAGAGGGAGGACAGAGGGAGGACAGAGCGAGGACAGAGGGAGGACAGAGGGAGGACAGAGGGAGGACAGAGGGAGGACAGAGGGAGGACAGAGGGAGGACAGAGGGAGGACAGAGGGAGGACAGAGCGAGGCGGACAGAGGGAGGACAGAGGGAGGACGAGGAGGACAGAGGAGGACAGAGGGAGGACAGAGGAGGACAGAGAGACAGAGGGAGGACAGAGGGAGGACAGAGGGAGGACAGAGGGAGGACAGAGCGAGGACAGAGGGGGAGGACAGAGGGAGGAACACAGAGGAGGACAGAGGGAGGACAGAGGGAGGACAGAGGGAGGACAGAGGGAGGACAGAGGGAGGACAGAGAGGAGACAGAGGACAGAGGGAGGACAGAGCGAGGACAGAGGGAGGACAGAGGGAGGACAGAGGGAGGACAGAGGGAGGACAGAGCGAGGACAGAGGGAGGACAGAGGGAGGACAGAGGGAGGACAGAGGGAGGACAGAGGGAGGACAGAGCGAGGACAGAGGGAGGACAGAGGAGGACAGAGGAGGACAGAGGAGGACAGAGGGAGGACAGAGGGAGGACAGAGGGACAGAGGAGGACAGAGGAGGACAGAGGGAGGACAGAGGGAGGACAGAGGGAGGACAGAGGGAGGACAGAGCGAGGAGGACAGAGGGAGGACAGAGCGAGGACAGAGGGAGGACAGAGGGAGGACAGAGCGAGGGACAGAGGAAGAGGACAGAGCGAGAAGAGAGGACAGAGGGAGGACAGAGGGAGGACAGAGGGAGGACAGAGGGAGGACAGAGGGAGGACAGAGGGAGGACAGAGGGAGGACAGAGGGAGGACAGAGGGAGGACAGAGGGAGGACAGAGCGAGGACAGAGGGAGGACAGAGCGAGGACAGAGGGAGGACAGAGGGAGGACAGAGCGAGGACAGAGGGAGGACAGAGCGAGGACAGAGGGAGGACTGAGGGAGGACTGAGGGAGGACAGAGCGAGGACAGAGCGAGGACAGAGGGAGGACAGAGCGAGGACAGAGGGAGCAGTAGAAGTAGAATAAACTCACTGTGTTTTTCTCTTGATCTCGTTCTGTCTCTGATTCCTTTTCTCTGACTCTTCCCTGTGTTTCTTGTTTGGCTCTTTCACAATAAAAGCCTGTTCAGGAAGTTCTCTCCAGTGTTTGCTCTGAGGAAGTGCGCCCCCTGCAGGACTCCAGTCAAATCCACACAGAGACAGTCACTAAACAGAAAGATTCACTTTGACTAAAAACCCACAGAAGCTTTATGTTGTAGTTTACATAAAAACTACTGTTCCATTTACTTTAACAAAGAACAAACAAAAACAGTAAATAAAACATGTCTCGACTGTGTTTACGTTTGAAGAGACGATGCTTTGTCTCAGAACTGAACCTAATAATTCATTATTAATAATGTTTAATGAAGACGATGCTCAGCTTTTGCTGCTGTTTGAGTTCATGAATCACACGTCTCCATTAAATACACTTTAAACCCCCCTGAGCCCCCTGAGAACCAGGTCTGGTCCTGGTCTGGTCCTGGTCCCAGTCTGGTTCTGGTCTGGTCCTGGTTCTGGTCCCGGTCTGGTCCTGGTTCTGGTTCTGGTTCTGGTCCTGGTCCTGGTCCCGGTCTGGTCCCGGTTCTGGTCTGGTCCTGGTCCTGGTCCTGGTCCCGGTCTGGTCCTGGTTCTGGTCTGGTCCTGGTCCCGGTCTGGTTCTGGTCTGGTCTGGTCCTGGTCCCGGTCTGGTCCTGGTTCTGGTTTTGGTTCTGGTTCTGGTTCTGGTTCTGGTTCTGGTTCTGGTCCTGGTCCTGGTCCTGGTCCCGGTCTGGTCCTGGTTCTGGTCTGGTCCTGGTCCTGGTCCTGGTCCTGGTCCCGGTCTGGTCCTGGTCCTGGTCCTGGTCCCGGTCTGGTCCTGGTTCTGGTCTGGTCCTGGTCCTGGTCCCGGTCTGGTGCTGGTCCTGGTCCCGGTCTGGTCCTGGTCTGGTCCTGTGTTTTTATTTATACAATGACACTTTATTCTCAAAATACAATCAACAAGATGAGGAAACGCCACCTATTTTAATTAGAATTTATTTTAACTTTATTGAATTAAAACAAATAAAATCCTTTTTTTTTTTAAATAGTATGCATTTTGTTATATTTACATTTTCATAAATATTCTTAAACAAAAATAAACAAACATTTGAGTTTGAACTTGTGACGTCAAGACGCTGCATGCGTGCGCAGACACGCTAAACCCGGAAGTGACGCACTGTCACCTGAGCAGCGTCAAAACAACAAACAGACCTGGGCTCCCTGAAGAGAACCGTGACAGCGGGGCTGCACGGGGAGAGGATCCGTCTGAAGGAGCGCAGAGAGCGGCCTGAAGGAGCGCTGTGGTCGGGCTGAAGTCAGCGGGGTTCCACGGGAAACGTATCCGCCTGAAGGAGCTCCGCGTTAGGCCTGTGAGGAGAAGGAGCTGAGCCCCTGACGGAGGGTGGGCTGAGGATGTGGGTCGAGCCGGAGGAGGTGCTGCTGGCCGCGGCGCTGTGGGTCTCGGAGCGGGCCAACCCCTTCTTCATCCTGCAGCGGAGAAAGGGTCACGGCCGCGGTGGGGGTCTGTCCGGTAAGTGTCCGGGAAAGAGACCCCAAACCCTATTTAGGGCCCGTCCAGGTCCCGCTCCAATGGCTCCGGGCCGGTTCTAAACTCAACTCAACAGCTCACTTTCTAATCTTTAATGTCTCTTTATTACATTTGAATGTCACACAATTCCTTAAACATTATTATCGTAAGTTATTCATATTCATGCTTTTGTCCAATGGACAACAACATTTCCAAGACATTATCTGTTTACATAATCTCTTTAGTCAACTAATAACATATAAAACTCATTAAATAAAGTTTTGGACAAGCTTAAACCATAAACTGAAATATTTAGATGAAAGAATGACACTGTTCAGATGCTGTATTTCTCTGTATTTTTCTGAGAGTCACAAAAGCTCTTCTTATTCTTTTGAGCGGCTCCTGGACTTCTTTAACTCTGTAGTTTGGGTATTTTTTTATGTTTTCTGGGTGCAGGACTCCTCGTGGGGACATTAGACGTGGTCCTGGACTCATCAGCTCGAGTGGCTCCGTACCGGATCCTGCTTCAGAACGGAGACTCCCAGGTTTACTGGACCATCGCCTGCGGTCAGTGCACACTACACTCGACTACAACATGACAGTTATCAACACAATATCTTAAAAAATACAAGACTCTGGACTGGAACTGATCTGCACCACAGACAATTAACCCGGTCTAACCTGGTCTAACCCGGTCTTGGCAGGTTCTTCTCGGAGGGAGATCACGGAGCACTGGGACTGGCTGGAGTCCAACCTGCTTCAGACCATTTCCATTTTTGAAAACGATGAAGACGTCACAACCTTCGTCAGAGGCAAGATCTGTGTAAGTCTGACTTTTTTTTTTTTTACTGTTTTTCAGTTTTTAAAGATTTTACTCCGAAAAACCAGAACATTTTAAATCTTCTGCTAAACAATATTTTCTGCTGAACAATGAGATTTTTTTTAATTCAGTGCCCCTCCTGATTTCTTATTTTTTTGTCTCACAAAAGTAAATTAAGGTTTTGGAGTGGCCTGGTCCAAGTCCGGACTTGAATCTGATTGAGACGCTGTAGTCTGATGTTAAAAAGATTCACGCTGAAAAACCCTCCAATATGTCTGAATTAAAACAATTCTGTGAAGAAGAGCGGCCCAGATTCCACAGTTATTAGGTTTAGGGCGCAATTACTTTTTCACAGATGGCTCGGTAGGTTTGTATAGCTTTTTTTCCTTAATAAATAAAATGATCACCTAAAAAATGGAGTTGTCTTTGTCTGATATTTAATTTTGTTTAATCTAAAACGGTTGAGTGACAAATGTGAAAAAAAGAAATCATGAAGGGGCAAACACTTTTTCACAGCACTGTATTAATCACTCAGGCCTCGTACCTTCACCGGGACCTGGGTCTTTAGTCCTGTCTGACCCCTCTGACCTCTGACCCAGGGGCTGATCGCGGAGGAGCAGCGGGCCCTGGACCAGGACCGGGACCAGGACTCGGTGAAGTTCAGCGAGGCTCAGATGAAGATGCGGAGGTTGTTCTCGATGCCGGAGAAAGAGAAGCTGGTGAATTATTACAGCTGCAGCTTCTGGAGAGGACGAGTCCCTCGACAGGGCTGGCTCTACCTGAGCGTCAACCACCTGTGCTTCTACTCCCTGCTCCTGGGCAAGGAGGGTAAGTCCTGACAAAACCTGCTCTAGACCGGCTGAAACCTGCTCTGGACCGGCTAAAACATGCTCTAGACCCACTGAAACCTGTTCTAGACCCACTGAAACCTGCTCTAGACCCACTGAAACCTGTTCTAGACCCACTGAAACCTGCTCTAGACCCACTGAAACCTGTTCTAGACCCACTGAAACCTGTTCTAGACCCACTGAAACCTGCTCTGGACCGGCTAAAACATGCTCTAGACCCACTGAAACCTGCTCTAGACCCACTGAAACCTGCTCTAGACCCACTGAAACCTGTTCTAGACCCACTGAAACCTGCTCCAGACCCACTGAAACCTGTTCTAGACCCACTGAAACCAGTTCTAGACCCACTGAAACCTGTTCTAGACCCACTGAAACCTGCTCTGGACCGGCTAAAACATGCTCTAGACCCACTGAAACCTGCTCTAGACCCACTGAAACCTGTTCTAGACCCACTGAAACCTGTTCTAGACCCACTGAAACCTGCTCTAGACCACCTGAAACCTGCTCTAGACCACCTGAAACCTGCTCTAGACCCACTGAAACCTGTTTTAGACCCATGGGTCGTCCTGGAGGTTTTGGCCGTGTAGCTTTAGTTTTGTTTATAGATGTAGTTTTATATGTTTGCAGTGACACTGGTGGTGCCGTGGACGGAGGTGACACAGCTGGAGAAGAACAACACGCTGCTGTTTCCTGAGAGCATCAGAGTCTGCACTCGTCTGGAGCAGCACTTCTTCTCCATGTTCCTCAACATCAGTGACACCTTCAGACTCATGGAGCAGCTGGCAAACATGGCCATGAGCACTCTGCTGGACACCGAGGGCTTCAGCCGGGACCAGTCTGGGACTGGGTCTGGGACTGGATCCTACAATACTCCTCAGATCAAGAGGTACGTCCAAAAACAGGGCAAATCCACCAAAAACAGGGTTAATCCTGCTGAAACCAGGTCCAGTCACTAAAACAAGGTCTAATCTGTCTAAAAATAGAGAGGAAACATCAACTCAGAGACAGTTTGGAGAGTTATTCTCCAGAGAAGGACAGGCAAAGTGGCTATAGCTGCAGAGAACCGTGGTTAGAATGTAACCAGCTCTGTAACATTAGCAGGTCTAATCCCACTAAAACCTGTTAAGATCTCTCTAGAACATCTTTAAGATAGTCTATATCCGGCTGTGGTCCTGCAGGGACCTGGATGCTCGGGCGAAGAACCAGCGGTACCGGTCCTGGTTCCGTCTGACCCAGGACGAGCGTCTGGACGGACACACGGACTGCACTCTGTGGGCACCCTTCGCCAAGAGCCACATCCCGGGACAGCTCTACATCTCCACCAACTACCTCTGCTTCAGGAGCCGCCAGGAGGATGTGTGTCAGCTGATCATCCCGCTGAGAGAGGTAAGCCCGGGACTAGACCAGGACCAGGACAAAACCAGATCAACACCCGGACCAAGACCAGAGGTGAGAACCAGACCAAAAACACAACCAGAAACGAGAAACTGGACTAAAGTCTGCTTCAGGGAGACGTTTGCCAGCTCTAGGTGCAAGCAGGACTAGAACAGTACCAGGACTAGACCAGGACCAAGAGCTGAGAACGGAACTAGCAGTGCTAGCAGTGCTAGCAGTGCTAGCAGGTTAAATGTAATTTCACTTTCATAAGCTTCTGTATCTAATGTTGTGTACGGTCCACATTAACCTGGTCCTGGTCCTTATCCTGGTTCTGGTCCTGATCTCGGTCCTGGTCCGTTCCAGGTCACGGTGGTGGAGAAGGCCGACAGCTCCTCGGTTCTGCCCAGTCCGGTTTCCATAAGCTCCAGGAACAAGATGAACTTCCTGTTTGCCAACCTAAAAGACCGGGACTTCCTGGTCCAGAGGATCTCTGACTTCCTACAACGGACGCCCGACAGCCCTCCCATTGGACCAACGGTCTGTCCATCACTGCTGCAGCCAATCACAGAGCAGAAAAGGGTTAGACTGGGTTTAAACAGGTTTAGTTGGTCTTGAACAGGTTTTAGTTGGGTGTAAACAGGTTTTAGTTGGGTATAAAATGTTTTTTGTTGGGTGTAAACAGGTTTTAGTTGGGTATAAAATGTTTTTTGTTGGGTGTAAACAGGTTTTAGTTGGGTATAAAATGGTTTTAGTAGGCTTTGACCTGTTTAACTGTATTTTTTGGTGTTTCTCTTAGTTGTCTGGAGTCGGATCTGATTTTGAATCGAAGACTCGTCAGTTCCATCCGGATTTACCCACCGCCAAACACAGCCTCCTGGAACTATTCCACAAACAACAGAAGCAGGACCAGAACCAGAACCCAGAGCAGAACCCTGGACCAAAGACTGTGAGTGCAGCTATATTTGTGGATGAAAACTATGTTTGTGGCGTGTAAACGACTCTGAGACACTTGGCTTGTTCTGGTAGAGTGTTAGGGTTTAATAGTGTGGGTTTAATCTTTATTTTGCTGTTTTTGTTCAAACCCGTTGTGTCGCTGCAGATGAGAGAGCGGATGAAGGAAGAGGCCTGGAACATCCACTTCTCTGAGTTTGGTCGCGGCGTCTGCATGTACCGGACCTCCAGAACCCGAGAGCTGGTCCTGAACGGCATCCCGGACTCGCTCCGAGCCGAGCTCTGGCTGCTCTTCTCAGGTGAACGCTCTGAACCCGACGGTCTTTATCTGGACGAGGTCTAACGTGGTCTGTGCGGTTTTAGGAGCGGAGAACGAAATGGCGGTTCAGCCCGGTCTTTATGCAGACTTGCTGGACTCAGCGATGGGGCAGGTCTCGTTGGCGACAGACGAGATCGAGCGGGACTTACACAGATCGATGCCCGAACACAGAGCCTTCCAGAACGAGACCGGGATCTCGGCGCTGAGACGGGTCCTGACGGCCTACGCCCACCGCAACCCGGCCATCGGGTACTGCCAGGTACGGACCGGGATAGACCGGGTTAGACCGGGTCCAGACAGGGTCCAGACAGGGAGTACACTGGATTTGAATAGGTTTTAGTTGGTTTTGAACAAGTTTTACTTGGATCTATCCCTGTCTCTGTTTCAGGCGATGAACATTGTGACGTCTGTGATGCTGCTGTACTCGACGGAGGAACAGTCCTTCTGGCTCCTCGTGGCTCTGTGTGAACGACTTCTGCCCGACTACTACAACACCAGGGTCACAGGTCAGGGTCACCAGGGTCACAGGTCAGGGTCACCAGGGTCACAGGTCATTGTCACCAGGGTCATAGGTCAGGGTCACAGGTCAGGGTCACCAGGGTCACAGGTCAGTGTCACAGGTCATTGTCACCAGGGTCACAGGTCAGGGTCACCAGGGTCACAGGTCATTGTCACCAGGGTCATAGGTCAGGGTCACCAGGGTCACAGGTCAGGGTCACCAGGGTCACAGGTCAGGGTCACAGGTCATTGTCACCAGGGTCACAGGTCAGGGTCACCAGGGTCACAGGTCATTGTCACCAGGGTCACAGGTCAGGGTCACCAGGGTCACAGGTCAGGGTTATCAGGCTCACAGGCCAGGGTCACAGGTCATTCTCACCAGGGTCACAGGTCATTGTCACCAGGGTCACAGGTCAGGGTCACCAGGGTCACCAGGGTCACAGGTCTAAAACTTAAAACCTGTTCACTGTCACATTCAGTCAGTAGTGATTTTAGTTCAACTTAAAGATTTGAAGAGGTTTCATTTAACTCTATTCGGACTGTGACAGGTTTACGGTAGTTTCAGTCGGACTGTGACAGGTTTACGGTAGTTTCAGTCGGACTGTAGCTGGTTTACGGTAGTTTCACTCGGACTGTGACAGGTTTAAGGTAGTTTCAGTCGGACTGTGACAGGTTTAAGGTAGTTTCAGTCGGACTGTAGCAGGTTTACGGTAGTTTCAGTCGGACTGTGACAGGTTTACGGTAGTTTCAGTCGGACTGTAGCAGGTTTACGGTAGTTTCAGTCGGACTGTGACAGGTTTACGGTAGTTTCAGTCGGACTGTGACAGGTTTAAGGTAGTTTCAGTCGGACTGTAGCTGGTTTAAGGTAGTTTCAGTCGGACTGTAGCTGGTTTAAGGTAGTTTCAGTCGGACTGTGACAGGTTTAGGGGGGGGGGGGGGCGGGGGGGGGGGGGGGGGGGTGGGGGGGGGGGGGGGGGGGGGGGGGGGGGGGTGGGGGGGGGGGGGGGGGGGGGGGGGGGTGGTGGGGGGGGCGGGGGGGGGGTGGGGGGGGGTGTCGGGGGGGGGGGGGGGGGGGGGGGGGGGGTGGGGGGGGGGGGGGGGGGGGGGGGGGGGGGGGGGGCTGGGGGGGGTGGGGGGGGGGCCCCCCCGGGGGCTTGGGGGGTTTGGGGGGGTTTGGGGTGGGGGGGGGTGGGTGTGGGTTGGTTGGGGTGGTGGGGGGGGGGTTTTGCGGTCGGACTGGCGTTGGTGTTTTCGGTGGTTTGGGTGGTTTGGTGTTTGTGTGGATAAGGTAGTTTCAGTCGGACTGTGACAGGTTTACGGTAGTTTCAGTCGGACTGTGGCTGGTTTACGGTAGTTTCAGTCGGACTGTAGCAGGTTTACAGTAGTTTTCATTGGAGTGTGGTGTGTTCAGGGCCTGTGTTGTGTGTTTTTGCAGGCGCTCTGGTGGACCAGGGTGTGTTCGAGGACCTGACGTGCTCGTACATCCCGGCGCTGTACGAACACATGCAGAGGCTGGGCGTTCTGTCCTCCATTTCTCTGTCCTGGTTCCTCACTCTGTTCCTCTCAGCGATGCCCTTCCACAGTGCCGTCATCCTGCTTGACGCCTTCTTCTATGACGGAATCAAACTCATCTTCCAGGTAAAAAGAGAGATGAGACAGGAGATAAACAGGGTCAAAGAGGACAGGACACAGGAGAAAAAACTGGACTAAAGACCAGAAACCGTTTTTTAATTGATTTAATTTAAATAAAAACATTGTTTGGTTTTTAGTTGGACTTAAGCAGGTTTTAGTTGGACTTTAGCTGGTTTCGGTTGGACTTTAGCTGGTTTCAGTTGGACTTTAACAGGTTTTAGTTTGACTGTAGCTGGTTTTGATTGGACTTTAGCTGGTTTTATTTGGACTTTAGCAGGTTTTAGTTGGACTTTAGCTGGTTTTATTTGGACTTTAGCAGGTTTTAGTTGGACTTTAGCAGGTTTTAGTTGGACTGTAGCTGGTTTTGATTGGACTTTAGCAGGTTTTAGTTGGACTTTAGCAGGTTTTAGTTGGACTGTAGCTGGTTTTGATTGGACTTTAGCAGGTTTTAGTTGGACTTTAGCTGGTTTTATTTGGACTTTAGCAGGTTTTAGTTGGACTTTAGCAGGTTTTAGTTGAACTGTAGCTGGTTTTGATTGGACTTTAGCAGGTTTTAGTTGGACTTTAGCAGGTTTTAGTTGGACTGTAGCTGGTTTTGATTGGACTTTAGCAGGTTTTAGTTGGACTTTAGCAGGTTTTATTTGGACTTTAGCAGGTTTTAGTTGGACTTTAGCAGGTTTTATTTGGACTTTAGCAGGTTTTATTTGGACTTTAGCAGGTTTTAGTTGGACTTTAGCAGGTTTTAGTTGGACTTTAGCAGGTTTTAGTTGGACTGTAGCTGGTTTTGGTTGGACTTTAGCTGGTTTTATTTGGACTTTAGCAGGTTTTAGTTGGACTTTAGCAGGTTTTAGTTGAACTGTAGCTGGTTTTGATTGGACTTTAGCAGGTTTTAGTTGGACTTTAGCAGGTTTTAGTTGGACTGTAGCTGGTTTTGATTGGACTTTAGCAGGTTTTAGTTGGACTTTAGCAGGTTTTATTTGGACTTTAGCAGGTTTTAGTTGGACTTTAGCAGGTTTTATTTGGACTTTAGCAGGTTTTATTTGGACTTTAGCAGGTTTTATTTGGACTTTAGCAGGTTTTAGTTGGACTTTAGCAGGTTTTATTTGGACTTTAGCAGGTTTTAGTTGGACTGTAGCTGGTTTTGATTGGACTTTAGCAGGTTTTATTTGGACTTTAGCAGGTTTTATTTGGACTTTAGCAGGTTTTATTTGGACTTTAGCAGGTTTTAGTTGGACTTTAGCAGGTTTTATTTGGACTTTAGCAGGTTTTAGTTGGACTTTAGCAGGTTTTAGTTGGACTTTAGCAGGTTTTATTTGGACTTTAGCAGGTTTTATTTAGACTTTAGCAGGTTTTAGTTGGACTTTAGCAGGTTTTAGTTGGACTTTAGCAGGTTTTATTTGGACTTTAGCAGGTTTTAGTTGGACTTTAGCAGGTTTTATTTGGACTTTAGCAGGTTTTATTTGGACTGTAGCAGGTTTTAGTTGGACTTTAGCAGGTTTTAGTTGGACTTTAGCAGGTTTTAGTTGGACTGTAGCAGGTTTTAGTTGGACTGTAGCAGGTTTTAGTTGGACTGTAGCAGGTTTTAGTTGGACTTTAGCAGGTTTTAGTTGGACTTTAGCAGGTTTTATTTGGACTTTAGCAGGTTTTAGTTGGACTTTAGCAGGTTTTAGTTGGACTTTAGCAGGTTTTATTTGGACTTTAGCAGGTTTTATTTAGACTTTAGCAGGTTTTAGTTGGACTTTAGCAGGTTTTAGTTGGACTTTAGCAGGTTTTATTTGGACTTTAGCAGGTTTTAGTTGGACTTTAGCAGGTTTTATTTGGACTTTAGCAGGTTTTATTTGGACTGTAGCAGGTTTTAGTTGGACTTTAGCAGGTTTTAGTTGGACTTTAGCAGGTTTTAGTTGGACTGTAGCAGGTTTTAGTTGGACTGTAGCAGGTTTTAGTTGGACTGTAGCAGGTTTTAGTTGGACTGTAGCAGGTTTTAGTTGGACTGTAGCAGGTTTTAGTTGGACTTTAGCAGGTTTTAGTTGGACTTTAGCAGGTTTTATTTGGACTTTAGCAGGTTTTAGTTGGACTTTAGCAGGTTTTAGTTGGACTTTAGCAGGTTTTAGTTGGACTGTAGCAGGTTTTAGTTGGACTTTAGCAGGTTTTAGTTGGACTGTAGCAGGTTTTAGTTGGACTTTAGCAGGTTTTAGTTGGACTTTAGCAGGTTTTAGTTGGACTGTAGCAGGTTTTAGTTGGACTGTAGCAGGTTTTAGTTGGACTGTAGCAGGTTTTAGTTGGACTGTAGCAGGTTTTAGTCTGAGAAGAGTATTTTGAGGTGTGTTGTGTGTCCTGCAGGTGGCGCTCTCTGTTCTTTATGAAAACATGGACGCTCTTCTGTCCTGCAACGATGAAGGGGAAGCCATGACGGTGCTTGGCAGGTAACACTCACTTGTCTCTCTCCTCTCACTCACTTGTCTCTCTCTTGTCTCTCACTTGTCTCTCTCCTGTCTCCCCTGTCTCTCCTGTCTCTCACCTGTCTCTCACCTGTCTCTCACTTGTCTCTCTCCTGTCTCTCACCTGTCTCTCACCTGTCTCTCACCTGTCTCTCTCCTGTCTCTCACCTGTCTCTCTCCTGTCTCTCACCTGTCTCTCACCTGTCTCACCTGTCTCACCTGTCTCTCACCTGTCTCTCTCCTGTCTCTCACCTGTCTCTCACCTGTCTCACCTGTCTCTCCTGTCTCTCACCTGTCTCTCACCTGTCTCCCCTGTCTCTCCTGTCTCTCACCTGTCTCTCACCTGTCTCTCACCTGTCTCTCTCCTGTCTCCCCTGTCTCTCACCTGTCTCACCTGTCTCTCACCTGTCTCTCACTTGTCTCTCTCCTGTCTCTCACCTGTCTCTCACCTGTCTCTCACCTGTCTCTCTCCTGTCTCTCACCTGTCTCTCACCTGTCTCTCTCCTGTCTCTCACCTGTCTCTCACCTGTCTCACCTGTCTCTCACCTGTCTCTCTCCTGTCTCTCACCTGTCTCTCACCTGTCTCACCTGTCTCTCACCTGTCTCACCTGTCTCTCACCTGTCTCTCACCTGTCTCTCACCTGTCTCACCTGTCTCTCACCTGTCTCTCCTGTCTCTCTCCTGTCTCTCCTGTCTCTCACCTGTCTCTCTCCTGTCTCTCCTGTCTCTCTCCTGTCTCTCACCTGTCTCACCTGTCTCTCTCCTGTCTCTCACCTGTCTCACCTGTCTCTCTCCTGTCTCTCACCTGTCTCACCTGTCTCTCACCTGTCTCTCTCCTGTCTCTCACCTGTCTCACCTGTCTCTCTCCTGTCTCACCTGTCTCTCACCTGTCTCTCTCCTGTCTCTCACCTGTCTCACCTGTCTCTCACCTGTCTCTCTCCTGTCTCTCACCTGTCTCTCACCTGTCTCTCACCTGTCTCTCTCCTGTCTCTCACCTGTCTCACCTGTCTCTCACCTGTCTCACCTGTCTCTCACCTGTCTCACCTGTCTCTCACCTGTCTCTCTCCTGTCTCTCACCTGTCTCACCTGTCTCTCACCTGTCTCACCTGACGGGTAGGTACCTGGAGAACGTGGTGAACTCTCAGAGCGAGGAGCACATCCCTGTTCTTCACTCGGCTCTGACTCAGTCTGAGCTCAGCCCCAAGATTGACGTGTTCCAGCTGCTCAAGGACTCTTACCAGGTGAGGAAAGGAGACGAGGAGAGGAAAGGGACAGGAGAGGAAATGAGGAGACAGGAGAGGAAATGAGGAGACAGGAGAGGAAATGAGGAGACAGGAGAGGAAATGAGGAGACAGGAGAGGAAAGGAGGAGAGGAGGGAAGGAGTGAGGGGCTCAGAGAAAGGACTTAGCTTAAGTTTTGGAAGATCATTCAGTTCCAGGTAAAGTGAGATCTGGTTTAGACCTGGTTTTGACCTGGTTTAGAACTGGTTTAGATCCGGTTTAGACCCGGTGTAGTCCTGGTTTTGACTTGGTCTTCTTGTGTCCTCAGAGGTTCGGCGGTCTTCGAGCTGATGTCATTGATCAGATGAGGTTCAAACAAAGACTGAAGGTCATTCAGAGTCTGGAGGACACAGCTCAGAGGAGTGTGGTCAGTAAACCCGACCCGGACTCACAAAACACTCGGGTCAGTAAACCCGACCCGGACTCACAAAACACTCGGGTCAGTAAACCCGACCCGGACTCACAAAACACTCGGGTCAGTAAACCCGACCCGGACTCACAAAACTCTCGGGTCAGTAAACCCGACACGGACTCACAAAACACTCGGGTCAGTAAACCCGACCCGGACTCACAAAACACTCGGGTCAGTAAACCCGTCCCGGACTCACAAAAACCGCTTGGGTCAGTAAACCCGTCCCGGACTCACAAAAACCGCTCGGGTCAGTAAACCCGACCCGGACTCACAAAACACTCGGGTCAGTAAACCCGACCCGGACTCACAAAACACTCGGGTCAGTAAACCCGTCCCGGACTCACAAAAACCACTCGGATCAGTCTTTGAGACAGACTCCAGACTGATCCTGATCTAAAATGGCTGCTGTTCACTTTAATTAGAGCTGTTGAACCAATGCAAATAAATGCTTCACAGCTCACAGAAGTCATGTGATCTGTCCTGACCAATCAGCTGCAGGAACAGTGATGACATCATCAGAACTCACTGTGTAGCCCAGTCGCTTTAGTTTGACACAAAATGGCTGCCTTTCAGGGAACGTCACTCAGGCCTTGATCACGTGACTTCCTTTTTGAAATGTTAAATATTTTCATCGTAAACTGTGCTTAAGTTCATTTGGTGACGTTTGAGACGTTGTGTTACGTGAACTCAGGCTCAAATTCCACCTGCTTTGCTTTGGACTGTTTTTATTATTTGTTTTTTTTTTCTATTTTGCATATTTGCATTTTAATTGCTTCATTATGTTATATTTAACTGTGGGTCACGTGACTTCAGGTGAGAGCAGTGATGACAGAGTCGGCCTTCAGCATCGACGAACTGGAGGAGCTCTACTGCCTCTTTAAGGTAAATCCTCTGAAGACCGAATTTAGTCCTGATTCAGACCTGGTTCTGACCTGGTTCTGACCTGGTTTTCTCTGGTCTTGTCCTCAGTCCAAACACATGAGCAGCTGTTACTGGGGGTCTTCGGGGTCCGGTCCTGGTCCCGGTTCTGGTCCGGACTTGGTGGTCCCGTACCTGGAGCAGCACCGTGTGGACCGGCCTCACTTTGGTCAGCTGATCATGGAGCTGTCGCCGTGGCAATGGGATGGCCACGCCCCCACAATGGCCGCCCGTCTCTTCAGACTCTTGGACCAGAACCAGGACGGGCTCGTCAACTTCAAGGAGTTCATCTCTGCGCTGAGTAAGACCTGATAAAACCTGTTCAAGACTGGGTAGAACTTGGTCAAGACATGCGAAGATATGTTAAAGACCTACTACAACCTGGTATAGACTGGCCAGAACCTGCTACAGACCATGTAGAACCTAATCAAGACCTGCAAAAACCTAGTTAAACATGGGATGTCCAGGTAAAACCTGGTCAGTTCCATCTAAAACCTGGTTAAGACCCACTAAACTCTGTTTTAGACTGACTAGAACTTGTTCAAGGCCAAGTATAACATGTTAAAAACCGCAAAACACACAATAAGTGCCTTTCAGATCCTTTTAAAACTTGTTCAAATCCCCCTAAAACCTGTTCAAGTCCAGCTAAAACCTTGCCTCTTATTTGCAGCTGTAATGTATCATGGAGACCTCACAGAGAAACTGAAGCTCTTGTACAAGCTCCACCTTCCTCCAGGTAACGTTTTCATCAGTCTTTTATAATATTTTTACTTAAGAATAATCAGATTCAGATTGAAAGATCGATCTGTTCATCTTCAAAGTTACTGTTTGAAAAAGAAAACCTGTTATAGACCGGGTAGAACCTGTTCAAATCCAACAAAAACACAAACACTACGACTTTTGTTTAAGAGCACACTTTCCTGAGACTGTATTTGCAGAAGATGAATTCCTTCCTTCTCTCCTTGTGTCCTTCAGCCCTGGTTCCGGATGAGGCGGAGTCAGCTCTAGAAGCCACTAATTTTTTTACTGAAGACAGTAACAAAGGTTAAGATGTATTTTATTTATTTTTTATTTTATTTATTTCATTTTATGTTCACTTTGTCAAAACATATTTTATTCTCACTGTCTCCTTCTCCCCTTCCTTTCCTTGCTTCCTTCCTTCCTGCAGGCGCTTCCTTTCCTTCTGCTGGGGACAACAAACAAGAAGTGACTTCAGGTGTGTTTCCTCCAAAAACCATAACTGTAGCTTTCAACAACTCACAAAACCTTCAGCTTCTCACACCTTATTCATCTGTTTTATTCTTTTCAATAGTTTTTGAAATATTATTATCTATGTTTTTGTCCATTTCTTCAGTGTCGGGAGTTCCTCTGCACCTTCACATCGACTCCTTTATTAAAGCTCTTCAAACACATACACTTGACATGTTTTCAAACCGTTCTCCATCAGTTTTCACCAAACGACATAAATCTATTTCCTCACGTTCAGCAGAGATCTGATCTGCCAGAGACACAGGTTTCCTTCCCGACACTCATTCATTTCTGTTTGTCCTTGAGACTAAAAAGCTCTTTCATAAATCGACCGAACGCAGACCATCATTTTTCGACTAAACTCTGAACGCAGCAGTTTAATATAGTATGAATGAAAGTCCTGTGTTTTTTCAGCTGAAGAAAAGAACGGAGGAGAAAATGAAAAGAAAGGTACAGTTTTATAATTTGCATTACCACCAAATAAGGCTGTAACCCCTCTGACCTTTAACTCTCTGACCTTTAACCCTGTTGCAGAGGACAAGCTGAAGGACTACAGGTTTTACCTCAGGCTCTGGGCCAAAGAGAAGGAGCCGAAGAAGGAGACGATCAAAGACCTACCAAGGATGAACCAGGTGATTACAGGCTGGACGCAGCATTTTAAATAAACCTGGAAATCCTTTAAATCTGTGCATTCAAAGATAATTTAAAGATAATTTAAAGAGAGGGTGAACTGAGTGGAAAAAAGATGAAAGGAATATCTTTCTGAATCATTAAACTTCAGCTGTGTCTCATGGATAAGAACAAAGAGAAAATATACAACAGAAAAGTCTGTGTGAGTCAGACAGGTTTTAAACTGAGTTAATCTGTACTTTAGTAAAAGTGTTACTTTAAAATAGATTTAATGTTGTACTGACAATATAATGAGGTTTGAGACTTTGGCATAGTTGTCTTGGATCCTAATATGGAATAATGCTGGTTAAAGCAGGAGTTATTTCTGAGTCAAGTGTTTTTCTCTCCAGTCTCTCGTCCTTCTCTGTTAATGACTCGTGAATGATCGTGAACATTTAGAGCCGGACAAAAATAAAACCATGTTAAAAGAACTAAAGACGCTCTACTGCATGTTCTCATTGTTCTTGTGGGTTGTTGTTCTTCAGGAGCAGTTCATCGAGCTCTGTAAGACGCTCTACTCCATGTTCTCATTGTTCTTGTGGGTTGTTGTTCTTCAGGAGCAGTTCATCGAGCTCTGTAAGACGCTCTACTCCATGTTCTCCGAGGATCCGTGTGAGCAGCAGCTGTACCACTCCATCGCCACAGTGGCCAGTCTGCTGCTTAGGATCGGAGAAGTGGCCAAACGCTTCACCAACTCCAGCACTGCCCAGAGTTCTGCTCAGGCCCCGCCCACCGTTAGCCCTGAACCCGCCTCTCAGGGCCGGACGCCGGACGCTGATTGGTCCATCAGCTTCGAGCAGGTCCTGGCCTCGCTGCTCACTGAGGCGCCGCTCGTCGATTTCTTCGAGAGAAAGACCCTTCTCCAAGACAAAATGGCCACCGGCAGAGACAAAATGGCCGCCGGCAGAGACAAAATGGCCGCCGGCAGGGACAAGATGGCCGCCGGCAGGGACAAGATGGCTGCCGGTCGAAGGGATGAGCGCAGGGAGTCAGAGTCAGACACAGACTTTCATAAATGAAAAGATTTACTTTCACAACAAATAAAAAATATAAAACAGGAACAGATGGCGGACATTTTGTGTCAAAGACATCAACACAGCAATAAACCGGGACCAAATGAGGACTAAACCGGGACCAGATTAGGACTAAACCAATGTGGTAACAGTATTTTGTGCTGTGTTTATGTCTGAGCCAAAATGGCGTCTGGTTCTTGTCGGCAGCAGCACAGTCGAACCCTGGAAGAAAATCCGAGCAGAACTAAAGAGGAACAGCAACTGAAGCTGAATGTTCCTCTAAATATTTCTGTTTAATAAGAATCGTGAAAGAGTTGGTTTTTATCTGATCATTTATCGTTTGAGTCAAACCGATCCAGAACTGATTTTTGTTGTGGCTCTGGTTTATTTTTATAAAGATTTTGGGTGGAACATTAGTTACAAAGAGCTGATGTTACGGAGGTTTTCTGCAGGCGTCTGATTGTTCTGCTGTTCTCTGAACAAACCAACCCCGATAAACTGTTTATTATTCAGGCTTTTATTTTGTTCGTGTTAATATTTCCTGTTTTTAATGATGTCATCACAGGACTGTCCTCTGATTGGCTGTTGTTTAAATGTCACTTCAATAAAAGAACTTCATTTAATAAACTGTTTTTAATCCTGTTCAGACCTGGTTCAGCCCTGGTTTAGTCCTGGTTTAGTCCTGGTTCAGCCCTGGTTCAGCCCTGGTTTAGTCCTGGTTTAGTCCTGGTTCAGCCCTGGTTCAGCCCTGGTTTAGTCCTGGTTTAGTCCTGGTTCAGCCCTGGTTCAGCCCTGGTTTAGTCCTGGTTCAGCCCTGGTTTAGTCCTGGTTCAGTCCTGGTTTAGTCCTGGTTCAGTCCTGGTTTAATCCTAGTTTAGTCCTGGTTCAGTCCTGGTTTAGTCCTGGTTCAGCCCTGGTTTAGTCCTGGTCCAGTCCTGGTTTAGTCCTGATTTAGTCCTGGTTTAGACCTGGTTTAGTCCTGGTTCAATCCTGGTTTAGTCCTAGTTTAGTCCTGGTCCAGTCCTGGTTTAGTCCTGGTTTAGACCTGGTTTAGTCCTGGTTCAGCCCTGGTTTAGTCCTGGTCCAGTCCTGGTTTAGTCCTGGTTTAGACCTGGTTTAGTCCTGGTTCAGTCCTGGTTTAATCCTGGTTCAGTCCTGGTTTAGTCCGGTTCAGTCCTGGTTTAATCCTGGTTTAGTCCTGTTCAGTCCGGTTCAGTCCTGGTTTAATCCTGGTTCAGTCCTGGTTAAGTCCCTTTTAGACCTGGTTTTGTGAGACGGTCCCTTACTGTGGGTGGTTTTATTTCAAGGCGGTGCCTTTCTTTAAAGGTCCCATATTATGCTAAATCGACTTTTCTGAGCTTTTAACCATGTTCTAACGTTGTTTCTACCTCAAACACATACCCAAAGTTGTGTTTTGTTTCATTCGCGCATGTTTGAGTAATTTATTTAGTTTGAGTTACAGTCCCTAAAACGAGCTGTTTCACGCAATGACGTCAATATGTGAAATAAACCACTCCTCTCCAGGAAGTGCTCCTCCACACTCCTCCTGCCCCTCTCTCCTGAACTGTCAACAAGTGCCGTGCTCTGCAGCTCAGACACAGAGAAGCATCGCTGCTACTGTGTTAGCTTACTTACCGTCAGCAACATTCGGCTGTGGGAGTTTTACTGCGTTGTTTTCTCTCCCAAAAAGAATTAACATGTAAGAAGTGGTTGGAGTTTATTATTCGAAACTCCCAGGGTAAAGTAGCCAAACAGGTTTTTGTCTGTAACCAACACTTCACTGAAGACTGCTTAGAAAACCTCAACATGGTCCAAAATTTTAAAAAAGGGTGCTAATCCCACTATAAAAGACACCGAAGAGGAGCCCAGAGCAGTAAGTACTACTATATTGCTAATGATAATTTCGAGTAGAGTTTTGTATAGTTTCGAGTTTTGTATAGCTTATGTTTAAAGATAATATCTTTGTTTTCATTCTTTATAAAACGCAAAACTGCTGCTCATGTTGCTAAAGCACATTTTGATAATTAGCGGCTGTTACCTTTTCATGGCAAAAACAACGAGGTGTGAAAAGTGTCTGTAGGTTGTAGTCACATTGTCTAGTTGATTAGACCGTCGTCTTACTGTTATGCTATTATGCTAACAGTGTGTGTGAATAGGGTTAGATGTGTTTGACCCTCGTTTCTTATCACGCTCTTAGGTTAGACAATGACAACTGAGTATCTATTGTATTTTCCAGAGCACTTCTCAAGAATCATCCAGCTTCACAGAACATACATTTCACCAACCAGAAGCAGCAGTAAATGTACAGACAACCTCTGCATTGGTGCTAACTTGATCTGTGGCTACACAGTTATCTGCAAGCAGTCTGAGGTTACACCACTTCAGAAGTAAAGGTAAACAATGCAACAAAAACCCAGATCATATGAATTATACAAAAATGAACAACAACATAAGAGTACACACAAAAATGTAGGTCTTTGGTGTGTTTTTAGTCATGCATTTCATCAGGCATCCATAGAGCATTAGAGCTACAAGTACTCAATACTTTATCAGATTAGAAGTATGTTATTTTACAACAATTCAATGAAGAAAGAAATAGCACTGTGTGTTAGATCAGAACAGCTTGTACACAAGATGAATACATGTCCCCAGTACGAAGCCAGTTTCCCAGTACCTTTTTTAATTCATTTTGCATATAGTGTATGTACATTCTTTACAAATTACAACAAACATTCACTTCAGGAAATTACAGAGCCTGATATAACCTGATGTGCCTCTTCCAGACTTGGTGAAGAGCAGGAGACAGAAATGTTCAATGTTACATACTAATGTATGTTTTTCATGTTGATTTAGCTCACTTAATCATCTTTAAATGTGACACACTGCTGTTGTTCTATCACAGGTGTCCAGGCAGCTGTTGCCACTACAAATAGGAGCACACAGGAGGGAATGACCACTCTGATGCTTGCTCCGAGAAATCCCCAGCACCAGCTCACAAAACTCCTGCATGCAACAAACCTGAGTCGCCTGGAAGAAGAGACAAAGATGTTTGGCGATATGCTCCTTAGCAAAACCTAAATAATTTGTATTTATGTGGATTTTATAATAAAAAATTTATGATTGGAATTACACCAGTCTTTTAAATTAGCACTTACTCTTCTTCTGTTCTTCTTTTAACTGGTCCATAGTCTGTACGATAAATGTTATTTATATTTTGAAGAGTATATATGTTCAAGCAGTTGGCCTCCAGGCCAGGATGTGCTGTAATACACGGAGGAGGAGCAAGAAGCTGATTTATTTGCCTTAAAACCTAAAAATGAAAAATGATGATCAGTATTTACAGTAATGTAAAGCTGCATTTACATTTACAAAACTAATTACATGTAGTTTTCATTTTACTACAAGGTTGCAGGAATGCTATCATTCATAGCATTTTATTATAACAGCAGCAGTCTTGTGCTGTAAGCCTGTAAGTATGGGTGTGCACCATAGTCTATTTGAAAACAACATAACGTGGTAAGACAGGCATAATAGTTGAAACTTTATTACACAAATATTACTGCATAGCTCTACATATTGCTAGGCTACTTTATTATAGTTCTTTCAATACACTGCACAACAGCTCCTTAGGAGTCTCCAGGCAGCATACATTCTCAACTTCAGTAGGCATTGTACGGTCATTTCCACATGTGCACCGATAATCAGAAGCAGTTAACACGCGCTATGCTACGGGCTACACCATAGAAACATACACAATAAATAGTTTCTCATTTACCAAGCAGAAACGTCTTGTAGAAGCCTTCGAGGTCTTTATGTTTGCTCATGTTCTTCGAACTCAGAGTCAGACTCTGGGTCGAAGATATACGGCTCATTTACTCTCAAAGCCATTGCTGAAAAAGTTATTACTACGATGTACCGTGTTTACTTCAGTCTGTTTCCAGCGGCGTCCGTAGAGGTACCGTGACGTCAGACAGGAAGTGGGCGGAGCCAACACGGAAGAGCTGAGCCTTAAAGTGACAGCCCCAAATCAGACCGTTCACTTTGGACTCATGATGAGAGCTCATTCAGACCGCTTGTATAAGATACTTATTGAGTGTTTCATGTTGCAGAACGTGATATGGTAACCTAAATGTATCCAAAATACACTGTATAAAGTTCAAAATAGCATAATATGGGACCTTTAAGTTTCGATTCTCTTTGTTTTTCTTTGAGTCAAAAATGAAACTTGCCAGAACAAAACCGGACTAAACCAGGCTCACACCCAGACCCGGATCAGACTTGCTTCAGTCCCAGACCTGGTTCAGACCTGGTTTTAGAGTAGAAGATGGTGAAAGTAAAGGCTTATCTCGAGGCGAGAGGCAGAGTGAAGGAGATCCGTCGGTTTGAGGTGTTTGGTTATTTTCATTCCCCTGCATATGACGCTCTCGTGGAAGAGATCCAGGAACTGTTTAAAGTCTCGTCTTTTAAAACCAGTTACAAAGGTGAGGAACCGTGCACTCTGCGGTTATTATCGTAGTCATAAATAAAAACAGAGTGGTCACATGTTCTGGCCCCTCGAGGTTGGTGATGGTGTGGTATCCCAGGTGTGTACCAAATTTCTTTTGCGTGCAACAAACTAGAAAGACTAGAGGAGATGCTGGGCTGGCTCGGGGCTAATAATTCCTTCAGTTTCAAACGTGCGTTTGGGGGGGTTTGAGTGTGTCTGTTTTCCTTTTTTTCTTAGTACTTATTTAGTATTTATTATTACAATTTTATTATATTTTTTTTATGTTCGTTGTCCTGATCCCGGGACACGCTGTCTCATTTTGTCTGCACTGAAGTTGTATGTACAGCAAAGTGACAATAAAGCCTGATTTGATTTGATATACATCATAGAATGTATAAATGCATATACATGCCCATTTATACGTGACTTAGTTTTAATGCGCTTCGTTCACTTGGAGCAGTTCCAGTGGCTCCAGACCGTCTCTGAGGGGCAAATATATTAGGCCTGTAATAATGTGTCTAAAACTGCTTTAATGGAACAGCAGCAAAGAACTCACCAAAAACACCAAGAACTGGTTCTTTTTACCACAGCGACCCCAGGGACAAAAAGATCTGCATAAAAAGTGATAATCAATGGTAATAATCCGGTTCTGACCCGGTTCTTGTGGTTCCAGACTCTGATGGAGACCTGGTGGTGTTTTCATCTGAAGCAGAGATGAAGCAGGGGCTGGAGTTTCTGAAGGAAAACACTTTCTACGTCTACGTTTTTCCAACAAATCCTCAGTAAAACCCTCCTTCTTCTCCTCAACAGGTTTAGTCCTGGTTTAGTCCTGGTCTAGACCTGGTTTAGTCCTGGTTTAGTCCTGGTTTAATGTGTTTTCCTTTTTTTCAGACCGGTCCGTGTGAATGATCTCGTTCTGGCAACACGCGCCCTCAACTTCCAGTGACCTCAGCAGATTTGGCACGGATCTGTTTTTTGTGTCAGAGTTGTTTAAAAGTAAACTCTATTTCAACTGTTTCAGGCTCAGATCAGTACTTAAAGGTCCTATATTATACTATTTTGAACATTATACAGTGTATTTTGGATACATTTAGGTTACCATATCACATTTTGCAACATGAAACACACAATATTTATCTTATACAAGCGGTTTGGATGAGCTCTCATCATGAGTCCAAAGTGAACGGTCTGATTTGGCGCTGTCACTTTAAGGCTCAGCTCTCCCGTGTTGGCTCCGCCCACTCATGACGTCACGCTATAGCTACGCGAGCTACGCTGGAAACAGACTGAAGTAAACACGGTACATGGTAGTAATAACTTTTCAGCAATAGCTTTGAGAGTAAATGAGCCGCGAATGAAACAAAACACAACTTTGGGTATGTGTTTGAGGTAGAAACAACGTTATAACATGGTTAAAAGTCAATTTAGCCTAATATGGGACCTTTAATTGTTTTTGTTCATAAAATGTTTGTTAAAAACTGTTCAAAACCAAATAAAAACACAAAATACTGTTTGTACAAGAGTTTTATTAAGAATAACGTCTGGCCCTGGTTCTGTCCGGTCTAGACCTGGTTCTGTCCGGTCTGGACCTGGTTTTGTCCGGTCTAGACCTGGTTCAGTCCGGTCTGGACCTGGTTTTGTCCAGTCTAGACCTGGTTCAGTCCGGTCTGGACCTGGTTTTGTCCGGTCTATCTCAGGGGGGAGAAGGGCAGAGGGAACAGGAGTTTGTTGGAGACCGAGTCCAGATGCTGCTCCACGTCTCGGTCTGAAACATACAAGACCAGATTTAGTCCAGGTCCAGGACGTGGTTAACCTGACTCCATCAGACTGAACTGCTCCACAGAACAGAGTCTGTTTCACAGAACCATCTGAAAACTCCCGTTGGAAGCATTTTCAAAAGGGAGGCTCCCTCTGTCCCTCTTGTCTCCACCTCCGTGAGGTTCCTTTAACCAATCACAGCAAAGAACTCACCAAAAACACCAAGAACTGGTTCTTTTTACCACAGCGACCCCAGGGACAAAAAGATCTGCATAACAAGTGATAATCAATGGTAATAATCCGGTTCTGACCCGGTTCTGGCCTGGTTCTGACCCGGTTCTGGTCTGATTCTGACCCGGTTCTGGTCTAGTCCTGGTTTAGTCCTGGTCTAGTCCTGGTTTAGTCCTGGTTTAGACCTGGTTTAGACCTGGTTTAGTCCTGGTTTAGTCCTGGTTTAGTCCTGGTTTAGACCTGGTTTAGACCTGGTTTAGTCCTGGTTCAATGTGTTTTCCTTTTTTTCAGACCGGTCCGTGTGAATGATCTTGTTCTGGCAACACGCTCCCTCAACTTCCAGTGACCCCTCAGTGACCCTTCAGTGACCCCTCAGTGACCCTTCAGTGACCCCTCAGTGACCCTTCAGTGACCCCTCAGTGACCCCTCAGTGACCCTTCAGTGACCCCTCAGTGACCCCTCAGTGACCCCTCAGTGACCCTTCAGTGACCCCTCAGTGACCCTTCAGTGACCCCTCAGTGACCCTTCAGTGACCCCTCAGTGACCCCTCAGTGACCCTTCAGTGACCCCTCAGTGACCCCTCAGTGACCCCTCAGTGACCCTTCAGTGACCCCTCAGTGACCCCTCAGTGACCCTAGATAGCAGCGTCAGCGTTAACGTCTTTGGTCGTAGTCATGTTGACAACAAAGAGAGGAAGAGTGAAATTAACCCCGCCTCTTCCTGTTAGTGCTGCAACATGATTGGTCAAAAGAGTCCGGTGAGTCCACGGTTCACCGAGACTCAAGAAGCTGTCAAAAGGTTCAAATGATTCAAATTCAGGTTAACTCTTTAGAGTCATTTTTCACTGTCCACAAAGTGCCCCCTGTGTTTAAACCACGCTCAGGGTCATGTGACCTTCAGGTGAGTCTTACCTGTCGTCTCCAGAGCAGAGTCGGACTGAAGCTGGGCCCAATGATCTGCGCTCTGGAACCACCTCAGAACCTGGACTGAACAGAGAGGGACGGCTAAAACCTGTTCCAGACCCACTAGAACCTGCTCAAAACAGACTAGAACCTGCTCATATCGATCTAAATCTGTTCAAATCCAACTAAACCTGCTCAAATCCATCTGACACTTGTTCTAATCCTACAAAAACTTGTTCAAATCCCTTTAAAACCAGTTTTTACCGGTGTTATTGGCTCCGATGCCGTTGCAAAAGGCTCCGATCATTTTTCCAAGCCCCAGAGCATCATGGGAGAGGATGTAGTCCTGTAAAGTCCGGCCCCAGACCTGAAGACCTCCCGGTTTCATGTGGAACCGCCGCAGCTCAAACACGCCTCCCTCTGTGGGCGGGGCCTGCAGCGGTCTCCACGGTAACAGCCGCGTCACCTCATTGGTCTGCGCCGTTACCATGGGGATGGCCTTAGAGATGTACTGCTCCAGCCAATCAGGATCCTGGGCCAGCGCTGACCTCACTGCTGCGCGCCGCGAGAAACTCTCTGAAAAACAGGATTGGACTGGTCTGGAACAGGTCTAGACTGGTCTGGATCAGGTCTGGAACAGGTCTGGACTGATCTGGAACAGGTCTGGACTGGTCTGGATTAGGTCTGGACTGGTCTGGATCAGGTCTGGATCAGGTCTAGACTGGTCTGGAACAGGTCTGGACTGGACTGGAACAGGTCTAGACTGGTCTGGAACAGGTCTAGACTGGTTTGGATCAGGTCTGGACTGGTCTGGAACAGGTCTAGACTGGTCTGGAACAGGTCTGGACTGGTCTGGAGCAGGTCTGGACTGGTCTGGATTGGTCTGGATCAGGTCTTGTCCAGACTCGTACCGTATCTCCAGATGTGGAAGACCTGGTTCAAGGCACCGTACTCTACGCTCCAGTAGCCAATCAGCTGCGAGTGGGCGGTCCTCAGATGGATCTTCTGATTGGTCAGATTCATGAATGCTGCGTTCAGGTGCGGTTGGACATCGTAGACTCTGAACTCGTACAGAGCTGAGTCCGACTGAGCCGAGCTGAACCGGGCTCTGGACTGAGGCCAGAGGAAAAAAGGGTTTAAGGTGGATTTGAACTGGTTTGAGTTAGATTTGAACTGGTTTGAGTTAGATTTGAACAGGTTTTAGTTGGATTTGAACAGGTTAAAGTTAGATTTGAACAGGTTTTAGTTGGATTTGAACAGGTTAAAGTTAGATTTGAACAGGTTTTAGTTGGATTTGAACAGGTTTTAGTTGGATTTTAACATGTTTTAGTTGGATTTGAACTGGTTTTAGTTGGATTTGAACAGGTTTTAGTTAGATTTGAAAAGGTTTTAGTTGGATTTGAACTGGTTTGAGTTAGATTTGAATAGGTTTTAGTTGGATTTGAACTGGTTTTAGTTGGATTTGAACTGGTTTGAGTTAGATTTGAATAGGTTTTAGTTGGATTTGAACTGGTTTTAGTTGGACTTTAACTGGTTTTAGTTGGATTTTAACAGGTTTTAGTTGGATTTTAACAGGTTTTAGTTAGATTTGAACAGGTTTAGTTGGATTTGAACAGGTTTTAGTTAGATTTGAACAGGTTTAAGTTAGATTTGAACAGGTTTAAGTTAGATTTGAATAGGTTTTAGTTGGATTTGAACTGGTTTTAGTTGGATTTGAACTGGTTTGAGTTAGATTTGAATAGGTTTTAGTTGGATTTGAACTGGTTTGAGTTGGATTTGAACTGGTTTGAGTTAGATTTGAATAGGTTTTAGTTGGATTTGAACAGGTTTTAGTTGGATTTTAACTGGTTTGAGTTAGATTTGAATAGGTTTAAGTTAGATTTGAACAGGTTTTAGTTGGATTTAAACAGGTTTTAGTAGGAATTGAACAGGTTTAAGCTAGATTTGAACAGGTTTAAGTTGGATTTGAACAGGTTTTAGTTGGATTTGAACAGGTTTTAGTTGGATTTAAACAGGTTTTAGTTGAATTTGAACAGGTTTTAGTTGGATTTGAACAGGTTTTAGTTGGATTTGAACAGGTTTAAGTTAGATTTGAACAGGTTTTAGTTGGATTTGAACTGGTTTTAGTTGGATTTGAACTGGTTTGAGTTAGATTTGAACAGGCTTTAGTTGGATTTTAACAGGTTTTAGTTGGATTTGAACAGGTTTCAGTTGGATTTGAACTGGTTTTAGTTGAATTTGAACAGGTTTAAGTTAGATTTGAACAGGTTTTAGTTGGATTTGAATTGGTTTTAGTTGGATTTGAACAGGCTTTAGTTGGATTTTAACAGGTTTTAGTTGGATTTGAACAGGTTTAAGCTAGATTTGAACAGGTTTTAGTTGGATTTGAACAGGTTTTAGTTGGATTTGAACAGGTTTTAGTTGGATTTGAACAGGTTTTAGTTGGATTTGAACAGGTTTTAGTTGGATATGAACAGGTTTAAGTTGGATTTGAACAGGTTTTATTTGGATTTGAACAGGTTTTAGTTGGATTTGAACAGGTTTTAGTTGGATTTGAACAGGATTTAGTTGGATTTGAACAGGTTTCAGTTGGATTTGAACAGGTTTCAGTTGGATTTGAACAGGTTTCAGTTGGATTTGAACAGGTTTTAGTTGGATTTGAACAGGAATAAGTGGGATGTGTTTAAGACAGTCTCAGTTGGTCTTTGGACTTGACTCCGAGGCTGCAGTTTAACATTAACCTGGAGGTCACACAAGATCCAACTAAAACCTGTTCAAGGCCAACTTAAACCTGTTCAAGGCCAACTTAAACCTGTTCAAATCCAATTAAAACCAGTTCAAATCCAAGATAAACCTGTTCAAATCCATTTAGAGCCAACACAGTGGATGTTCTCAAAAAGGTTCTGGTTCTGTGAAGTCTCTCACCTGGATTTGCAGCAGAACTCCTCTGAGACCGGACCAGCGCATCATGGCTTCTCTGGACCTGCTCTAGACCTGGTTCAGACCTGGTTTAGACCTGGTTTAGACCTGGTTTAGACCTGGTTCAGACCTGGTGCAGACCTGGTTTAGACCTGGTTTAGACCTGGTTCAGACCTGGTGCAGACCTGGTTTAGTCCTGGTTTAGACCTGGTTTAGACCTGGTTCAGACCTGGTTTAGAGATGGTTCAGATCTGGTTTAGACCTGGTTTAGACCTGGTTCAGACCCTCTTTGGGGTAAAACTTGGGCAAAGTCCAACAGGACGCGCAGACACAGATCCTCTCAGAGACAGAGGCCCACTCTGGGTCCACCCTGGCCCCAAGAGTCCTGATTGGTCCTGGTCTGGTCTTAGTCCGGTCTGATGACGCCCTCTGGAGGAATTCCACTGGAACTGCAGGCTATTTCACCACAAATAAACCCCTGCAGATCTCCAGGACACACAGTCTCCAGCAGGTGGCGGTAGAGCAGAGCAGTGTCTGAACACATCACCGCAGAAGAAGAGTGGGGGTCACGTGTTCCTCCTGAAACCTGGCTCGTGTTGTTTACTTCAGAGTGTAGTCCTGGTTTAGACCTGGTTAAGACCTGGTTTAGACCCGGACCATGCTCCCCGGCCTCAGAGCCTCTCTCCCCGCTCTCAGGGGCTCTGTGCTCGGTCTTCGTGTCTGTGTCGAGACCGCCTCCTGGAGCTCTTTCCCCCGCCGGCCTCCGCTTCTTGACAGCCGCCTCATGAAGCTCCAGAACCGGCTTCAGAGCCACAGCTGCACCGTGGACCCGCAGCTCAAGGAGCGGTTCGTGTTTGTGGACTGTGTCGAACCGGACCCGAACCACGACCTGGACCCGAACCGGGATCTGGACCCGAACCACGACCTGGACCCGAACCGGGATCTGGACCCGAACCACGACCTGGACCCGAACCGGGAACGCGACCTGGACGGTGAGCCTTTTGACCGCGAAGACACAATCGGTTTAGTCCTGGTTTAGACCTAAATTCTGCTATTTGTGTCAGGTCCAGCTCCAGACCAAATCCAGAACCAGGTCCAGACCCGGTCCTCGTTGGCCCCCCATCACAGGAAGAGGCGGGGATTAGAGAGACAGTTTCAGGCTCTAAAGACCCTCTCAGACCAGGACCAGAACCAGGATCTGATCCAGTTCCACGACACGTCTCCTCCTCAAAGACCAACTTTAGGCCAGACTGAACTGGGTGTAAACTGGTCAGACCAGGACCAGTTCAGCTCCGTCTCGTGTTCCGGCTGCGGGGTCCTGCTTCAGGCCGAAGACCACCTGGTCCCGGGGTTCCTACCTCTGCACCTGTTCAGGACTCTGCAGGACCAGGACCAGACAAAGACCAGTTCGGTCCTGTGTCAGCGCTGCCACTCCCTGATCCACCATCAACAGATCCTCGAGGTCCAGCTGAACCGGGACCACTTCCGAGACCTGGTGAGACCTCAAACCAGGACTGAACCGGTTTTACAGTCACAGATTTTATTTTGTCAGACTTAGTCTTGGTCTTCCTAAATCTTTCTGGTCTCTCTCCAGATCTCGTCTGGTCTTCGTTCAGCCCGGGCTTTGGTCCTGCTCGTTGTGGACCTGGTGGATCTGCCGGACTCCATTATCCCGGACCTGCAGGACCTCATCGGACCCAACAGACAGGTCTGGACCGGGTCTAAATCTGGGATGGGTCTAAGTCTGGCACTGGTCTTAGTCTGGACCAGGTCTAAAGGTTCCCTCTCTCCCTTCTAACAAAACCATTTTACATCTAACCTGATCCTGGTCCTAGTCTAACCTGGTCTAACCAGGTCTTGGTCTTACCAGGTCTTGGTCTAACCCGGTTCGGTCTAACCCGGTATGGTCTAACCCAGTCCGGTCTAACCCGGTCTGGTCTAACCTGGTCTGGTCTAACCCGGTCCGGTCTAAACTGGTCTGGTCTAACCTGGTCTTGGTCTGACCAGGTCTTGGTTTAACCCGGTCTGGTCTAACCTGGTCTTGGTCTGACCAGGTCTTGGTTTAACCCGGTCTGGTCTAACCTGGTCTTGGTCTGACCAGGTCTTGGTTTAACCCGGTCTTGCTGGTCTGCAGGTGGCGGTGGTGGGGACTAAGGTGGACTTGCTGCCGGTCTTGAGCGTCTCAGACCTGGTCCTTCTGAAGAGACAGGTCCAGGACTACATCAGGACTCTGGGACTCCGGCTGGTCTCGGTGGACCTGGTCAGCGCTAAGACTGGGTTCGGGATTGAGAACCTAGTCTCGGGTCTACAGCGGGTCTGGGGTCACAAAGGAGACCTGGTCTTAGTGGGATCTGCCAACGCTGGGAAGTCCACGCTCTTCAACGCGCTCCTGGACTCGGACTTCAGCCGGACAGGGTCCTCGCAGGTCTACAGCCGGGCCACGGTCTCACCCTGGCCGGGTAAGAAGTCTGGGCTGAACCAGGACTGGATCAGGACTGGACCAGGACTGGACCAGATCTAGGACGACCCTAATCCCTTGGTCTGGTTCAGTCCGGTCTAAGTTCTAATCCGGTCCTGTTTTTCAGGGACCACTCTTAACCTGCTCAAGTTCCCGATCCTGAACCCAACTCCAGTCCGGCTTTTGAAACGACAGCAGAGACTCCACCAAGACCAGATCCAGACCAAGTCCGAGCTGAGTCTAGACCACAGTCCAGGTCCACGAAGACCGGTCCAAGACCTGAGCCGCCAGGGCTACCTCATCGGTAAGTCCTACAAAGACCAGACCCAGACCTGACAGGGTAAGTCCTTCAAAGACCAGACCCAGACCTGACAGGGTAAGTCCTACAAAGACCAGACCCAGACCTGACAGGGTAAGTCCTACAAAGACCAGAGCCAGACCTGACAGGGTAAGTCCTACAAAGACCAGACCCAGACCTGACAGGGTAAGTCCTACAAAGACCAGACCCAGACCTGACAGGGTAAGTCCTACAAAGACCAGACCCAGACCTGACAGGGTAAATCCTACAAAGACCAGACCCAGATCTGACAGGGTAAGTTCTACAAAGACCAGAGCCAGACCTGACAGGGTAAGTCCTACAAAGACCAGAGCCAGACCTGACAGGGTAAATCCTACAAAGACCAGACCCAGATCTGACAGGGTAAGTCCTACAAAGACCAGAGCCAGACCTGACAGGAAAAGCCCGGTTCAGATCTGTTTTTTGTTGGAGTCCGGTTCTAAAGCCGAGTCTGTTCCAGGTCGAGTCGGGAGAACGTTCCAGAGCAGCTCCAAACGAGAAGAGATCGAGTTCGACCCCGACATTTTAGCTTTTGGAGAAACAGAAGACGGACTCATGACCCGACCAGGTCTGGACCTGCACCAGAGAGGGTTTAGACCGGGTTTTAGTCTGGTTTAGTCTGGTCTAATCTGGTTTTGATTCAGTTTCAGAGAAAGTGAAGCAGGAGCTGTCTCCAAACGAACTCAAAGATGCTCACTGGCTCTACGACACTCCAGGAATCATCAAAGACCAGGATGTAAGGGAAAATTCTACTAAATCCGGCTATAAACCTGATACAGTCCTGCCAAAACCTGATATAGTCCTGCCAAAACCTGATAATTCTGCCAAAACCTGATATAATCCTGCCAAAACCTGATATAATCCTGCTAAAACCTGATATAATCCTGCTAAAACCTGATATAATCCTGCTAAAACCTGATATAATTTTGCTAAAACCGGTTGAAATTGCTCTAAAACATATTCAAACCACGGTTTGACCCGGTCTAACCGAGGTCTTGCCTGGTCTCTCTGTAGATCCTGAACCTGCTGACAGAACCTGAGGTCCGGTCCGTGGTTCCGGTCCAGGCGCTGGTTCCTCGGACATTTGTGTTGAAGCCGGGCTCGACTCTATTTGTCGGAGGTTTGGTTCGGATCGACTTCACTCAGGTAATTTTGTTTTGACTGGTTTTTGGTTTTGTTTCTGGTCAGTTTTAATGGGTTCTGTCTGGTTCTGGTTCAGGGGGGAAAGTCCTGCTGGTTCTCGGTCCTGGTCTCAGGTCTGGTCCCGGTCCACATCACCAGTTTGGAGCGAGCGGAGGCCGTTTATGAGAAACACGCTGGACACACACTGCTGGGAGTAAGACCCTGCTTTAGACCAGAGCTGCCACTGGTTCAGCCCTCGAACAGTCTGATGATTTGGACTTGAACAGGTTTTAGTTGGATTTGAACAAGCTTTAGATGGATTTGATCGGGTTTTAGTTGGATTTGAACAGGTTTTAGTTGGATTTGAACAGGTTTTAGTAGGCTCTGAACAGATTTTAGGTGGATTTGACCTGGTTCTAGTTGGATTTGAACAGGTTTTAGGTTGATTTGACCTGGTTCTAGTTGGATTTGAACAGGTTTTAGTTGGATTTGATCAGGTTCTAGTTGGATTTGAACAGGTTTTAGTTAGATTTGACCTGGTTCTAGTTGGATTTGAACAGGTTTTAAAGCAGTTTCAGCTGGGTGCAGTCTGCTGTATTTATTTGGTTGAAGTTGGTTTTGGCCTGGACGTTTTTATTGTGTTCATAAAACAGACTTTAAACTGCTGCTTATTTTGAAAGTGTACAGGATGTTGTATTTATTTTGAAGTGTGTGCTTCCTGTCCAGGTGCCAATGGGAGGAGCAGAGCGGATGAAACACTTTCCAAAACTGGTTCCAGTGGATCTACAGTTCGAAGGGAAAAGTTACACCGAAGCAGCTGCAGACATCAAGATCTCATCTGCAGGTATTTAATCAGGTTACAGGTGGATTTCAACAAGTTTTAGGTGGATTTGAGCAGGTTTTTGGTGGATTTGAGCTGGTTTTAGATGGATTTGTATAGGTTTTAGATTAATTTGATCAGGTTTAAGGTGCATTTTAGCTTGGTTTAAATAGGTTTGAACCCGTTTTAGTTTAAACAGGTTTTAGATGGATTTGAACAGGTTTTAGGTGGATTTGAGCTGGTTTTAGGTGGATTTGAACAGGTTTTAGATGGATTTAAACAGGTTATATGTGGATTTGAACAGGTTTTAGATGGATTTGAACAGGTTTTAGATAGATTTGAGCACAGGTTTTATGTGAATTTGAACAGGTTTTAAATGGATTTGAACAGGTTTTAGGTGGATTTGAACAGGTTTTAGATGAATTTGAGCAAGTTTTAGATGAATTTGAGCAGGTTTTATGTGGATTTGAACAGGTTTTAAATGGATTTGAACAGGTTTTAGGTGGATTTAAACAGGTTTTAGATTAATTTGAGCAGGTTTTATGTGGATTTGAACAGGTTATAGTTGGATTTGAACAGGTTTTACTCTGACGTTCTGCAGGTTGGGTGGCTGTGACTCCGCCCCCCGGTGATGTCATCCAGGTGAAGGTGTGGGCCCCTGAGGCTGCGGGGGTCTCGGTGAGGACCCCTCCTCTTCTGCCTCGTGTGGTGATGGTGAAGGGGCCCCGCATCAGAAAGTCTGCCGCCTACAAAACCCACAAACCCTCGGGAAAACTGCTGTCAGCACTCAGCGGCCAATCAGCAGCCAGGAAGAAGAACAGGAAGTGAAAGACTGTCTGCGGCGGCCATTTTCGTCAGGGCAAAGTTTATAACAGAGGCAGATTTAAAACTACATTGGTGAGGAAAAAAATAAGAACAGACCATAATTTACATGTTTTATTCATAAATATGACCAAAATAAATGATAATATGACATTCAGATAAAAACATTGTGTTAATTTGAAACAAATCAAACTTAATGAGATTTGATAAACCTGTTCATGATGTGTATAATGTGGGGGATGTTTTTGAAGAATTATTCTTTGAATGTAAATAAAATCTGTTGTTGGTTTGTTAAATGAGTGTCTGGGCGTTACTGCTGCAGGGTTTGGGTCCAAGTCCAGGTCCAGGTCCAGGTTCTTTACCAAAGACCTGCTAGAACCAAGAGAAACTTCAGAAATAATCATGTTTAAAGCTCTTCATTTAATTATAACAGGGTTTAGATGGATTTGAACAGGTTTTAACAGGTCAGTGACAGGTGAGTCAGAGTTAAAGGGTGAGGCCTGAGGGGTCAGAGGGTGAGGTGGTGGGTTGGGGCTGGTACATTAGTGTCTGTGTGAGGGTCAGGGGTCAGAGGGTGAGGTGGTGGGTCGGGGCTGGTACATTAGTGTCTGTGTGAGGGTCAGGGGTCAGAGGGTGAGGTGGTGGGTCGGGGCTGGTACATTAGTGTCTGTGTGAGGGTCAGGGGTCAGAGGGTGAGGTGGTTGGTCGGGGCTGGTACATTAGTGTCTGTGTGAGGGTCAGGGGTCAGAGGGTGAGGTGGTGGGTCGGGGCTGGTACATTAGTGTCTGTGTGAGGAGCTGAGGGTCAGGGGTCAGAGGGTGAGGTGGTGGGTTGGGGCTGGTACATTAGTGTCTGTGTGAGGAGCTGAGGGTCAGGGGTCAGAGGGTGAGGTGGTGGGTTGGGGCTGGTACATTAGTGTCTGTGTGAGGGTCAGAGGTCAGAGGGTGAGGTGGTGGGTCGGGGCTGGTACATTAGTGTCTGTGTGAGGAGCTGAGGGTCAGGGGTCAGAGGGTGAGGTGGTGGGTCGGGGCTGGTACATTAGTGTCTGTGTGAGGAGCTGAGGGTCAGGGGTCAGAGGGTGAGGTGGTGGGTCGGGGCTGGTACATTAGTGTCTGTGTGAGGAGCTGAGGGTCAGGGGTCAGAGGGTGAGGTGGTGGGTCGGGGCTGGTACGTCGTAAACAAACAGAACAATGTGCTCTGTGTTGGACACAAAGGCAGTGCTGCCCTCAGCTCCGTCTCACAGGCTCACACCACTCTGTACTGTACCCACTGAGGGATCAGGACCGGACCAGGACCAGCAGGACCGGACCAGGACCAGCAGGACTGGACCACCAGGACCACTGGGACCACCAGGACCGGGCTTGGTCAGCAGAACCGGACCGGACCAGGTTTCAAATGGTTTAAGTTTAACAATAAGTTTAGTTGGATTTAAACAGGTTCTAGTTGGTTTAGAACAGGTTTTAGTTGGTTTTGAACAGGTTTTTGTTCAATAAGAAAAGGTTTTAGTTGGATTTGAACAGGTTTTAGTTGGATTTGAATAGGTTTTAGTCAGATTAGAACAGGTTTTAGTTGGACTTGGTCAGATTTTAGTTGGATTTAAACAGGTTTTAGTTGGATTTAAACAGGTTTTAGTAGGAATTGAACAGGTTTTAGTTGGATTTAAACAGGTTTTAGTTGGATTTAAACAGGTTTTAGTTGGATTTGAACAGGTTCTAGTTGGATTTAAACAGGTTTAAGTGAACCAGAGGAACCGAGCTAAACCAAACCCAGAGCGAGATGGAACCATCAGAACAGCTTTAGGACCAGCCTCAGACCTGAACAGAACCTGTTCAAACTGGACCAACAGAACCACACAGAACCAGAATATTTGGTCTAAACTGGACCTGAACCCGATTCTGAAAGTCTATAAAGATGGCACTGAGCACTTGGATCTGTAGAACCACTAAATACTGAGGGTTTGACCCGGTACTGGGATTGACCGGACCAGAACCTTCCAATCCAGACCTGACCAGGACACTACTGGACCTCCTTTGGCCCACCAGAACCAACAGAATCTAACAGTCTTGGACTTTTCAAGATCTGCTGGAGCATTGGACCCACTGGACCTCAAGAACCGCCGCTGAACCTCAAGAACCACTGTTGGACCTTCAGAACCGCTGCTGGACCTCAAGAACCGCCTAGAGTCCTGATCTGGCCCAGCTCAAATTGAATACTGAAGCTCTGGACCAACTGGACCAGACTTTAATTCTAGACCCAACCTGAACCCTTCTGGATCTTCAGAACCAACAGAATCCACCAAAGGCCTACTGAGGCAGCACCCCACGAGCCTGCCGTGGGACCTACTGGACCAGCGGGCCTCACAGAACCTTCTGAACCAGTAGAGCCGTCAGAGATGGATCCCAAACGTCAGTCCGGATCCCAGAGCCAGCTCAGACTCAGACGGGTACGGAACCAGACTAAACAACAGCAGAACCAGAACAAACCAGACTTTGTTCTGGTTCTGATTCTTTTAAAAACATCTTGTGAGATTTGAGATTTCGAAGATTATGAACAAATCTATTTTGTCATTTTCTGAAAGGTGACAAACTGAATCATTCTGGGGCAAAAACACAAATATTCAAAGTAAAAAGACAAAATCTGGTCTTGATCTCAGCTCCATAGCGCCAATCCTCATAGAACTCCATTCAGCGGTCACTCTTGGTACTGCACCCACAGCTCCTTTTCTCAAACCAGTACATTAGTGGTTTTATTTATTTAACTTTTTGGGCTTCACACAAAACAATTCAGAGAAAATTTAAAATAAAACATTGATCTTTGCTCCACAGACCTGTGTACACACTGCGCCTTCAGCTCCTTGTTGTGCTGCTTTTTTCTCAAACAAATCATTGTCATTTGTGTTTTTTCATTTGTGTTTTTTTTTTGCTTTTTGCCGCCATAAAACCTGACTGAGGACAAATGAAAGTAGAAAAATAATGTGGAAAATATCGACATCGATCTCAGCTCCACAGCGCCGATCGTTATACACCACCATTCGGTGGCCACTCTGGGTACTGCACCTCCAGCTCCTTTGTGTCAGTCCAGCGCGTAGTTTGGGCGCATGCGCAGTGGGTGGTTGGCTGTGCGCCTGACGGCCACAGGAAGTGCAGTCTCACGGCCTGATCGTGCTCTGCTCCCGGACCGCGTCCCTCCGCCTCGGACCCCGCTGTGGCTCTGCAATGGGATGCTGCGGCAGCGCGGAGGTAGGTCCGGTCAGTCCCGAAGCCCGTTACCCTCTTTCCGCGTGCCCTTCACCGCGCGGCCCCGGGAGCGCGCTGCAGGGCCCAGATTAGAGCCGTTTAATCCGATTAACGCCTGGTTCCGTTACACTGTCACCGTATCTCTGAGTCCGTCCGTGAGGCCTTCTCCCGGGACCTAGCTCCGAACGGAGGCTCGGTTCGGTGGTGGAGCCGGACCGGGGCAGGGCAGGAGGAGGCAGGTGGTCCTCACTCAGCATCAGTCCGTTTTTTACTCACATTCTTAACCAGAGCCGCGGCCGAACGCACTGAGGTCACAGTCCAGACCTGGTCCTGGTTTTCATTCATAAAACCTGGACTCGCTGCAGAAGGAGCCACTGAAAGCAGCTCTGAACGGGAAACTGACTGAATATTTATGAATTATTGAACTGATAAATTAGTCAAGGCTTTGTGACACTGTCCTTTTTCTGTAAATGAGGCCTGTTTTATGTTTGTGCCGTAAACTTTAAATCCACAAAGAAATCTAGGCTGAAGGTATTTTTTGGGCCTGGTTCTGTTTTACTCAGATTTAACACAACAGCTCCAGGGTCTGTTCTCACACTGATAATCACAGCCTTACTGTGTTGGGAAAGGTCAGGGTTAAACTGGGGTCAAGGGGCACGACCTGCCATGACCTCTCTGGTGTGAACCTCCAGGAGCATGTCCTCAGTGACCCTCCATAAACATGCTCCTGTTTCTTTGAAAAGTGTGATTTCTCCAGCGGGTCCTGGGTTTGTCTCATTATTTATTCTTTAGTCTCGACTCTAAACTCAGTTAAAAAGGTCAAAAGATGGATTTAAAGAATAAAAGTGTGCACGTTAGCAGAGTGGTTAGCGCTCCTGCTTCACAGCAAGAAGGTCGTGAGTTCAAATCCCGGCCGACTCAAACATCGTCCTCTAACTCTGGTCTTTCTGGAGTCTGTCCTCCTCGTGTCTCTGTGGGTTGTCTCCAGGTTCCTCCCACCGTCCAAACACCTGCATGTACAGGTCAATAGGCAACTCTAAAGTATCCCTAGAAAATGAATGTGAGAGTGAATGGTTGTCTGTCAATGTTAATGTTAAGTGTCAGCCCTGCGGTGAACTGACCATTGTCCAGGGTGAACGTCCAGCCCCCAGACCCCAACAGAACCAAGCGGTAGAGAATAAATGAATGAAAAGTGTGAATCTCTGAGGTTTATGAGCAAGGACACTGTCGGTGTGTGATACAAAAAATCTGAATCTGAAATAAACACAGACATAAAACTGGACAAAAACCCTTTGAGTATAAATATTTCTTTTGTTTTTTGGGTTTATTTTCCACGTATTGAGAATATTACATCAGTTACATTGACCCCATTATCACAGTCATCAAGTCACTCTCCACAATTCTTTTTACATTTTAAATAACTATTTATATCAAGGGATGCATTATGTGAAAAAAACAGAAGTATAAAGGTAAAATTAAAACAATAAAATAAGACATAGTTTTGTTCATCTGTGAATGAAGTGAGGCTGTTATTAATTTACTGTATTGACCCACTTTACTGTTGAGGTGATGGTTTTTTAAAGCAGTTAAGATTATGAAGTATTTGCTTTTGCTTTGATTGGAATTCAGTTTCTCTGTTTTTGTAAAAGTTTGTCTTCAGATTCCTGCTCACGTCCTTCTCAGAGACTCACAGACTTTATGAATAAAGCTCTTCTCTGTGTTTGTCTTCGACAGAGGCCTAAGAGAGAGTGGAGACCCCTGGAGGACCGGAGCTGCACCGACCTGCCCTGGTTCCTGCTCTTCACCGCCTTCTGCGTCGGCATGGTAACCACCTCACCTGTCCGTCACTCACCTGTCACTCACCTGTCCGTCACTCACCTGTCACTCACCTGTCACTCACCTGTCACTCACCTGTCACTCACCTGTCTCTTGTTCTGAGCACAAACCGAGCGTCTCAGAAAAATGCCGTTGAAGGGTAATAAAGCTGCTGAGGAAACAGATGCTAACTATGAAGCTAACTGAGCTAACTGAAAAGCTAGCTGAGAAGCTAACTGAAAAGCTAACTGAGAAGCTAACTGAGCCAACTGAGAAGCTAACTGAGAAGCTAACTGAGCCAACTGAGAAGCTAACTGAAAAGCTAACTGAGAAGCTAACTGAGCCAACTGAGAAGCTAACTGAGAAGCTAACTGAGAGGCTAACTGAGCCAACTGAGAAGCTAACTGAGAAGCTAACTGAGAAGCTAACTGAGAAGCTAACTGAGAGCTCTCATCTCTTCATAAAGAGAGAACTTGCGCAGCTCATTTGGTGATGTCCCTTTGTGAGTAACTTGTATGAGTCCTGCGCTTCTTCGGTGCTAAACTACCTTCATATTCAGACGCTCCGCACATTATTAGCACAAATACCAGTCCTGGCGACTGTCGGTTCTTAACCACGGACATGTCTGACGTGTGAAGCTTTGCTGCTGTCAATTCTTAAATTAGTTTTATTGCCATCTAAAGACTGGGACGCTGCGATTGTGCAGCCTCTTTATCTCTCCACTGATTATATTTTTGTGTCAGAAGTGCGTGATGCTGAGTGTAAACATCCAAGCTCCTGTTTTAGAGCAATGCAGTTTCACTTTGTCAGCGTTCTGTGACACAGTCAAAGCTTTCAGACTTTATGAAAGAGTCAGAATGGAGGAGTTCATTATTACTGTTGCATTATTGAGCTAACTCCTGTTAAACACACTTCCTTTCCTTCTTCTTTCCTGTTCACTTCCTGTTTCCTGTTCAGGGCGGGATCTGTGGCTTCACGGTGGCCACAGGGGGCGCTGCTCGGCTGGTGTTCGGATACGACAGCTTCGGGAACACATGTGGACACCGCAACGAGCTCCTGGAGGGAGTCCGGCTCAGCGGGCTGGACCACACGGACCGCAGGTGGGTCTGGACCGGGACTGGGCCGGGACTGGACTGGACCAGGACTGGACCACACGGACCGCAGGTGGGTCTGGACCGGGACTGGGCCGGGACTGGACTGGACCAGGACTGGACCACACGGACCGCAGGTGGGTCTGGACCGGGACTGGGCCGGGACTGGACTGGACCAGGACTGGACCACACGGACCGCAGGTGGGTCTGGACCGGGACTGGGCCGGGACTGGACTGGACCAGGACTGGACCACACGGACCGCAGGTGGGTCTGGACCGGGACTGGGCCGGGACTGGACTGGACCACACGGACCGCAGGTGGGTCTGGACCGGGACTGGACTGGACCGGGACTGGACCACACGGACCGCAGGTGGGTCTGGACCGGGACTGGGCCTGGGCCGGGACTGGACCACACGGACCGCAGGTGGGTCTGGACCGGGACTGGGGGACTGGACTGGACCAGGACTGGACCACACGGACCGCAGGTGGGGCTGACTGGGCGGACTGACTGACCAGGACTGGACCACACGGACCGCAGGTGGGTCGACCGGGACTGGACCGGACTGGACTGGACCAGGACTGGACCACACGGACCGCAGGTGGGTCTGGACCGGGACTGGGCCGGGCTGACTGACCAGGACTGACCAAACAGGTTGACGGGACTGACTGACCGATGGACAAGACCAGTGTTGGGACGCCTGGAGACTGGACAAGAGAGGTGGGTCTGAGGATGGGGGGACTGGATACAGACTGACAACGACCCAGGTGGGTCTGGACGGACTGGGCCGGGATGGTGACCGGGACTGGACCACACGGACCGCGGTGGGTTGGACCGATGGGGATGGACTGGCCGACTGACCAGACCAGGTGTTGAGACTGGGCGGATGGATGGAGGGATGACAAGGACCGAGGTGGGTTGGAGGATGGGGATGGATGGACGGGACTGACACACGGACCGAGGTGGGTGGACCGGGACTGGGCCGGGACTGGACTGGACCGGATGACCACAGACCGAGGGGGTTGGGGATGGGCGGGACTGGATGGATGACCGGACTGGCCACGGACCGCAGGTGGGTGGCCGGACTGGGCCGGACTGGACTGACGGCTGGACCACACGGACCGCAGGTGGGTCTGGACCGGGACTGGGCCGGGACTGGACTGGACCGGGACTGGACCACACGGACCGCAGGTGGGTCTGGACCGGGACTGGGCCGGGACTGGACTGGACCGGGACTGGACCACACGGACCGCAGGTGGGTCTGGACCGGGACTGGACTGGACCGGGACTGGACCACACGGACCGCAGGTGGGTCTGGACCGGGACTGGGCCTGGGCCGGGACTGGACTGGACCAGGACTGGACCACACGGACCGCAGGTGGGTCTGGACCGGGACTGGACTGGACCAGGACTGGACCACACGGACCGCAGGTGGGTCTGGACCGGGACTGGGCCTGGGCCGGGACTGGACTGGACTGGACCAGGACTGGACCACACGGACCGCAGGTGGGTCTGGACCGGGACTGGGCCGGGACTGGACTGGACCAGGACTGGACCACACGGACCGCAGGTGGGTCTGGACCAGGACTGGGCCCGGGACTGGACCCGGGACTGGACCAGGACTGGACCACACGGACCGCAGACCCAGACCCAGACCCAGACCTAGACAAGACTAGACCACACCCAGACCTGTCCACAGAAACAGATCAGACTGGTCTCTGGGGTCCAGCTGTGGTCTTCAGTAGGACTTTGAGTTTTTGATTGAATTATTTAATTAAAAAGGTGATATCATTTCATGCGTGTTCGATGGTTAAATATTTGACTTTTTTGAGTAAATGCTGGATTGTTTTAAACTTCACTAATTTAGCTTTGATCCAGCAGTGAGCTTTAACCTTGATTTCTCTTTGTTTAGTCCGGCAGGTGTAAAGACGTTTATAATAGATTTAACAGAAAACAAGATTTATAAATATCTAAAAACCTGCAGAGTAAAGAAGTTAAAGAACACTTTTTCTCATAAACACAGTAATAAAGGAGTGAGATCAGGGATTATTGGATGTGTTTGTATTTGTGGTCTGTGCAGGTTCGTGTTCTTCTTAGATCCCTGTAACATCGACCTGGTCCAGAGAAGGATCCGATCTGTGGCCCTCTGCGTCTCTCTGTGTCCGGCTCAAGAACTCAAGACCTACGAGGATCTGAGGGTCTTCGCCATGAACAACGGTACCTCCTCTTCTGGTCTTTAGTCTGGTTTTCATCCTTCACAGTTGTGTGTTTCAGGTTCAGAGTTATGTGTTTTTGTTTCAGGTTCAGAGTTGTGTTCATACGAGCTGGCTCCTCATAAATACCCGTCTCTTCCGGAGAGATTCGACAGATGTCCTAAACTCCCGGTGCCTCCGAGGTCAGGTTTAATTCATTTAAAAACTCAAATCTGATACTTAATAAATCTGAGTTTAACTGAGTCTGTTCTTCACAAAATATCCCCAAAACAGAAGCAGCTTTAAACACATTTAGAACCAGTTCACTTTGAAGCCCCTCCCCCTCTCACCTGTGTAAGCCCCTCCTCCTCTCACCTGTCTCTCTCTCTGTCTCTCTCCACAGTAAGCCCCTCCCCCTGTTCCGGCGCTGCTCACCTGTGCAGGTGTCGTGTTACGCTCGTTTGGCGGTTGCCGTGGTGACGTTTGTTGGAGACGACAGCCTCCTTCATCGACTCATCGCGGGGGTCTCTGCGAGTCGAGACGTCATCATCGGCCTGTGCTTCCTCGCTCTCGGTCAGAATTCACCTTTGTTATTCATCAAGATTCATTAATATTCATTTAATTATTATGAATTAATTTAATTAATTAGAGCTGCGGGCCTCACCTGTGGCTCCCCCTCCTGGACACGGGTCAAACTGTCACAAAGCCCCAAAAGGAACATGATAATGTCACGCCCCTCGTTGGTGGTTTATGAAATTAAAATCTGTATTTATTCATAAAAGTCCAACCTTCTGGTGGCGTCTGCTCTGAGCACAAACAGAAACAGAGCCAGGACCCAGTCATTTCATTCAGCTTTAGCCCAGGTCTTTGGGGACACCTAGTGGTGAAACAAAGGTAGAGTGATCAGAGGGGTCCCACAGACCCTGTCACTCCCCAACACGCTAGTCCTTAGCCCGACAACATGTTTTAATTTAAATTTAAATGTTTATCTTAAAAAAGAGAGATGTGAAAAAGTGAATGTGCTGCAATCATTAAATGAAACAAATGTTGATCTCAGCTCACTTATAGAAATCAAATATAATATTAATTGTTATAATATTCTAAAAGTGTAAAGTAGATTGATTGAATATTAAACAATCCAACTAACACCTGTTCAAATCTGACTAAATCCCCCTGAAACCTGACTAAAACCTGTTCAAATCCAACTAAAACCTGTTCAAATCCATTGAAGCCTTTCTGAAACCTGTTGTCTGTTCTCAGTGCTGTCGATGCTGCTGATGCTGATAATCCGGTACATCTCTGCGGTTCTGGTCTGGGTTCTGACGGGACTCGTTCTGCTCGGATCTTTAGGTAAAACCTGCTCTGGACCTGTTCGGCTGCTGTTCCAACCGCTCAAGTGTCTCCTTGTCTCCTTGTCTCCTTCAGCCGGCACTAGCGTCCTCTGGTGGCTGTATGTCGACCACCGTCTCCACGGTAACGACACCTCTGCGACCGCCAGGCCCCGCGACGACGGTAACCACGGCAACGCCAAGGAAGTGGTGACGAAAAACCAGGCGCTGCTCGTTTACGCCGCGTCCGCCACCGTCTTCACTGTGAGTCCAAACTTAGACCGGACTTGGACCGGACTTAGATCGAGTCCAGACCAGGTCCGGACTCAGACCCTACTCTCGTCTCCAGCTGGTTCTGCTGCTGCTGATGCTGTTCATGAGGAAACGCGTGGCTCTGACCATCGCTCTGTTCCACGTGGCGGGGAAGGTCTTCCTGTGTCTGCCGCTGCTGGCTCTGCTGCCCTTCCTCACTCTCCTCTTCCTCCTGCTCTTCTGGGCCTACTGGGTCCTAGTGCTGCTCTTCCTCGGTGCGTTTATGCATATATTTAAGCATAGATTGTAGTCCATAGTTTGTAAATTTCATGTTTTTGAATAGTCTTTATTGGAGGAGGCGCTCCTGCTCCCAGACTCGAGGCTTGATCCGTCTTTATTGGTCTTTAAAACTCCACTCCCTGATTTTCTTTTCTTGTCCCTGTCTCAGACCTCCAAAAGCAGCCTAGGGACCTCTCCTGCTTCTCTTTTATTAAAAAATAAAACCATAAAATACTAATCCATTTGACCAAACTGAAGTTTAGAGTTTAGCGTTAGCTTAGCTGTGACTTCAGCGTCAGGACGACAATTATCTCCTCCTCGTTAAACATTACGTGATTGAATTGACAGTATTTATCTGTGTTTTACGTTGTCTCCCTTTTCTCTGTTGATGCTTTTTTTTTCTCAGCTGTTTCTCTGTTAAAAGACATATTCAGCTGAAAATACACTTTATCTGCAGCTATTAAACTTCCTGGAACGTCATGTGACAAGTGTCGACCAATGGGAGCGCTCCTTTTTGGAGCATGTGATTGTCCAAGGTTTTCTGTTCCTGAATAGAGGTTCTCATCTATTACAATCCCTCAGAATAAACAGAAGAGGGCATCATAAAAACAAAAAACTATTTTAAACGATTTTCACAACTAGAAGAAAAAATATCAGGTACAGTCTGTTTAACAGTCTTTAACTGTCTTTATTTTTCAGGTACTTCGGGGGAGGCGGTTCTGGACCCGGACTCTGGTCTGGTGGAGTTCCGGCTCAGGGGGAACCTGCAGTACTTGCCCTGGTTCCATGCGGTGGGTCTGGTCTGGATCTCAGAGTTCATCTTGGCCTGTCAGCAGATGACTGTGGCCGGAGCCGTTGTCACCTACTACTTCACCAGGTCAGAGCGCCCTCTACTGTTTACACTGACACCTTTACACCAGGTCAGAGCGCCCTCTACTGTTTATACTGACACCTTTACACCTTCACCAGTTTGGGAGCTCTCAGCTTTTATGCAGCTGTGTCTCACCTGGATGTGTAACTCACATGGATCTGTAACTCACCTGGATCTGTAACTCACCTGGATGTGTAACTCACCTGGAACTGTAACTCACCTGTGTGTCTCAGGGATAAGGCCCGCCTCCCGGCCACGCCCATCCTGTCGTCTGTACTGCGATTGGTGCGTTACCATCTGGGAACTGTGGCCAAAGGCTCGTTCATCATCACTGTGGTCAAAGCCCCGCGACTGGTGCTCATCTACCTGCACAACCAGCTGCGTGGAAGGGTGAGCGTTCAACCTTTCACACTGTCTTCAGCCATTCACACCATCACATATTCAACCATTTACACAAACAACCACATATTCAACCCTTCTCACAAACAACCACATATTCAACCATTCACACAATCACATATTCAACTGTTCATACAAACAATCACAAATTCAACCGTTCACACAAACAACCACATATTCAACCCTTCTCACAAACAACCACATATTCAACCATTCACACAATCACATATTCAACTGTTCTCATAAACAACCACATATTCAACCGTTCACACAAACAACCACATATTCAACTGTTCACACAATCACATATTCAACTGTTCTCATAAACAACCACATATTCAACCGTTCTCACAAACAACCACATATTCAACCCTTTTCACAAACAACCACATATTCAACCATTCACACAATCACATATTCAACTGTTCTCATAAACAACCACATATTCAACCGTTCTCACAAACAACCACATATTCAACCATTCACACAATCACATATTCAACTGTTCTCATAAACAACCACATATTCAACCGTTCTCACAAACAACCACATTTCCAACCGTTCACACAAACAACCACATATTCAACCGTTCTCACAACCACATATTCAACCGTTCTCACAAACTACCACATATTCAACCATTCACATAATCACATATTCAACTGTTCATACAAACAATCACATATTCAACCGTTCACACAAACAACCACATATTCAACCCTTCTCACAAACAACCACATATTCAACCATTCACACAATCACATATTCAACTGTTCTCATAAACAACCACATATTCAACCGTTCACACAAACAACCACATATTCAACTGTTCACACAAACAACCACATATTTAACCGTTCACACAAACAACCACATATTCAACTGTTCACACAAACAACCACATATTCAACCGTTCACACAAACAACCACATATTCACCCATTCTCACAAACAACCACATATTCAACCATTCACACAATCACATATTCAACTGTTCTCATAAACAACCACATATTCAACCGTTCTCACAAACAACCACATTTTCAACCGTTCACACAAACAACCACATATTCAACCGTTCACACAAACAACCACATATTCAACCGTTCACACAAACAACCACATATTCAACCGTTCTCACAAACAACCACATATTCAACCATTCACACAATCACATATTCAACCGTTCTCACAAACAACCACATATTCAACCGTTCTCACAAACAATCACATTTTCAACCGTTCACACAAACAACCACATATTCAACCGTTCACACAAACAACCACATATTCAACCGTTCACACAAACAACCACATATTCAACCGTTCTCACAAACAACCACATATTCAACCATTCACACAATCACATATTCAACTGTTCTCATAAACAACCACATATTCAACCGTGCTCACAAACAACCACATTTTCAACCGTTCACACAAACAACCACATATTCAACCGTTCTCACAAACAACCACATATTCAACCGTTCTCACAAACAACCACATATTCAACCGTTCACACAAACAACCACATATTCAACCGTTCTCACAAACAACCACATATTCAACCGTTCACACAAACAACCACATATTCAACCGTTCTCACAAACAACCACATATTCAATCGTTCACACAACCACATATTCAACCATTCACACAATCACATATTCAACCATTCACACAAACAACCACATATTCAGCCATTCACACAATCACTTATTCAACCTTTGTTGTTCCAGCTGTGAGGAAGGGTTTTGTTCAACCGTTAAAGGATTGTAGTAAAGATTTTTAAACAGAGCGTCAAATTAATCTGAGGTTTAATACATTTTTAGAGCTGTGATCGATGGTTGTATTTGGCTCATTTCTCAAACTGCGTTTCCCAGAATGCTTTACTCAGGACTGACATAAATATCTAATAACCTTTATTTTCAGGAGAACGCCTGCGCTCGCTGCCTCCTCAAGACCTGCATCTGCTGCCTCTGGTGTCTGGAGAAGTGCCTCAACTACCTGAACCAGGTGAGTCTGAACCAGTCCTGAACCAGGTGAGTCTGAACCAGTCCTGAACCAGGTGAGTCTGAACCAGTCCTGAACCAGTCCTGAACCAGGTGAGTCTGAACCAGTCCTGAACCAGCCCAGAACCAGGTGAATCTGAACCAGGTGAGTCTGAATAAAAAAGGGAAGACTTTTTGGATAAAGTAAAAGCTTAATGAAAAATATAACTCCACTCAGCTCCTTGTCTCCTCCTTGTCTCCTTCTCTGCCTCCTCTATCCTCTCCTTGTTTCCTTGTTTCCCTGACAGAATGCGTATGCGGCCACAGCCATAAATAGCACCAGTTTCTGTGTTTCTGCTCGAGACGCCTTTGTGATTCTGGTGGAAAACGCTCTGAGAGTTGCTACAATCAATGCCGTGGGAGACTTTGTCCTCTTCCTCGGAAAGGTCTGGACTAAACTGGGATCAGAGGGATCTGAACAGGTTTTAGTTGAATTTGAGTATGTTTAGTTGGATCTCAACAATGTTTAGTTGGATCTAAACAGGTTTTAGTTGGATTTGAACAGGTTTTAGTTGGATTTAAACATGTTTTAGTTGGATCTGAACAAGGTTTAGTTGGCTTTGAAGAGATTTTAGTTGGATCTAAACAGGTTTTAGTTGGATTTGAACAGGTTTTAGTTGGATTTAAACATGTTTTAGTTGGATCTGAACAAGGTTTAGTTGGCTTTGAAGAGATTTTAGTTGGATTTGAACAGGGTTTAGTTGGATTTGAACAGGTTTTAGTTGGCTCTGAACGGGGTTTAGTTGTATTTGACCATGTTTTAGTTTTGGATCAGGTCTAGGCCCGGCCCTCTCCTCTCTAACCCCGCCCCTCTGATCTCCCAGGTGCTGGTGGTCACCTGTACGGCCTTCGCGGGGGTCCTGGTCCTGAATTACCAGCGGGACTTCACGGAGTGGCTGTTGCCGTTGGCGATGGTGTGTTTGGGGGCGTTCCTCGTGGCGCACTGTTTCCTGTCCATCTTCGAGATCGTGGTCGACGTCCTGTTCCTCTGCTTCGCCATCGACACCAAGTACAACGACGGCACTCCGGGGAAAGAATTCTACATGGACAAGGCCCTGATGGTACGGACCAGACTGGACCCGGAGCAGAACCGGACCTAGACTTGACTGAACCCGGACAGGACCTAAACCAGGACAGGAACTGGTCTGGTCTGATTCTGGTCTGCTTTTGCAGGAGTTCGTGGAGAGCAGTCGAAGAGCCGAGCGGGGTTTGGGACGGCGTCGAGTGAAAGGGGCAGAGTCGGAGCCTATGGTGAGTGATGTCAGCTGTGATGTCATCAGCGAGGGGGTGGGGCTGACGAGCGAGGAGTGGGCGGAGTTAGAGGCGGGGCACGTGCCGCTGCTGGTCCTGGGTCTGGTCCTGGACCTGGTCACGGCGCGAGACGTGGGCTTTGTCGAGACTTTCACCGAGGACTTCCTGTTGTTCCTCGGAGTTTACCTGCCCACGTGCACGCTCTTCCTGCTGTGCACACCCCTCACAAGACCCGCCCCAAAACGCACAAGCCCCGCCCCAAATGTCACAAGCCCCGCCCCAAACTGCACAAGCCCCGCCTACAAGAAACCAGCTGCCGCATGATGTTAACTCAAGAAACAGCGCCAAAGAATCAGAGCTAAATCTACAAGTTTTAGATGGATTGGAACAGGTTTTAGCTCCAGATTCTATGGCGCTAACACAAGCCTTGTTGTTAACACTGAAGGCTGCATGCTAACCGAAGCTAACTGCATGAAAATGGAAGCTAACTGCATGCTAATGAACTGTGGCATGTTTGTGACTCCGTTTAGTCTTGTTTGTCTTGAATGTTATTTATTTTCTTATTTATATTTTTATATTTGTTCAAAGAGATATATTTTTGTATGTTTTTGAGTTTTGTGCCTTTTTTGTGTGCCATTTTTAACTTCGTTATGTAATGCATTAACCGTGGTCAAATAAACTGAAGCTAACAGATGATTAAATTGCTCCAGCTCCAATTTTTAGACAGATTATAATTTGAGACATTACATAAATTGTAATTTGTAAACAGAAGTATATTGTTTTTTACTATCTTCATAAAAGAAATGTAAAATGGGAAAAATAATATTCTGCTTAGGGCCTTTTTGATGGCTGCGCCTCTGTTTCTCTGTAACAAAGCATTCTGGTCAATAGAACCTTTTCGCTGTAGTTGATCTCACATAAAAGTTTCTGTTACCTTCAGTCTTTCTTTTTAATTTTTGTGTTTGAGCTGTTTTCCTAAATTTAAAACAAAGATGGTCGCCGTTATTCTTCAACAAAGACTAAACCCAGCCACAGTTTCAGCCTTTCAACATTGTTCCTGTTTTTTTTTCTTTCTAATTCTAACGGCAGCCATCTTTGTTACACCCCCGTCTCCCGTCACCCCACATCTCTCTCTGCTCATCCTGTTTAGTAATGTCACTTCCTGTGTGTGTGTGATGTCACTTCCTGTTGCAGGCGCCGGGTTCAAGTTCGGTTTGACCCCAGTTGACAGCGGACTTTGTAAAAGAGACATTCCAGAGGTTTATTTTTACCTTTTTGGGTGTAACATGTTTACTATGGTTTGACTCCAGGGAAATCCATATTTTAATAAGAATAACAGTAATAACCATGTAACGAGCACTTTAAAAACGGAGCAGATCTGAACCTACCACCGACCGACGGCTTTTCAGAGAGATGTCCTTTTTTTACGAACTCACCCTGAACTCATCACCGAAGGACGTCGCGTTTAAAGGTGAGAGAAAAACGGGACGAGAGCAGCTCCAACTGAACTCTGAAACGCTCAGGTTTTATAACGTAAGAAAGGTAAAAAATATAATCTCGGACTAAACCAGGAAAGTTTAACAAGAAAAAGTAAAATAAAGCATGAAAACTATAATCAGCTGCAGATATGTAAAAATAGTCACAGAATTCAGATAAACCTGATGAAAGCAAAAGACTGCAGTTATTTATCCTAAAAACACACTCTGTGAGTCACTTCTCATTGGTCGGTTTGAATCAGGTGACCGCTGTTGTCGGGCAGATCAGGAGCTGAAGGCTGAAGGCTCAAAGTTGACTCAATAAAAGACAAAATATTGTAAAACCAACACAGTTCCTCACCTTAAACATGATCCTTTATAACTGTTTATAATCCTGTGGCAAAATTATAAATTTACTCAAATAATACCAACCAATAACAGACTATGTTCCCAGTGAAATGTTTGCGCAATCTGGTGTAAATTTACCAAAAATCTTTTGAGCTAGATGAACAGAATATAAACTGCTGCTTTTTGCAAATCATAAAAACTGTACAACACTAAACTAAAAATGGCTTAATGAAAACAGAATGCAACTTTGAAGTGTTTTAAAATTAAATTTTAAAAAAAGGAAATTGAATTGCACGGCGAGAAACTAAACATTTAATTAAAAAACACAAACAAGCGTCATGTGTAAAGAGTTCAGGTCGAGCTGCTCTCTATGTTCCTATTGGTCCAGTCCTGAAGAGGGCGGAGCCTCAGATCACACTTCCTGTTCTGTAAAAGGGGCGGAGCTTCCTGTGGGCTGCATCATGTGACCAACAACAACTAAACTTCGTCTTCCTGTTTGTGGAGCTCAGCCAGGAAGTCCATCTGAGGAAAGGAAACGAGGAAAGGACACAAGGGAAGGACGACAGAATGATGGGACGACATCAAAATCAAATGTCCACCAAAAAGAAATAGAAAAAAAAAATGTATTCAGTAAAAGCAGATTATTCCTGTCTCGGTAAAAGTACGTGTCACTTAAAAGCTTAAAAGCTGTTGTTTCTTGGTTGATTTGTGTCATTTTGGGCAATAATCTATTCAAATAATAATGGAAAAAAAAAGTTAATAAAATTCTTCTTAATAAATTACTAAAGTCCTTTACAGCAGGACGCAGAGTAAAGAACTGCCTGCAGGAAAAATCCGGTCCAAATGACGTTGCTGGTACCTTTAATGTGATA